>DF239343.1:47822-122434 GCA_000507305.1 Breviolum minutum Mf 1.05b.01 | reverse complement strand
CCAGCAACCCACCATGCAAAAAACACTGCAAATACAACGTTTTCATGCGGAATGCTGCAAAACGCAGGTTTTGGGACCATACCATGTGGGGGGGGGGGGGTGGTAGCGAACCGCGAACCGGGATCATATATAATATATATATATATATATATATATGCTCCATGGTATGGAATATACATACCTACATTTTTGGCTCAAATTTATGGTAAATGTAAGTCTGTATATAAATCTTCCAATACCATGGAGCCCATTTGGGTGTGTCTGTTTTGTCGTCTGTGTCGTGTCTTGTTGGCTGGCTGGCACCTCTCATCACAAATGACGTGACCTCCAAAGATCACCTCTGCAGACCTGGGAAGTCACTACTATGTGTGATGGGTTGGTGAATCTATAGGTAGTGGTTGAACCAACCCATTTGGAAAAATGTTAGTCAAATTGGATCATTCCCCAAGAAGTAGTGATGAAAATAAAAATATATTTGAAATATATTTGAGATCACCACCCAGGAATCCATGTGAATCTTCTTTCTGAGTGAAGTGACCGTTCATCTTGAAAGGCATGATTTCGATATTCCAAGGCTTCTCCACCAGCTGCTGAACGATCCAAACAAACTTGAAGTTCTTTGGCAATTTCTCGATTGGTGGGATCCGCCTCAGATGCGAAAAACATCTTAGTGGCCCCGAATTCTGAAAAACATAGCATGAGGCATGGTACTAATACATCCATGCACCGGGGGAAAAAGCACTTCAAACAAAAAAAGTGCATGGATCCAAAGCTTGACTTTGAGATTGGAACATCTATCACCAATGGCTGCCAAGATGGACCCAAGTAACTCAAATCTGAAGGGTGATGTAAGGGAAGCCCCACCAACCAGCCGAAAACAAGATTTATAAGTTTCTATCGCAAAGTCCTTTCAAATATCTGAATAAAAACCTATAAAGTAAATGGTATACGATACGGTATATGTATATTATATATATATATATACATAAATAAACTATATGTGAATCAAGGCCATTCCGGACGCAACCGCCGATCATTTCCTGCCTTCAAGAGCCGCCGAAAGCAAGTGCCAGCTTGTGTCCATTGCTGACGATCTCTGTATAGCATGGCAAGTTGATGGAGAACCTGGGCGAGTTTCGTCGCATAAACATAGCCCTGAATATGTATAGCTGCAGCACGCTGACTTCCTAGAAACATGCTTTTTTACCCAGCTAGCAAACCACACCCATGAATTAATCAACATGTATTAATCACTGCTCATACACCTTCCTATCTAGAGCTTCTACGAGTCTACGTGTACAGTATAAAACTGTATAAAACAATAGGCAGGGGTTTTGCTAGTTTTGCAGTCACATTCGCAAAGTCAAGCACCGTTTTTTTACCATGGAAATTCCTTCGTTGAGGGAATTTCCATCTCTCCAAAACTAAGTTCAGCACCTGCATGTTGAACTCATCCACTTCTTGCCTCGGGCATGTCAGTCATTGGTACCAAGTGGTAGGTACTGGAAATTGTATGAAATTGCCATGTCTTGTGGTCCAATTCTTGTAGTTCCAGCTTTTGACCTATATAAAAAACCTGAAGTATTCAGGAAACAGTCCTGACACCTCTCGGTTTGGGATTTTTGTTCAAAGGTTTGGCGTTCAAATCCTCAGTTCAATTCAATTTTTCATTGTGACATGGATCATTTCCATTTATTTCCCGTATATCCACTTGTGATTTGAAGAGATGACAACCCACTTCCCAAGTTGGCCAAGTGGCAAATAGTTTCTAAGCAAAAACAAGGCCTCCGAAAAGTTGCCGTTCCGTTGCTCCAACACAGCCACACCACGTAAAATACGACAGCTGCGTCCATCCAAACCTCGGACCAATCTTGGGTTGAAGTTCACCTCACAAACTATGGTGTTGATTTTTTTTTGGATTTTTTCTGATTCTATTAGTTCCTTTCCTCAAAACAAAAGACTTTTCATTATCATTTCTTGATTATCATTTTTTGTTGGGGCTTGCACCTCACAACATCTGCTGTTATGTTGTTATGTTGGTAGTGACAAAGTGGTTTAGATTTTGCCTGTGGAGTGTGACATGCCAAAGTACAGCAATTGAATGTGTCAATGCAACACCCCGAAAGACACATGCAACGTGACCCAGGATCTTCTTTTCCACGAAATTGGGAATGTGCATGAAATTGCTGTTCCAAACACTGTACATGACTTCAAAAAATGATTTGATTAAAACATCATGAGCTGTTTCACTTCTTATCATCTCGATATGCTAAGCTGCGATAAGCTTCCCGAAACCAATGTAAAGCTGCATCTTCATCGCCACGCTCGAAGTAAGCACTGCCCAAGTTGGTGCGTGCAACGGCACTCCTGGAGAAGCTTATATAGAATGAATCCACCAGGGTTCGCAGCGTTTGCCATTTCACGAAAAACATGATAATCATTATACATATATACATCATATGCTTGACATTGAATCATGGAACATTCTGGATCTTAGATTTGGCCGGTTGGTATTCTGATCGTTTTCTGGAGGCAATGCCTCACAATTTTACAAGGTACCATGTATGCGCGTATGCAACTGTAACTCTGCTTCTTTCAATCATCAATCCCCAAAACGATGGTGTAATCCTCAATAATAGTTCTTACAAAACAACCTTTAGCAAAAAATTGGCCTCGTTGTAAGTCCCTTGTTCCCCCCTCACGAATCTCCTTGGCACCCGGTTGCACACACTATGAAACTCACGGATCGCTTCTTCCACGCGGCCCTCATGCAAAAATCGGGCCCCTCTTTGGGTGCCGCGCACTGCCTGCATGAAGATATAAGTAGACCCAGATTTGTTGCATGACATGTGTGCAATTGATAACCCTTCATTTTCAGTTTTCAGCACTAAAGCCGGGATGATCAGAGATTTCCGTCCCACATGGACATTCCAAGGTTGAAAGTCGAAGAGCAAAGCATCAAATCTAATGTAATCCCAAAAGTTCAAGATTTTCAGTGCAAAGTAGAAACAAAGAACTTCTGTTGCCTTGGTGCTGAATCTTTTGCAATTAGGCTGTCTAGTAGACTAGATGTAACGTAGCACAGCAGTAGATTTCGAGATGTTCGTATTATCGGCTGTTTGTGCAGCATCCGTTTTTTTCCGTTACATTAGTTTTCCAACATGTCCGTCTGATTTAGAACTCATTGAACTCTTTCTGTACAAAAAACGTGGATTCTTCAGTTTCAGTCCGTTGGGTTTGTCGGATTTGATTGGCCTCTGGATCAGCATCACCCAATGGGCTCACATCAAACAAACTCACCAAAACAGAGTCCAAAGGTTGGCGATCTCGACCAGGTCCATAACAACTGCCACAGGAGCTTAGGGCCTCAAGTTGCTATCCATTGGGTTGGATGGATTGGGGTTGTGTAGTGGTTTTACCAGGGTTGAGTCAGGTTTGAGTCATTTATGGATGATAATTACCCTAGCTTTTTTTTGGGGTGGTTTTGCGACAGTTTTGTCAAATGTCACTCTTAAGTCACCCGCTTAAGAGTGACATTTGACAATTTTGTTGTACCTGGACATGCGGAAACGAAGAAACAAAGTACCTGGTATTTGATAATCGTGCCTTTGCAGCCTTTCAATGCCACTCAAATCATTGTCTTTTGACCCTTATTGTGTAGCCCAGGTGCCAGTTGGTTGGCCCTTTCCAGAAATTCCTGGAAGCCAGCCACCAACGACTGCATGGCAGTTAGGAAAACTTGGAATGCCAAGAAAAAAATTGAACGCCTGAATCTGAGGCAAAAACGAATGCAAGAAAGTGGCCAAACAATACATCACCTTTCAAAACTCGCAAAATTTTGCAGAATCTAAGTCTGAATTCTGACCCTAAGTGACCAAAGGTGATGTTTTAATCAAAATGTCTTGTGAGTCTTGAGCCGAAGGAGGGGAAAAAACATTTTGTAAGCTGCGCCTTGCATAGGTTTGATTCTCCGATAACAAAAAAGCTTCCCAGAAACACGAAGAGAATCCAAAAGATACAAACACAACTCACTTTTTCTTGACTTTGTACTTGAAACCATTCGCCTTGCGGCACTCGATTGTGGCATGTGATGTGCAGCTATAGTGACATCCCAGCTTGAAGATGAGTGTCCATGGTAAATTAATGATTATATGTAAATTCAAAAAACATCTTCAATGAAAATTGCATCATATTGCCATGTATCTTTAGGTTATAACTGTTATAACGCTTATGCTGGGATGGCACCGTTGGAAAGGTTCTAGGTGCCACGCGTTCAGAAGTATTATATGAACAATTGGACGTTCTGCAGGGATCCATCTAGGAAAATCAGAGCCAAATCACCCAAAAAAAATCCATTTAAACATGATTTTTTCGTGATTTAAGTGTCAATTTTTGTGATATGTTCATCTTCAACTTCTAGAAAAACATAGAAAAACCAAAAAGGCGTAATTTTTTTGTTGCACCCTTGACCTGGGCTCCGCCTGCGTCCCACAAATTCTGCATTCTGCAAGAGATTGAGATCGCCCTCTTAGCTGCCAGATTTGCGAAGGAAGTTCCGGAAAAAGGCCGTGAATCTTGCTGCCAAATACCTGTATAAGACATCTACAAAAGACTGGGTTGCTTCATGCTTCTTTTCTTCATATTAGTTCTTAAGAACGCTCTTCTTTTTTCGCAATGTTTCAGGATTTTTATTTCATCTACTTTTTTCCGGAACTTCTTCGCGCACACGATGCAGCATCTCTCAGAACCACATCATTTTCCGTTTGACTTGCCGGCCTCAAAAGCCAGACATTGCCAAACAAACTCGGCCAATACAAGAGTAAGGATGGGGACTTTACCACCGAAACGTGGCCAACATCTGAGAAAGTGTCACGAAATTGTCACAAAAGTCTGACAAAAAACAAGCCAGCAATCTTCTTGAACATCTTCTCACTAAGGTTAAGACTGGCTTCCAGCGAGTCTTATCGGCTGGCTGGCCCTTCCCTGTCAGCGAGTCACTAAGATTCCCATTTCGTCGATGGGATAGTACTTTCCTATGATCTTCTCAATATATGATCATACCATGTCATACTCCAAAAATGATGGCTGTTTTATCGAGCTTCTCAGGTTTTTATGGGTGTTTCCAAAAATAGTGGGTTTTCCCCCCAAATCATCGATAATAGGGTTTTCCATTCCAAACCATCCATTTTGGGGTACCCCTATTTTTGGAAACACCCTTATGGCGAGAAAATCAACACCAATAAACCACCTCTGCCGGCACCCTTCTCGTTGGTCTTTCGCTGACGCCATCGCCTCAATGGTGCCAATTAATTCGCGTTTAAAGGCGTCACCAAAATAAGACATAATATGCCGTAAGATGTATTATCAATATCAAATCATGTATATTCTAAAAAATGCATAATACATATATATCTATATTTAAATGATGTATAGGCACAAAATCTATGTATTTATTACTGTACATTTCACAGTTTATGCCTAAAAGCAAACAAGTTGCAATAAGGTCATATAGTCAACAAGTCTGCTAGCAAATAAAGCCCGCTATGCCCTTCACAAATGAAACAATGGGTAACCACAACCTCTACAGTACTTTGAAACGTCATTGCATTATTGCAGCAAGTATTGATAAGTAGGCTTCGGATAAAAAATCGTTTGGCAAGTGTGCGAGGTATGGCTCTTTCTGTTTAGTGGATATGATGCCCTCCTCTCATTGAAATCATTGAACGATCTTTCTCAAGGCATTTAGGCCATCTTTTGCCAAGCAACGAATTCGCTCCGGCCTGTATCAGTGAAAACTATATCTGATGCCGTATGTTCGAATTGGCAGTTGCAGTCTGGTTGCAGTTTGCTACTTTGCCTGGTGACTTTCTTGGGTTACAGCAAGGGGAGTTTTCAAGCTGGCTGCTTACTACTAACAATCACAAGTCATCATCCAACCTGCGGCTGATTGGATGAGTCCGAGTCATTCCTAAGTAAAGCACAAGAGCAAATGCTTGAAGCAAGGAAAATATACGTAGTAACTTGTCTGGCTCGGCACTGGCAACAACTACTCAGCTATCCCTTCACAAATCTAGCACATCTAAAAACTCCTGTTTTTTGTGTACATGGCCTGCAGGCTCCCTTCAAAGGCCCCGACGATCCCTCTGAGCTCTCCTGGAGACAAAAACGCCGGGACCAACTATGCGAACAAATCTGAGGCGAGTTGCACCAATGATTCTGTCCAAGTGTTTTACAACAAACTGCATAGAAATATAATACAGTCATATGAGTCATAGATCATAGTATGTCATGGTCATGAGTAATGATTTACTGAATGAATGATAAATGCCGAAATGACATTTGACGTTGACCCATCTCTATTCGTATCCTACTCTAATGACTTGACAAGTCAGCTACCGTTTTTCAAGTCCATCACCACTCTCAACTGCATGAATCTTCGTCCAACCCTTTTTGTCTCCCCGTCCTGGCTGCTTTCCTGACGACCTTACAAAAAGTTTCCCAAAAACTGGAAGCATTAGGTGTAGTGAATTGTTTCAATGAATTTCAAGCAACTGACCCCCCCAACAAAAAACACATGCCTTTCAGTTGGATTCCCCTCCCCTAAACTCAACAACAAAATCCAGGGGCTCCATGCTCTTGCCAGTCGCCTTGGCCTTGCCACCTCCTTTCTTGGAGGTCTTGCCCCATTGGGGTGCACTTGGGGCCCAACGTTCCGGCCTCAGAGTCGGAGGTCAAGTCTGGGAATGTCCATCCGATCCATCCGCCACGGCCGTTTTCAAATTGACAGTGACACTAATGGTGACAAAGCACACCCGTGAACCCCTAATCCCCTAAATTCGCCACTTATGTTTTTTTTATTATATGTTGTTCCCTTCATCGCCTGTTGGTCGAAGGTTCAGGGCTGTGCTGCAAAAATGTGTTGAAACAAATTTTGACCGCCCAAAAAAAAATTGAGCCACAGACCACTCTTCAGACCAATCCTCACAGGTGCATATGCCGCACGCCGTACACACTTCCCATCCCCCTTATGCCTTATATCTGACGATTTTTCCCAATTTTTTTCACAAATATTATCACCAAACTTGGAAACGCCTCAGTTCAACCGAGAGAATTCCCCAAATTATCCTAGAGAAACTAGCTTTTGGGGTGACCTGATGTCACAAAGCCTGTCCGACACACAACTCCCCATCACCTCCTCCCCTTGCTCCTGACCATAGCTCCACCAGTCCTGAAGGCTCAGCTCCATTGAAGTGATGATCAGGTATGATCGTATACATCATCGCCATCACTAACATCATCACCATCATCATCATCATCATCATCATCATCATCACCATCACCATCATCATCATCATCATCATCATCATCATCATCATACAATGGAATTCAAACCTTTGCAGCATCACATGGCGCCAAGGTGGGCCCCCAAGTACGAAAGCTCTTCGTCCCGAAAAAAATCTAACTGGGCACCCCAACTCCGGACCACGCTCCCTGAGTGGCAGTTTTGCTGCTATCCAGCAGATACAAGTACATCCACCAAATGCATTGAAGACTCTTGTGCCACATACTAGGTCTCTGGCCCGATCAGACTTGCCTTTCTTGCCAGCCGCCTTCAACACACTTTCACGAGTCTAGATCATATGATTCTGCATTTTAACAACTTGGGACAGGAAAAGCAACAACACATCTTCAGTACGAAATATCAACAAAAATGTGCGAGGCCTTACCATGGCCCCAATCCTCCCATTCCTTAGAATGTCACCAGTTAACAACGAATCTAACTACAAAAACGTGCCATCTTGGGCCCTAACAGGAGCTTCGGCCCAAGTTGTCTTACCTTTCCACCATGGAGCTCCTTTCTCAGCACCTTGGAGATGAAAACATCCCAAAAACGGCCGACTTCAGGGCCACCCGCTGTTGAGTTTTCATTTAAGAAAAAAGGGACTTCATTGGCGTGCTCATTTCATAGAATTGTTTCTGGGAAGATCTTTGTCAAAGCTATTTTCTGCGGTCCTATGGGCCTAACGGGATTCTTTGCCTAGCCAAGTGCTCCAGCAAAAAAACACCCGTGGCGACTGATCTGGGACACCTACCTGACGTACCAGTGCCATTCTTGACCTGCATACAGAGTTGACATCACCCACAACATCTTTCCACTTCTTCCCATTCGTGTACTGATTTCTACCTTAGATTATATCATATAATCTCCCTTCACGACATGTTTTTACCTCAGTCGTCCCTTCATGAACCAGGGATTGCGGGCAAATGTCACTTTTATTCTTGGTGGTCGGCTGTACAAAGGCTGGACAGGCTGCAATGTCCTCAGGCATCCTCTGGGTACATTGCAAAGGTAAGAAGTTCATGACCCAACATCGCTGTCTTTAATTGTCGATCCTGCGAAAAAGCTCAGGTTGTTGCAAGAAAAAAACCCTCTGGTAAAGTTTAAAGTAACATAGCTGGCTGGAATATCGCCATCTTCAATAGGAAATACATCTTCAATCCGGGTTCATTTTCCAGGCAGCTATGTTAGTTTACCAGGTCGTGTAATTGTACTTGACCAACAGGTCAATGGGCCACTCATGATGACCGTCGGTGTCGTTTTAAAGTTTGGTGGTGCGTTTGGTGTTAAAACATGTGGCTTCCATCACCTTGAATCACCCGAAAATGCTTCCGTCAACGACTGGATGGCCTTTCCAAACAAGTTGAACCTGGAAGACAGCATAGATGTATAAGATGTATACGACTGAAATGCCAAAAAACTGATCCAAGGTACAAATCTATATATCTTAAAGTAAGTTCCAGTCTCCACTTACTTAGGGAACTTGTATCCTTGAAACCATGCCAGGCCCGTCCAGTCCTGTTCCTTCTCTCGTTGAAGCTTTTGTTTGGAACTGGCAAAACTCTGAATCTCCGGCTTGGATCTTTTCTCTGATCTTTTCCACTTCTTCTCCCGGGCAAGGATGGAAGGAGCTTGGGATGATTCCATCCCATGTTTCTTGCGGTGTCGCGCGCTGCGACTCACATGAGATTTGGAATAACCTCCTTGCTTACGTCGAGGAAACTCTTCATCTCCATAAAATTCATCCTCCGAATAATAAAGATCAAAACCCACATCAAAGTAGAAAATTTGTTGCAAACCCTCAAACTTCTCACCATACTTGGCAAAAAATTTGGCCATCACATCTAAGACCTCCTTCTCCTGTTCTTGACCTCGAGCAAGTAATATGGCATTTATTGCATGAGGTCCAACGATGTCCAACAAAATAAGGCACTCTATGACCGCCTGGCGCACCTGGAAATTGGAGTTGTGTAAGCCATTCTCTATCATGGGATGGAGTAAGTCATAAATGGCCTCCCAGGGTGTTTTTGTTGTTTCTGATTGTTTTCAAAAAGGATCAGATAGAATGACATGTTTTTGGCAATATGTCATGTCACAACAGGGAAGCCAAACAAGTACCACGGTTGATAGTTCATGATAGTTCCGGACGGAGAGAGATAAGATATTACAATTATTTTTTTCCTCAATGGTTCTGAAAAACCATTGCGAATATAATATTTGACCAATAGGCAACACAATTAAAGAGTTGTAGTCTTTAGTTCTCTCAGAAATAAATCATGGCAAAGGATGGCAAAGGTTTTGGTATGTTTTTATCACATGGTTTTAAGGCCCCCTCTTCATCTGAAAAACAACTCCTACCTCATAGAGCCAGCCGGGCCTCATGGTGTTGTTGTTGCAAAGCATTCCCCTGTGCCAAATCATGCTGATCATGTTGCCATTGACTGAATCTCCTGCGAAGATACCGCAGCATAGCAATGGAAACTTGAGATGCAAGTGCTTCAACGGAATGGTCAGGATCCTCAAGGCCCTCTTGCCATCCAGCCCATCTCGGCCAATGGCCGTCTAGTTTGCGGCAAATGTCCTGGCAAGCCTTCAACATGCCCGGATTCGACACCGTGTGGTCAGTGACGCGCTCGCCAAAACAAATGAATTGGCAAATCAACTCATGCGGTAAGGTTTGAACACGGTCTTCACCAGCAAAAGTAGGGACACAAGCCATTAAGTACTCAGCAGAAGCTCTCTGAACCTCTTCACATGGATCAAAAAAACCTCGGCAAATGTAGGGCAAACTTACTTTTTCGTGTCGTATTTGGATTGCATGAGCTATTCCCGAAAGCTTCTCTTCCTGCAACCATTTGATCAAGGACTTGATGGCAACCAGGCGGGTCGTCGAGGCGATAGATTCGCAAAAGGCGGTCAGGAGCCCTTTCACTTTCCACTCGAAGCCACTTCCATATACCAGGTTTACCCCACCTGAAAAGAGAAATGTCAATGGTCAACATATTGAAGATTAATATTCCAGTATAATCAATATGTGGCTATAATATGCTATGCGGATAGACCTCTATATATATAATAAAAAAATATATATCTATATAATATCTTTTAATATGGCCAAAACTGATTTAATCAGACATCATTATATTCGTTTTTCCGCCATCAAAATTCTCAAGGATACCTCAACACACTTTGTTTATCATAGCATGTATGTTGTGTCGTTCTGAAAAGAAAAAATCGCGGAATTGCAACTTTGTGTAAAACAGTGAGACGGTGTTTGCTCCTTCAGGTTCTTCACCACCATTACAACACTTCAGAGAAATAAGCAGCTACTACCTCCATGTTGGAATGAGTTGAACGTTATCCTCCCATGGCCCTGATTTTTGGGATTCCTCTTGATGTTCTCTACTCAACTCGCATTTTTTCTCCCCAAAATATATACTATTGTAATCATCCCCCAACTTGACTTGGGGAACAAAATTTCCCAACAAAAATCTCTTGGATGCTGCCTCTGACGACAGGGGCTGGAAGAAGAAAGTGTACGATTTCACCAGCATAGG
Source organism: Breviolum minutum Mf 1.05b.01 (assembly GCA_000507305.1). Classification (NCBI taxonomy): domain Eukaryota; class Dinophyceae; order Suessiales; family Symbiodiniaceae; genus Breviolum; species Breviolum minutum. Next base: position 111,538 of record DF239343.1, on the reverse strand, counting down.
CTCCACCCACTTCCTCCAACCAGGACAATGATTCAGCTGCTGCCAAGCGAATTCCCTTCGACTCATGTTGCAGGAGCTTGGCAATATGACCCGCATGAGGAGCTGCAAAACGACCCATCCATGAGAGAGTTTGAAGTGCTGCAAGTTGTACTGAAGAATCCTCATGGTCCAAGCAACGACTAACTGCCAGAGCAATAGGATGTGTTGCTGGTGATGCAGCCACAGCGACCAACTTCTCCACAATGAACTCTGGATTTTGTGGCCAACTATTGATTACAGTGATGTGACTACCATGACCCAATGGAAGTTGAGTCAAAAACTCCTCGCTATGGATCTCTCTCATGCCATTTGTTCCTGTTAGAATCAAGCGTTGCACTACTCTAGGGATCTTCAATGCTCGCTCGATGGCACCATGAATTTGATCCACACGACCATTAGTTAAAGCTGCAATTGTGCAACTTTCACCCGAGGCTGTGGACACCGTGAGATTCACACGCCCCGGTAGTATGGACATTGAAACTGCGAGCTTCAAATGGGTTCATATGGCTTGAGCCAGGGGTTGACAATGATTCGACTTTGAAGGCCATAGCCATAGCGTATACACCCCCTGAAGTTTTCAGCCCCTGGAAGTTTGGAGATTCCGTTTTTGGAAAACCATCTGCCAGGTCTGCCTGCTGCAGGAGAGCCATGCCCGCTCCATGGTCATTGTGACCTGCGAATAAAGCATATGTCCTCACATACTGTAATACGATGGGATATGTACAATATCAACTGGTCCAACAAGAGTATCAATAATATCAATGTTGATTAAATTAGTTTGACTCTTGATGATGTCTTCGTGCCTTGCGGGTCGGCTTTTTTTCCTCCTCCCTTCAGTTGTTGAAGTAGCGCAGCTCCGGCTCCCTGTGGTGCTGGAACCTCCTCAGGAAGCATTTGGCTTGAAAAATGCCATAAAAAGTTCAACATCAATTTTTTCAACCCAAATTGCATATCAACATCAATTTCAGATGAAAACATATAAAAAAATGGCTTGATGTTTGACAGTTCCTCAACAACACAACTTCCTTTATGCATCTCCAAGTCTGACTCGCTGAGGACACTTCCTCCTTGTTGTTCACCAGATTCAGCAAAAGTTGCCCGGCTTTAGCTCCAGCTTCGTTGGGTGGAGCTCCCAACCTCTCCGAGGACATGGCGGCCGGTGAAGCTGCCGGCTTTGGTCCTGGTTTATCACCTCAGGTATGTGAGGAAGGTTTGCACATAGAAATGAACCCAACCAAAAAAGAACTTGCTGGTTAGGTAAAAGCCAAAAAACGTACAAGACCTCACACCCTAGCTAGCAATTTTTTATTTCTATTTTTTTTTGGTTTTCGGTCTTTCTGCTGTTCTTGTCTGAATCGTCGCAAAGGGAACGGAAATTAGAGAGAATCTTTCAGTTCACGTCCGCATTTCTTCAAGTGCTGGTTCCATCAAGCATTCATTTCAACCATCATTTCTCGAGGAAACAAACAATCTCAAATTCAGAAACTCCAAGGATTCCTTCCGAAAAGTTGACATGAAGAATTCATCCCGACATTAAGGTCTGCACCAGGAACCGCGACATTGCTTCCAGCCTGGCGTTTAGCCAAACTCGAAGCTCGAAACCAGCGTTGTTTTTTCTTGAAATGTCATTAGTAACAAAGTCTGGGAAGAAATCCAACCCCGGACCCATTTCCCCAAGGCCTTCAAAGGTGTTGTACTTGAAATCCCTGGTGGTGCCATGGGAGTCATACCTGCGACTTGGCATGGATCTTGAGCATGGTTGATACTCACACTGGAAAACATGATTTCAAAACTTCAAAAAAAAACTATGTGACCATATCAAAGTACAACATTTAAAAATATGCTGGTTAAACCAACCACCTAGGACCTAGTTATATAATGTTATATATATATATAATAATCCGACATCTTTTCAGGTCACCTTTGCACCTTGGGTGAAAACCAGCAAATTTGCAACAAAACTCCCCTTTTGTCCGCCTGGTGACTTGGCCTCGCGACACGAGAACAAGTGGATCAAAGAAATGTGTAAATATGTCACTAATAATGATGAATGAATGGGTAAATCCCTGGTGATTCAAAGTGACCTTTTTGGGATGGTTAAGTGACCCTTTTAAGGGGTTAAGTGACCTCCAACTCGGGGATCAAAAGGTGACTTTGAATCACCTGGTCAAAATATTTTCACCAAGCTGAAATCCTGAAACTTTGGGAGATAAGTCTCACCACTAAAGGCACTTCTTAGGGTGATGTGCCTAGGATGTTATGGTGGGAATGTATGGAAGATCACATGTCTCGTGGCCCTCCACCTCAACCTCGTGTATAATAAATACATATTTGTAAAAATGTTCAAGTATGTACACACATAAAAGTTATAAGCTTTTTGAAGTAAAATGAGACAAGACATGACGTATTATACATGAGATGGATATACGTGGCATCATGGTGTGGGAGTGTCCACGAAGGCCTGTATGCCATCTACAGGTGCCAATTATGTCGTGGTTTCTAGACTTAATCGCATCCGTGTAACCAAATCTAGCAAAATGAATAGTGCATACTACCATCCTCAATGCCAAAATTCATACTATCATGACAAAAACAGGGAGTACAGTGTGCAATTGTCTAATTTTTACATAACATATCATAACATCATGTGACATAAGTATGGAAAAATTATACAATTACATCCTTCCGCATACTTCTCAGTTCACCTCAGGTTTGCCCCGCCTGCCCTCCCTTCGAAACAGACTCCGACCTCGGTGTTTCTGTTGTTGCTGGTTGGTTAGGGATCATTATGATGGCTTATTATCATCCCTATATAATCTGGCTAGTATAATCCATTATAATCCTAAAATCACCCCCTCACAATATCACAAAAAAACCCACACATTTTTGGAAGGTTCACAAAATCCGGAGGAAAAAAAACATCTTTTTGACCACACCTGCTGGGCTAAGTCTTTCAGGTTGGCTCCGTCTGTGGGGAGCAATGTATTGCGGGGGCCGGGTGATGGTGAGGTCCCTCACCCTGCACCAAATAATCTCCGTTCAAACACAGGCGAGAAAACCAATTGTGGGAGTCAACAAAAGAAACAACTGCTAAAAAAAACAAGTATACAACAAAACAAAAAGAAACCCCACACACTTGGTTTCTCCAAAGGTCATTTGAAAATCTTCAAATTTCCCAGGACTCAATTCGAAGCCCTGTTTTTGAGATGTCCAATCCGACCAATCCTGTAGTCTTTCAAAGGGAGCAAAATTTCAAACCGATCCACTGTGAATGGTCCTGCTGCGTTTGGCAGCCGGAGCCCCGCGAGAACCCGCGGCGTTTCAAATTTTCAAACCTTGGAGCCCTTTGGGAAGCTGCCTTTTTGTTGTAAGAAACTGAGAAACGGAGTGGCTGTTGGACAACAACAATGGTGCTGACTTTTTGTTTTTTTTGGTGAATTGTGTTGGAATTTCGGACATGTCATGAAGGCTGCCTATTGCACCAAGGAAGTATACCTTGTGATACACGTGATCCGAGGGCAGTCAGGCATTCCAAATCCAAGGCGAAATCTCAACTTCCGAGTCATGAAGTCCTGTGCTGACCTGGGTTACCAGGTTGGCTTTGACAGGATATGAGTTGAAGAAACCTATCACAAAAGAACCTTAGTTTCCGTGGCCTACTTACCTTCAACATCTGTTTCCGTATCCAATTCCAACTTCACCTTCCCAACGTTTGATGCCAAGCTCCTGACAAGTCGTTGAAAACATCTGGATGAGTCGGCTCAAGCAGATTCACTGACCAGTTCCTGGGCAGCAGCATCCCATTCCCAACATGTGTTGATTCCAATGAACGGTGTCAGCACCCCTAGATTCCCTAGATGCTCTTTCCAAAACGTGTTGATTCCAAAAGGTTGGATTCTCCCCCCAGAATACTGGGAGACTCTTCCCCGTAAAACCCGTAATGATTTGAAAACGAAAATCAATGAATTTCACGCATCTACATAAATACCTCCTAAACAAAGAACTTCAAGTTTCATATCATTTTGGCCAAATCAACTGCAACCTTTTTGGGTGAGCTTGATTACAGTATCGTTGATATATCTCTGAACTTCTTGCCCCAAACAATGGGACTGCTGGCGGATTCAACTTTGACCCCATCCAAAAATATTGGTCAACTGGGGCCATCATGCCAAAATTTCAGGAAAGTGCTTGAAAGTAGCAGCACCCTATAGTTGATTAAGATTCATTGTTTCATATTCGTTCTATGATTTTTCAATCATTTCCATTCCCAACTTTGAGTCCACCTTTCCCATCATTCCCAAGGCACAGTGCGTTGACGCTTGGCACTGAAACGGGCAGTTGGAGTCAGGCGCACACGTACCACAGGTCCTCCAGGAACTCGCTCCTGGAAAGTCAAGAAAATGCGGCAGGAAAATAAAGATGTACGTAAAATCTGCTATACAATACTGTTGATGGTTCAGAAATCCGGGGATCACCTGCTGGTTTGTTGGTAGTTTATCCGATTAATAATTACAGAGTTTTACACATCCGAAAGGTGGTGCAGGTTTACCTTCCATCAACAGTACCATGCAGCTAATACCATCTAATACCTTTAGAAGGCAGGCCACCATCTATTAATCATTCTCAAACCTTGGATGAGATCCTTTCAGATGTTGTGGCCAAATGAGATGTACCCTCCAGTAAACTAACCTGGCAATGGAAATCCACCTTTTCCAATAGGGAATACATCTTCAAATGGTGGATGTTCCATTGCTATGTTAGTTTACTGGAGGGTAAGGTTTTTTTCCGTTTCACTCCGTTCCTTGCCATGCCCGACAAAAACCTGACCAATTCCCCCTTTGAACTCCTGATAAGCTCGCTTTTGGCGCTCAGTGAAGGCATCCCATTTGGCTCTCAACCTGCCAAAATATGACAGTTTTTGATGCAACATGATGCAAGCAATTCAAGATATTCAAGATTGAACATCCATATTCACCTCATTGACGCCAGATTTCATTTTAAAGAGATTACCCAAAAAATCATATTCAACCACCTTGTTTTTCATTGGTTGTTTTGTTTGCCCCCAACCAAAGGGTTCCCCAACCTTGGATCCAAAGAATCCTCATCCATCGTTCCTTCTAGCTGCTCATTCATGAAGACTGCGTAGCCATCAAACTCTGGAAACTTCTTGGCAGGATTCAAAGCCATTGTGCCAGCCATTGGGTTGGGATTGAGTCAATAAGTCACCAACGAACGGGCCCGGGCCCAAAAAAAGCCAACAGCCCAACAGCTATGGGCGGCTGCTATGACTATGGGAGATATGTACACAAGTGGCTGTTTTTTGGGCCAACGCCTTGAAGCTGGGAAGCTGAAGTTTTCTTCAAGTTTTGAAGCTGGGATTGTGTCTCAAAATCATCCAACAAAATCTTCTAAATGGTTTGATTTTAGGATGGAACCAGTGGATTTTGCTATTTTCTTTAAGGTTCCTCCAACATTTTTGGCACACCCAGAAATAGATAGGAAAGCTGCCAAACGGCTGTGTTAGCTAGTAAAAGCACAACATCAAACTACCATTAGCCCAACAGGTACATCCGAGTCTTGTTTGTTTGCAGTGTTTCTTCTCTCTTTGAATTATTAAAAGCTAACCTTTAAAGGACTTGTGCGTGAATCCATCCAACGAACAGCAGCACCAAAGTGCCGGACTGAGGTGTAGTTCCAGACCTCAAAAAAAGCAACAGCCGCGCAGCTGCCCAGTTCGGTAGGCTGATTGAGAAAAACATCTGCAAATAGCATTGAAAAGTTACATGATTTTACCTGGTGGTTCATCTTTATATATATATATATAATCCCAGGGGGCGAATCATAGTGCCAATATCCGTTGTTTTTCATCGTTCCAAACAACACGGGACCCCCCCAGTGGTGAATTCTAGTCGCCCATTCAGCTTCATCCCCTGGGTTGCCACAACTGTGCCATCTGTCGTTGCATGATCTGCTGCTGGAGCATCTGCCTAAGGATTTTGGGATAAGATCCGATCTTTCTGTCTTCCTCATTGGATAGAATGAATCAACTTAAACACTTTTAAAGTGCAAACAACGGTTCTATCAAAAGTCCTGGTGACAGGTGGACTCAACCTCTGACATCACCTTGGATTTGGGCAGCTCTTTTTCCTAGCTCCAACTGGGGCACCTTTTTGGCACCAGGTGAAACAAAACTAACCCACCTTCCCTTTATCCAAAGGTGTGAAATCCATCCGGGGGACTTGCCTTGCCACCGCTTCATTTCGAGACCGAACTTGGTGCGGGCATCCTGCTGGGCGCTTTTTCCAGCACCACAGCACGACTGCAAGTGAGATCAATTTGTCGACCTGTTCTCCGTGCCACATCCTGGGACCCATCGATATCGGGTGAAGGATAACCATCTGGCTGCAATCTTTGCAGCACACGACTGGCACTGTGGAAATCCGGATGGTCTTGAAAACCTTAGGCGTGATCATGCAAACCAACAAGTTAACCAGTTAACCTACTCCCACCTTGAGCACAAAAGATTCAAATTGATTCAAACCGAGAATATGTTACAGTATCCTAAAAGGGATATATGATGATATAGTAGGTACTGTATATATATATATACATACACAGTAAATATATCATAGTATGTGTTCTTATTGTAAAGACTGAACTTGACCAAATCTATTGTGCCTTTGGCACGATTTTTTTTGAGCCATAGCCCCCAAGCGAGTATCAGTGGTCAATATGAGTATATGAGCCAAAAAACGCAGAACTACACAAAAGGTATCAAAACTTCCACGCAAAGTTTCAAGCTGCTGTAAGATGACAGAATGTTCTTGTGGCGCATGATGAGCCAAGCTTCATGATAGCTCATTCTGGCTGGTGCAGCTTGGTTCCAGCGCGTGGCTGTTGTACGTACAGCAGGTCGCCAAGTGTTTGGAGGACTACCAATGCCACAAAAGATCCAAAAGATGCAGCGGTAGAGCCACTCCAACAAAGGAAATCCAAGCAACATGGCAGCCAGGATGGCAAAGAAAACAGCTGGTGATGATAATGACCAGTCACCTCATCTAACATCTTTCGGGATTTTTGGCCAAGGAAAAGATGTGGAGTTGCTCTATAATTTTCTTCTGTCCGGGTGCTTGGTCAGTGAGTATAAAACCATGCAAAACTGAAGGTTTTGAGAGAAGACCTAAAGGTATTCAACGCAAATTATTTGGAATTTGGAGACCCGGAACTGTTCTGTTCCGAAGACTGTCATTTCAAGAGCACTGAGCTGCAAAAAGAAACATGTTCATACTTCCTCCCATTCTTCCTGCTTCATCTCATGTTCCACGACGACCATCCCTTGCATCAACAAGTGGCCTCTCCAAAGCATTCCAAATGTAAGGCCACAGGCCAGAATGATAGCACTCCACAAGCAACTGGCGCAAGTAACAGCACAAGACAACGCCAGGCGCACTGGAGTTCCACAACGAACCTGGGAAGGGTTACAACTCCACAGGTCGTGTCATTATCATAAATCCCTACAAAAAAAGGTTGATGATCATCCCTTACCACAAATACCATAAGGAAAACACTGGGGCCCGTTTCGACTGTCCGAATCTGGGCCCCAGTAACTGTCATGGCTCCGTTCACCATCATCAACTTCTCCGACCAGTAGCGGCACAAAAGGCCAAGAGCCGTCAGCGGAGTGAGGATGGGTGCCATAGGCTGAAAGATTAAAGTGATGCCAAGAACAGATACCTTCAGATTGAGAAAAGAGATGGGAAAAATAGATGTGAATCAACAACAAAAACATATAATAAGTGTGTGTCACTAGCAGTTACAATGTGTTGATTCATATGATTGTTTAAGTTTAGGGGCTCAAGAATTTGAAGGTAGGAACCATCAAACAAATTGATTGACGAAACGAAACCATATCAAAGATATGCTGATTTTCTGCCTCTAAGATGCCAACGATGCATATTGTCTCCAAAGAATCAAGCGTTGGCTGGTCCGACTGGTCGTGCATCGTCGGAAGATCACGGCTGTTAGCCAACGGGTGAGACACCAAAGTTCAATTACAGGCAAGGCATACAAATAGAATGCCAAATCGCATTGCCATGCATTTTCTCCATCCACTGGAGCTTCGAGTATTCCATAAGACCATGTCAACTTCAAAAGCCATAAACCAAGCACCGGACACAATGCTGAAGCACTTTGTGTCACTGCCAACAGAATCATCCGTTCATTTTCTTGCCAGGATCGACAAGTGGATCTCCACCATTTGGTATGCCATAGCACAAACCAATTGCAACAAATTTGAAGCACTTCTGCTAACAACCAATTTGTGAAAACTCCCACAGGGGCCTTCCATGTCTCACATGTTGGATCCACCAATGGACAAACACAAAAACATTGACAAGTTCCTTCCTTGACCTCCCCCACAACTGACCAAATGCTGCATTTCATGGCCAAATTCGCGTGAACTTCCAAAGTTTGCCACCAAATCATCCAGGAAATAGCAATGCCACTGCAAAGCATGACGCCTAACATCACCAACGTCAAGCTTCGAAGCAAGAGTTGGTAAGCAACAGAGACCCGACCATACCATCGACTATCCAAATAATGAGCCCACAAAATGTCACAAGGTTCTGGTGCAGCTCGAAGTTTTAACGACCATTTTCCACAATATCTTTTAGATCTCCATTGGAGATGTCGTAACAGTGGTAGAGTTGCAAAGCGATATTGTTGCATCAGCCAATCACGTTCCAACTCATTACTCAATACAACAAAGGCACTGTGCACCTCAAGGTGAAGCCAGGGACGAAATCGGGCCAGGATGACTTTGGGATATTTAGGATAAAGAATTGTTGTCCTGGTTCCCCAAAAAACATGTATTTTCCTGCTCCTTTTATGGTATATTCCCCTAGAACTTTCAGAAAAACATCTTGGGGTAGTAGGGTGGGTCCCACACTTAGTCACACCAAATCATATTAAACAGTGTTTAACAGTAAACATCTCTTTCTTACACCTTTCAAACTTGTAACAACCCTGGTGTTTTGCAGCCACTGCGCTGGTCGTTGGTGCTCTTCCAGCTGATGTTTTCTCAACTGAAAAGCATGTTGGGCCACTGCTTCACGTGATCCTTCTCTGCTTTCGAGGACCTTTGGGAGACAGAAAGATCTGAAACCAACACGTCAAAAACCTGGAAACTCTTGGGTTTACCTTGGTGTACATCTTGCATTTCTAGGGACGAAACACATGACATGTATATCATTTTGGTCATTACAATACGAGTATAGGAGCAAATACAAAAACATCAAAAGATATCAAATTCATGTCAGCATTCATTACACACCACTTGCCTGATGCTCCATGGCACATAGTAAGCCACCTTTAAAATCTCGAGCAATGGCAACATCACAAACTAATCCACTGGATGGTTCAAATTCTGGACAATCACGCAGCCTTAGTCATTGTTTCAAAAGCAATAAGGCCAACTAGAAAACAAGACATATATGATCGTTTGACCGACTCTATAAAGCGTAATTTAACATGGGAATCCTTCCAAAGCATTTTCAATGTTCCCAAGCCCTAAAGTTTCTTTTATCAACTTCTCTGTTTTTGTTTCCATTTCTATACTTTGACTCAAGTGTTTCTTTTCTTCAATTTCATGCCTGACCTTCTCCGTTCAAAAGATTCCTACAAGATGGTTCCCTACCAATTTCTAAATGGAGATTATGGGGTCGCTACATCTAAATGACGTCATAAACGGGTAAGTGGGGTTATACTTATAACTCCCTACTTAAAACTGATAGGAAACCCACTTTGTTCCAAGCACCCAAGGTACAAGCTTTCGAAATGACTCAAGATCTCTGCTTCAGAAACATGATTTGGAAAGCCAAAGACCTCCATCGCATAGTCAGCCACAGAGGGTTCCTCACAACCACGAGTTTTTATGATGGATATGACTTGTAAAGAAATTGATGATCAACTTTTTGTTTGAAACTAACTTGGGGCGCAACTGTCGTCTTTTTGCTGATTGAAAATGCTGCAAAACTGCCCAAGTCTCCGAGGTGAGATCAGGATGTCCAGCCAAACGACGCCAGAAATAAGTCACCAACAGTAGTAACGCCAAAGCGGGAAAGAAGAGTTGAAGAAGCATACAAGCACCAATACCTTAGAACTTGATCACTTCAAGTTCCAACGTTTTGAACATCTGAAATAACTTATTATCAAAGTAGAAAATCAAAAAAAAGTACATGACGTACATGAAAAAAGAAAAGAAACTGAAAGATTTAACTTCAAGGTCGCCGCATGCTACAAAACGACACGATGAAAATTCAAATGTTCCGTGATTCCGGGAAAGGTTAGATCTTCAACCAACCTGGGTTCTATCTTGAACTTAATTATGTGCCAATGCGATGTAAATATGTATATCTACAGTTAAATTTGTTGGTGATTGATGGACGTTTATATAAAGTCAGAGTTTCCAAGATGCTGAGACTTGTTTCTTGCATCAATAAGAAACCATATAAACCAACCATCCGAGAAGCTCATCGATGAATCTCCAGAACTCAAGCGAAAACGAAGAGTTCCAGCTGACAATGATGTTGTTTCATCCACATTGCCCATAGTGAAAGTTGCTAATCTTGAACAAAGGTCATCGTCTGAGAAACGTTTGCCCTGAAGAGCAAACAGGATCTGAAAAATGGAGAGGAAAGAGAGGAAGAAATAAACTTTGCAAAAAATTCGAATGGTCTGGAAGTACAAGCAATGCTCCAAACCATATTTTTCGACATCATCCAGGTGCACCCTCAGAATGGATCGAAAGTTTTGCTCCACCACCTTTTCTCGTCCAGAATCTTGCCAATCTAATTCCGTGTTGGCAGCTTCTATTGCTTGTATCTGTATCATCCGGACACTGCCTTGAACCCTGCCACACACATATCCATCAATTTATTTGCCATGAGCATCACAAAGCTGGCAAAGGTGCCATTTTTGGCACTGGTGAAAAAGTTGATGAGAACTTAGATTAAACTGTTCAAACAGTTTATCCACAAGTGAACCCAATGAATTCTATATAATCCTAAATCTCTCCTGTATTCTCTTGTTCTATGCGAGTTGTGAGGGTTCTCCAAAACAAGTCACTAGGGGATGATGATTGCGATAAATTTGCTGCATCATTCCATACGTCCGGATAGGTGGTTGCATCTGTTGAGCCCAACTTGTGGATCAGAATCATACATTGTACTGTGTACAGTAAGTACTAAGCCGTTTCTCCAAGCTGGTTGTAAGCAGCTCCATGAAAATGCCGTTTCAGCCGTTTGAAACCTTACTTGAGTTCGTCAAAAGGTTGAGGCACATGACACATTCACATCTCAATCGTTTCACAGACTCCGAGTACCCGAGCGATTGCGATGCTCCGGCCTGTGCGAAGCTGCACATTGGTAGACCGAAATGAGCAATTGGGGGGGACGACATGAAGGTACCAGCAACGATTTTGGCAACCTTCACATCAAGAGTCTTGGACTCTTGACAGATGTAGGTACAGTAATGTTGCAATGTACTATTTGAATTTGAGTATGCTTGATCAATCAATCAATCAATCAAACAATCAAACAATCAATAAATCAATCAATCAAACAAGCAATCAAATACCCAATCCAATCCATCAATCAATCAGTGTTTCATAAGGTCATATGATGTTTTTACCTCTCCGAACATCATCCCTGCAACCTGCGCCATCATCTGTTGGATCCAAACATCTGGTGACCTGGGAGTCTTGAGTTGGACTCAATTGATGAGATCCACGGACGGTATCTACAACGAAAATCACAAGTTCAACAAGGACTCCACATCACCTGTTAGTGAGATTATATTGCGGTATATATATGTCATATTATATTATGTCATATTCCCTAAGATAGATCACTAGCTTTTTAGGGGTGAGATTAAAAAAAGTCCATTGAGTCATTGAGTATCAACGTAACCAAACCTCGGTGTCCGTAAGGTCGAGTAAGGCTGAGAAGATATGGGTATCTAAGCTTCCAAACGGTTGGAGCTTGGCGTTAATTGCGGCCATCCTTAGGACGACAACATCTCTGATTTTGCCGTGCCAAGTCTCCAGTTTGAAGAAGCTATATATATATAACCTGTCATAACCTATCATGATCTATCAGAAGCTATCTATCTATAGATGGTTGAGATCCATCATATTCCATCACTTTTATGAAAAATCCTGCAGTCTTTTCAGAGCAACCTTCCAGACAGCTGGCCACACTCAACGGTGTGGCTATTTCTTGATGATGTTTGATGATATTTCATACCAATTCCTAAAAGGTAAATCAAGGAATGTCGATAATAGATATGGACAGACTTTGGTAGGTGGCACATCCCCTAAAGGAATTAAGGAGCAATGACAAATCAATGTGTATAAACAATCAAATATGCTATGTGAATCGATGTGATAGGAGTTGCGCGTCACCGACTTTCACACCATGAGGATAGGAAGTTGGGTCATGATTTCAGGAACAAAAGGAATGCCTTTTCAAGGGCAGCTGCAAGAAACCCTGTACAATCAACTGTACCAGCACTTGCAAGTGTAGTGGATGACAATGACCCAAGAATAGCACAGCAACTATCCACAATTCACAAATCTCACCTCATAGCAACTTCCTAGCTGAAGCAAAAAAAAACTGCAACAGTCATGCCAACTCTGTGCATCTTGGAACCAGAGCAGTCTGACCGCTTAACCTTCCTTGCCTTACAACTTGTGGCCAAGAAACATGCTTGCATCTGTAAAACCGCCCTGAGATGGGAACCACCTGCAGCATTTCAAGCAAGTTCATTTTCAAATGCTCTGCAATCTGCAGAAAGCTTTGGCAATGGAGCATCTTTTTTGCATCCAAGGGGCACATCGGAATAGCCACCCTGGTTCTGATACCACCTGATTTGACGTTTTGACCCAGCCCTGAGATTGGAAAATTGTGATATGATTAAAGAGGCCAATCTGAACCATTTTTTTTTGGGGGGGGGGCGGGGGTGGAATTTTTGGAGGGGGGTTCAAGCATTTCCAATTGGTTGCGGCGTAGGTGAAACAGCAATCCACCGTTTCCGTTGGAAAATTCTGAGACTCCCCGGCCCAGACTGAGGAATCCTGGGAAAAAAAAACGGCGCCGTCTCATGGGTCATTTTGTTTGGCTGGTATGTCTTGCATCTGGAGTACACCCCAGAAAATTAACATGGAACACAATAAATGGAGGTTTGGAAGATGCTTTTCCTTTGCAAACGGATGATCCTTAATGATTTTTAGGCTCTCCATGGCAATTTTCAGGGGTGTAGGCCAAAAAATGACCTGTAGAACACCAGAATTTTAGAATCCGAATCCACATTTCGACATTCGACAACCATGAAATCTGAGCTGCCCAACCCCAGCATCTGTGCGAATTGCAATTGATTTGAACCTCCAAGCCAATCATGCCCCTACCCTGTGAAGATCAGTTTTTTTTTGGGGGGGGAATTCAAAGGAAACAAATCATCACGACCTCACTGAAACAACTGGAGTCTGGATGTGCAGTGTTTAGCAAAAAGTTGTGTATAGTAGTATAGTCTCTCTCCAGCACCATCATTGCTGTTCAAGAAGGGATGCGCAATACCGGCCCCCGGCAACAACACTATCCATAAAAAGCAAATAGAAGTAGTATTCTGAAAAAGAATCCTGGAGTAATGTGGGCACTATGAAGCACTGAGTACAAGCAATGATTCAATTTATATCTATTTACGATACTCTATAGTAGGCATCACCAAGGCATCAGGTTTTACTCATCCTCCATCCCAGCCTGAGTAATCTGGCCTTAGTGATTTGCAGCAAGCACCGCAGATCCAACCAGCAATGGTAACTCCCCAGATTCCCATCATTCCTCCCTCTGCTTTAAGTCTCCAGCCAGCCCGTTGCTGCCATGTTGTAACCTCAGAAATGATGCACCCTGAAGGGACCCAACTCTTAAGGACTGATAGCCCAGAGGATCCCTATCAAAATATATAATACTCGTTTATTTTTGAGCATTTCTAGAGGGAATTTCATGATTCCTAATACAAAAGAGTAGGCTTAAAGACTATATGGATTGATATTGAATATTGGGTCCTGCACACAAGCACCATGGCAGTCTGGATTTGAAGTTAACAAAGAGATTTCTGATCAAGATCAACTACCATTGTCATCTTTTGAGGGCCGCGGGCAGGTGCCAAGATAAATATATATATACACATACTGCAGCATCTGAGTATCTATCCATCTATGCACAGGTATAAATATAAATACATTTACACAATCCTCGGCGGCTCCCCATGAGGTAAGTCGCAACCATAAAATGGTAACATGGAGGCAAAATGGAACCCAAACCCTCCTCCCCCCGTGCAAAAGAAACCCCGGACGCCCAGTGTTGGATTGAAGGTTTGTCAACTGCGGGCTATGCGAGAAAGTTTGCAGAACTCCGGGCTCCACCAAATTGTTGATCTTAAGCCTTTGATAAGGGAACCATCATGTTCTGTGAGTATCGGTGCACCAAGTCCTACACCATACGTGATCACTACTTGCAACATATTCATTGATATTTGTTGCATCTATCTATAAACATCATTCCGAAGTATCCATCGATCCAATCAATTCCAATTATACAATCCCAATATGATCCTACAAATATTCTGATAAACACAAATCCAATCCATTGGAATTGATCATATTGGGAAAGTTTGTAAAAAAACATTGTATCCTGTTAGGGATCATATCCATTGGGATCTACAGATGCACCATCCATGGCGCCTTGCATCTCTGCCTTGGGATTCGCACCTTGCGAAGTATCTGTACCTTGGGCCGCAGCCTCAGTCGGAAGTGAGGGATGTACATACCACCAAGCAAGGTTGCAATTCCAGTCCAGGTAAACCAACATAGATAAATAAACACATGAATCAAATGAATGCTAATTACATATGAAATAAATAAGGTATCATTCATCTACATGTGATAGGTTTTAAATTCCACATGCTGATGTACAAATTTTGCTCTCTCTCTAATCAAATTTATACATGTCATTATGTCATCAAAGGAATTGAGAAAAAATCATCAATCCATCCTTCCCAGCTACTTGTGGAGAGGGGCTGGGCCCGAAAAAAAACATGTCACCTTGTGAAGGCCAAGGGGCGAATGGACCTGAATCTGAGAAATTTGCCATGAAAGAGGTGAGGGGCCCTCACCTCAACCAGGTTAGGACTGTGAGGTGTTGGTTGTGCTTTAAGGCTTGACAGCTATAGGGAGGCCATAGTGAAAAACCATGAAAAATGTGGTTTTGATTCCATAGACTACTCACTTTTCGCGACTTTCAGTGTCAGGTGATTTTTGTTGTTGATCTTGTCGGAAAAAAACATCTTGTGAAAAACATCTGCAAAAATGAAAACACTGGCATTTTCACATCTTTTTGGTCTCGCTTTGGTTTCTCGCCTGGGGCTCTCACAAAGGAGAGCCACCGGCGATTTTTTTTTGGTGAAACTGGGCGCCATGGGTGCAAGGCACCCAGCAAGTGCTGTCGCATTGTGCGACATCTAACCCCGGTGGTGTAGAAAAAACAGGGGTAAAATCAACAAAATTCACAAAGTGATGTTTGAACGAGTGCCACTGTGCATTGATATATATCTATGCATGTGAATGTAGTATAAATTTCATGTGCAGTACTGCGCTGTTTTCATGCTTGCTAACTGGTACTTGAATACATTATTGAGTTGGCAGCTGACAAGGCACAGGCTTACCAGCTCGCACATTACATCCTACTTCCACGCATGTTCGGAATCTTTGTAGCAGGTCAAGATGGCCTCAAGAACGCCTCAAAACGGGTCACAAAGTGGGTGTGGCTGCGTAGCTTTTAAAGAAACTCTGCAGCAGTGTGGACAAAAGCCATGGGCGCAAGACAACAACAATACTTCAAAACTCATTCGTCAAGAAGCATAGCTTAGCTTACTACAAATCATCCCTCAAACAGTGGGCCGGAAGACTGGTCAGTTCAGTAGCTAGTGTGTTTTCTGGATCTCTATAGTTATTGTAACGCCTTGGTTGCCGTTTCACCAGGAGGTTTCCTTTTTGCTACCAAAACACTGAGCTGGTGGATGACACGGGCCTTGGTTCCATGTGCAACTGCTGTTGCTATTTCTACATAGATGCTGGACTGCAGGAAAATGTACGTATACATAATGCATTTGCGACATGTATCATATGACATACAATTAGCGAGAACTTATTTTCATCAACATTATTATATTATATATCATATTATACTATATTCTAATATGACATGTATACGACAATATATTAATGACATTTAATGACTAACATTATATCAACCGGATAGAGTTGATCTCCTTTGATATGGGATTTTGATTGATTTCTCTTAGGCTTTAGGCTTCGGTTGTGTGTCAGCTATGCTAAGAATGGTTAGCCCAGGCAAGCTGCTCTCCGGATAGCACTTGGTAGTTGGTCTCTGGTGTAACTCGAGTTGGAGTTTGCATAGCTTGTGCCGGCCCTGGAAAAGGAAATGAGGAAATGATATGAAATGATTGATGATTGCAATCTGGTGGTTGAAACATAGTTGAAGTGTCTTCAAAATCACTGGGATATTTCATGCTGTTATATGCTGCTTGGTTCATGGAGGATCCATCTGATTACTCATTAGGTCTGCCAAAATGGTATATGGACACCACAAAATTGACATGCTTGAAAAATGAAACTCCTTTTCCAAATCATCATCTGTATGTGAATACAAAAAATGTTTCAAATTCCAAAGTTTTCGCGTGTCTACCAGTACAATCTGGTATGATCCCAGTGACCCCAGTGACATTGAAGCTTGATGCAGCCTGCATCTCGACTGCTGGACGCAGGCAAATTGCCTCAGCTGGAAAAACACCAGCCAAGGGTCTTCATCCAAAAATCATTTCTCGACGACCTCTAGGAAATGGATATATATATATATAATGACTGTACTTCCAACATGACTATAACGATTAATCTGTTCGAATTGGATCTTTAGGATGGTTCCTTGGGTTAGAAAAAAAAATTGAGGTCCCAAGGGGCCACTCCGCTGACGTGGTAATCCAACTTCTACCTCCTCCTGGCGGCTTGGGAAATTTGGAGGAATTTCCAACACCTGATGCGGGTAGGTATGCATGCATATAGATAAACATCGGAATATTAGCAATATATATATATATATTGATAAATAGAAATATATATAAAGGTATTTCATATATGTATAACTTTATAACATTCACAACCTCCCGCAACATGAAGAGTGAATTTTTCGACATGTCTCAGGCATTCTCTTCATGTCAAGATATATAAATCCCAGTGCTACTCACTGAATCCTCACTTGAGGTGGTTGGAACTTCCTTGACCCGAAATGGGACCGCCTCTCCAGCAGCCAATTCACGCTCCAGCTGCTCACGCCTGATATCACAAAGGTATTGACTTTCACTGTACACATCCATACAACATTGATATGATATGATATGATATGATCATATGATAATATATGATATGATCATATGTTATGATCATATATATATATATATATTTGCGAAGATTCATCTGTGTCCAATTAAGCCCAAACTTCACCAACTGTGAGCCGTTTTTTCTTGTTTTTTTGTCTGCAAGGTGCTGGTACTCCAGGCGCAGTTGTCGTACGTGATGTTTGCACCTGCACAAAAAAAGAAGCGACAAGCGACAAGTGACATGTGGCAAGCACATGTGGCAGAATCGATGTTGGTGTGAATACCGTGCTTTGCCTCTCATACTTGTTGTAGTGCCTGAGCAAAAAGGCTCCGCTGTCCGCTGCTTTTTTTCTGCACAGGAGAGTATTGACATGATCATCTAGATCATCCGAAATCCAGTGCACGTGTTAGCGTGCAGTATGGCTATTTCCGATTACACAACATTTTCATGCACTTTCCCTTCCTATTCCGCACCATTGCACCATAAGAACACCACCAGGGAGTGACATGGAATCTCCCCCCCAACCGAGGTGCAACAGGGCTGTCACCAAACAAATCAAAGGCAATGCCACGCTGAAGAAGCACACGAATCCGATGAACGCCTCTTGGAAAGGAATGGTTGAGGGGTCGTTTGGTGTTGAAGACTCTCAAAAGCTGCAAAGTATCCTAAAGTATTTGATTTCTTGAATGCCATTTGCCAATCAGATTTGTGAACTTCCTATTTGTTTTAGATCAACAATTTGCAACACCGAGGTGTTTTGGGCATGAATCAACTCACATCTGAAAGTGTGCAGCGCAATTCTTTTTTTTTCCCAGGCTCAATCGCACTGTACGCCTTTGGGGCCCAGCTGGGCACACCCAAAGCTAGGAGCACTGAGGGATGACCGCGAATTTTGGACGTCACAGTCCAAGCAAAATTTCGAAGGCCCCTTTTAAAGGGCCCTTCTCAACTGCACTGATCCACAAATGAAAATCGTGTAATTTGTCCACCACATCCCTTTCATTTCTTTCATCTTTCCTCACGCAGTGGTAGATTGACCCAATATTCCCGGCAAAGCTGAAACATCAAAATGGGATGTTTGTCGATTTGTAGAAGTTACTGAAACAACAAATCCATTAAGCGTTTGCATCTGCAGTTCCCAGCCTGCGAGGTCTCCACATCTGTGACATCGTACACGACCTCTTGTACATCTGTTTCTGGAGAATTCAAAGCCAAACGGTACCTTTCAAATAAGCAGGCAGCAAGGTAACTAAAAAGGAAATGCAGCATTGAAGAATCAGGGAAAACATGATATACCAGAAACAGTTTCAAGAATCTTGCCTATATATATATACATATTGATATACATATCGAATATATTCAAATATACATTCAACTCTTGTGCCTCTCTGAGATTTGTTCCCCAAAGATCTTTTTTGCAATATCTGAGTTTCACACTTACCCATCTTCACCTCATCGGGCAGCTTGAAGAAAACCGTGCGCATTTAAAATGGGACTCCAGGTCTGGTGGTTTTTCATCAGTTATGCCATGCAACGGTGAGACATGCCATGCCTTGCCTGGACATTTCTGACATTGGACCAAGGCACAACTTCCTCACCCTTTGTCTTCATCATCTCCTCAATATCTGTTCCTCCATCTGTAAACCTGAGGAACTTTTTTTTTGGCCAGATCTGAAAGGTCAAAAGTTGGCAAAACCTGGCAGATCCAAAATTCCTTCTATGATGAAATTACAACAATTGATTGGGTTTCTACCTAAACACTGGTTCACAGTGGATTTTTTTGGCTTTTCCCATTCTACATCCACGATATCCGATAGTGGCTGTTGTGGCAGTCCTCAGCCTTGGCGTAGATCCGGCCACAAACTATTGACCCACTGTTACAGGGTTTTGGCAGCGCCCAAGTTCCTTGAATGATCGGAGATGTAAAAAGTGCTGTCGAGAAGCCATCCAAGGCGATCTGCAATGAGATGACGACTCCTTGCAGCAAAAGAATGACATTTGCTCAAATTATTGGGACTTTTGCCAGCTCCATCCCATTCTAAGAAATATGATGACCTAAATTTGGATCCTTCAAAAGGGGGTAAAACGCACATATGGTAAACTAATAAACAAGTGTTTTTTTTTCCGGTTCTGACGTGATTTAGAGCTACATTTCCCAGCATAAACACAACCAAGCGTCTGGCACTCAGGGCATGTGACGACAACCACACCGTGATGATATGCACCTCAAAACAACACTGTGAAGTATCCATGAGTCAAGTGCAAGCAATCGTCAAAAGTACGGAATGTAAAGCTTTGCAAGAGTCCAGTCCACAAAACCATGAAATAACGCCACTCCCTCCGCAGCACACCGCAGCGTGTCTATGCAGAGCCAGAGTTACGCTTCGAGATCTTTTTCGTACTTCTTGTCTCACAAACCTTTTTTCAGCGCAACAAGTAACTCCAAAAGCTGTGTTGGTTTGGCTGACAACATTGGAGTTGCAAAAAATGCACCTTTTTGAATCTGGGAAAGTTTGGTATTGACATTGAAAAGAAAATCGGGCTCCGGATGCAGTCAACTATTTCTAGCACATGTTAGCAAGAGCAGCAAGTGTCTTGGCATGACTTCATGCTACGCCATATACATCTCCAACCTTCTCCAAATGTCTCAGCCAAGATACGCCGCAAGTAAAGGCCAGTGCATAAGCTTCCTCTGAACTTGTGCCAGGAACGCCTTTCGCAAGTTCCTTCCTAGCCAGCAACAAACTCAACAAATCAAAGTGATCAATCTCCCCCTGAAACAATGAAGCTTCTCTCGTGAGGTCACAAGTCCCATCTGAATATTGATCTGGTGACATGAGATTGGTGCTTGAGATTCAGCGTTGCAACTATTCGCAACTAAACTCTCAAAAGAACAACATATTGCTCCCAACCTGATCATCTGCTCTAAAATTCTCGCTTGTTCTTCAACTTCCAAGTCTTCGGAAGTGTCTTTCGAAGAAAGGACCTTTCGTTGGAACGGTCCGAAATGGGCGGTAGAATCGGACTTGGCAACTCCAAAGGTCAATTGAGTCGCTGATTCCGAGGGCCTTCCCAGGACTAGTTCCAAAACGTCGTGCGATTCCAGGCGCCCTTGGTTCATCAATTTCCAACGATTTTTTGTTTGGATCAAATCTACGTACCAATTTTGGCTCAAAGATCATGCAAATCCTGTGGATTTGGAAGATGATACAAATCTCTTACATATTCATGAAGTTTAGAATAGGCATTTCAAAACAAAACAGAACAAAAGTATGATCAAGTACAATGACTCTAATATTTTTCCTTTGGAGTTGTACCATCTTTCAAACTTTCACCTAGTTCAAGCTATCCTTCCAAAGATCCAACAAACAATTCACTATTCCGGGGAAAGGTATGGAAAGGTCAGCAAAACTTCCATCCAATGTCCTGCACCTTTTGAAAAGGCCGAGGCATCCTAGGTCATGCCGAGTCACAAAGCAACATTCAAGGAAAATGTCGCAGGTGCAAATTTTCGAGTCAACCTCAGGTTTCCAACCCAGGGTCCAATAAGATGGCAGGGGGGGAGAGGTTCAAGGACGTCAAAATTCCAAGATTTTTTTCTTACCAAATGAATTTGAGGGTGAGAAAAACAGAGTGCAACTGAAAAGCGTTGGGTAAGGGAATGTCAGCAAAGACATGGGATTTGTGCTACAAACTATTTGGATTTAGCAGGTGTGGATCGAAGAAACGTCTGGGTTTTTTCATCCACAAAGCATGCCCTTTTTCAGATCATCATTTACTTTGACATTACTTGTCGGGTATTGTTCACCTGCGTTGCGGAGAAGAACCAAAAAGAAGCATCTCACACATGTCACAAGCTTCGCAGTCCAGCATCTTGCGAATATGAGTCTATGAATCCATGAGCCAACTTGTTTCATTGCATCTTTCTTGTAATTTTGGATCTACCCCCCCACCCAGGATTCCAGTGGTACAGAAAGGTTTACTTCGGAATTCCTGGTGATTGGCATGGTGGGTAGGGGGTAGATCTAACCTGTATTGATGCCCAAGATGCTGTAGAGATTGCCGGGGGCGACAGCGTGGTGCCAAGCGCGCTGGTAGTCGCCACATGGCGACCGGTGGGGCTGAAGGGATAAGTGCAGCTTTATTTGAGCATTTCTGGCTGTCAGCTGTAACAAAGACATGGCTGTTAGAACATTGTAGATGGATAGCTCTAGGAAAACCCATGCTAGAAGCATTTAGAAGCAATCGACAACTCATGAAGCAAACAAGCTGGAGCTTGTAAATGGCAACAGACCTGGAGGAAGAGATGTAAAATTTGAGTATTGACTGTATACCTTTGGTATCTTAGGTCTTAAGTTCAGTTTCATATTAGCATTGGTATCATAAATCACATCGACATATTACGACAGCTGGAGATGTGTAGCATCGAGAAACCCCATGGGCACTCATAACTCGCCTGCATGTCCAACACGTTCCTTGGTTTTCCAGGTGCTTCTTGCTTTAGGAACAGGGAGGGTAGCCAGCGACCCAAAGAACTGACTGAACGTGTCTGAATTGAAACCAAAATTGAGAAATGAATCGAAAAATCAAACACAAGGAATCTGATGGAATCTGAAAACATCTTCAAAATAGAGGAAAAACAAAAACATGAAATGCTGTCAAAACTCATGTGCACCACGGCAAATCCCACCAACCATCCATGAGCAGCTGGCCCTCCTGGAGCCCAGTACGAACACAAATTGACACACGACTTCCCAATCAAACAAGGCAGAATCTGCATGAATCTGCTGAAATACTGAAAAAATCTCTCCTGGGTAGAGGCATATAGCACTCCTATGATGGAAGAAGATCTGCTTCTCTTGGCCCGTCAACCTGTCAAGAAATCTGTCCCTTCAGCTATGCGCAGCGAAACGAGCTCACATCCCTCGATCCCTCGCCTACGTGAGCTGTGCAGCTCAAAGGTGGCATGCCTCATTCTTTGGCCAGTGACGTTGGTCAGCAGCACTAGGGATGGGGATGTGGCGCTTTTGGCCGATTTTTACTACAACGGAACATTCCGGAACATTCTGGAAGTACTTCACAACTTTACCTAAAGCGATCTAAAGCGCCGAGGGCACTTCCCCAGGAATGTTCTGAGTTACCAAAGAATTGTTTGTCAGAAAAATTGGCCTGAGTGCTAATCCAGCAGTACTTACTTGCTGTAGCAGTGTAGCAAAACAATTTCACTCACGTGGGACACGGTGTCGTGGAATCGTGTCCACTGCTGCTGAGTCGCGTGTCACCGTCGTAGTCCGTGGTCTGGGCAAGTCAAGGTGCCCCGATTGGGTTGTAGGTGGGGTTGCCCTCCCCATCCGATGACAGTCATTGGGTAGTGAAGATATTAATGATGGGTTCTTTAGGGATTGACCGAAAAGAGGGTTACAAGTTACAACCCCATCACTCCCACCAATCCATGGTTTACTGGAGAATGGCTCAAGCTTGAAACGTCTTGCAATTAGTTAGTTGTGGAAAGTCCCATTTTCCCTCAAACCATGATTACGGGAAGAGTCGTCGATTAGATACTGATGGATACTGATGGAAGACATCCATGCCGGTCCTTGCCTATGCGAAACTATGACAAACCGTGGCCATGTTGAAAGTACTCCAATCATTGGCATCATCTTTCTCCCAAATGCCAGAAAGCATCATAAACTCCTCCGTGTTCCATGCTTCATTCATCATACATCCTCCTCCTCATCCTCATCATCATCATGACTGCGATGCCATCCCTCCGTTCCCCCAAACGGCTTCCCCGTTCCTTGCGAACAGCAACAGCAAAGGCCCCATCCGCATAGCCCGCACAGGGGCTCGATGAAGGAACGGGACAATTGATGCCAGCCATAGTACCTTAGCTATCTTACCTAATATTGATCCAACTTAAGACTCCTAAGACACACCCCGAAAAAATGAGAAATTCCCGGATCGATACATGGGCCCATCTCTTGGGTAAAGGAGATAGTATACAGCCATAATGCAGCCATATACACTGTAGACCTGGCAAATTCCAAGACAAGGAGCCGTGCTGTGCAGCTTCTTCCATCTGACTATTACCTGGTGGCAAATGCAAAAAAAACAAGAGCAACTTGCTAAGAAAAAGGCCCAGGAGATATGAAATCAAGGACTTAACTTAACATGCATTTTACCATTATCAACCATCAAGTAACAACAAGAAACTTGCGTTCAAAGTTCACTTTGTATATGTTTCCAAAACATATTTTTGCTGCATCATTTTTGGTTGAAGTTTCTGAAGTCCTTCAACAAATTTCCTCTCGGCCAAGGTGCGCAAGTCGGACGTGTCCACAGAAGATGGCATCTGTTCATCGGCTTGCGGAAGGAGAGTGGAAGGCAGAAAATCGTGGAAGAAAATCTTAACCGAAAATCTGATTCCCCAGTTGATACGGCGAAAATATGAGATGCATTCTAAGGAGATTTTCGAGATTTCCAATGCTTTTTTTGTTGGGGATAGTTTATGCCTCTATTCAGGAAAATGTGAGCAACTGATCCTTTTGGCCACAAAAGAGAAGAAAATGATTTCAATCGCATTAGCTCAAATACTAGGAACGTTCATCTCAAAACCACATTTTTGTTTTGTAATCTATGACAGGTTTGGGAAAAATGTTCAATTATATATCTTAACTCTGAATCATCGTTGTTGGAGACTAACCTTTGTTCAAAGTTTCTCTGTTGGCACACCTCTTCATGTCGATTGGCCACTGCTAAGGCTGCCATCATTTGTTGAGTGACGCTGCGACAACGTGAGTCATAGGTGATGGGTTGAATGACCACCTGGACTGCACCAAAGATGACCAAGGCCAGAAAAGTGCAATGTGTCCATTGTTCATATGTTGCAATCTTTCAACAGAAAATGGTGTTTATGCCAAAGTTTTGATGATATACATATATATCAATATATGCTATATAAATATGATAAATATATATATATAATATATGTACATAATAATAACATATAATAACTATATCTGCTGTAATGAGTTACGAGAAGTTGTGTGGAGGAAATCAAAGCACCAAAAACCATTGCAACCTTAGATCCGCATCGTTCCCTCCAATCACTGGACCAACAAAACGAGGCTTGTTGAAAAAACCCATGGGTTTTTGGATTTTTACGCAGCTGCACCTGGCTGGCTGCTGAACAATTGGTGCATTGCAATCTGATCTCTTCGTGCCATCCAGGGTTGATAAAAGTGCGAACGCCAATGATCAGAATCCTCCTAGGCAGCGAACACCATACTGGATGGAGTTTCTGGGGAGGAAAAACCACAAGGTGGAGAAACCTGAAGTGAAAAAAACAGAATCACATCACAATTGAGAACGGTGAAGGTCTTTCTATGTGTTTCTTACTTGAGTGTGTTGATACATGGATAGTATGCAAGTAAAACTAGAGAGAGGGTTACATTCTATGTTACTACACAATATGTACTGCATCTATGTCACCATGCCGTGCTGCCAGGGTACTTGATGAAGCTCACTTGGGGCTTCCTGTAGTATGAGATTCGCCCCAATAATCGGAGCACGGGTGCCTCGTCTTCAACAGGGTTGAAGTTGAACGGCGGATTTCCGGGCGTGAAACATATGTCATGTCGGCTAGTGGAATCAATTTGAAGATGTGAAGAGTCTTCACTAAAACTAGGAAGTCGCTGTGGAAATCGTAGGACGTTCCACCAAAAGAGAAGCAAAAATCATGAACCCGAATGGACAACAGAACAAAGTATAATAGTTGGGAGGTAACCTGACTTGAGCATACTCCTCGGCTTTTTCCCTTTCAAACCCTTTGCCACCTTCCAGTTCTAGTTAAGGCAAAGCACGCTGCCATTCTGCAGTTCCCTGATGCACACGGAATGTTCATGCCTTTCACTCAAATCATCAGTCAGCATGAATGGCTGACGAGGGAGCTGGTAGAGCAACAAGCTTTCCTGGCAGCTCTCTCTCTCTCTTGCTGGACTCTGTTCATGTGACAGTCAACACGTCAAACCTTTCTCTCAACTCTCATCTTCAAACACCCAACCAAATCCATGACTGTGCATTGCCGGTATGATTGACATCGCCGTTGGCGGCATTGAAAACACCAAAACTAAAACCATCAAAAATGCGAAACGCCAAACCACACCCCATGTCTCGCCTTGTCAGGTCCATGCAAGTGAGACTTAGCACCTTGGTGTAGTTGCATCTTCACCCGCGTTTCGGGGCCCGACACATCCCCCAGCCGCAACGTACTGGGAGTGCCAAGAAACGACAACTGTCCAGTCCAAAAGAACAAACGTTGCAATCCTCTGGTCGTGCCACCACTGCCACACAGGGCTCAGTTGCATTGGTCCAATTCAAAACCTCAGTGCTGCAGGTGTTTTTATGATCCTCCAAAATGGATAATATAGGGAACCTGAGGCCATGGTGATGTCGTGCCAGGAATCACCTCTTTCATGTTGTGGCTTCAGGGTATGTTCCATCTTTATTTTCCATACCGGCAAAAGACATAGTTGTTACACAAAGGAAACGAGGAGATACATTGTTGGAATGATGAGCTGTGAAATGACCATCATGTGTCAGGTTTAACTTTGTTTTAGAATCTTATGCAATATATCAATATCAACACGTCAATGTGCAGGAAACTCCTCCTGATCTGAGTCGGAGACAATAGCAACAGTGCCATCCGACTGAAGCGGTACAGGAAACGAGAGTCCTGAGGGCCAATGAAGTTCCTGAAATAATGGTCCACCTTAAAATCAAGATTGATTTTTTTTTAATGGTTTTTAAATGGATTTCCCATGGTCAATGTGAATTTACCGAAACATATTCGGTAAAGGTGAGATGTATTAAAATCCATCATCACCAATTTTTGACCATACATTTCAAGCACCTTGAGATTGTCAAATAGCACAGCCGGTCGTTTAGGTCCTTCATCAGGCCCCAAGAGAGGTTCAATGGTTGTATCCGCTTCCAATTCATCCATGGCATTTCCGGCTATGGCCAAATGTGCCTGCTCAAAAAGAAAAAACAATGTTTCAACACCAAATTGGGTGCAAACATGACAAAACTTTCATAGACTTCAAATCAGAATGCACTTGACACAAACCATGATGCCAACACATTACTGTACCCAAAAATGAGCTCACGCCTCTTGGACAATCCGTGTGAGATTCCGTAGTTGCAACCGCTGTAGTGGACCAACAAACTTGGCAGCTAATTCTGGTACCTTCGCGTTTTTTTTTGAGTTCCCATGACCCAAAAAACCCTAATGCAAACACTTCCAAGAAAGGCAATGCCCCATTTCTTGAAATTTTTGACGCTCTGATTCTCAAATAGTCCAAGCTCTCATGGCCCTTGTGTCTACGCGCAGATATATATATAATCATTTGCTGCCACATTCTGTTGCAACAGTGGTACGTCATGTGTTCTCCATTTCTCCTCACGCGTGCCTCTGTTTCAAGCCTTCGCAGCTTCAGCTCCATTGCATTGCCGATGGGGTTACCAATGTGATGCACAGGCTGAGCGACTAAACCATCGCGGAAAACTAGGGGTCCAATGTGCGCGGGCCTCGGTTCCAAACCCAGAAAAAAACAGAAACCAGTGGTTGTAGCAAGATGGTTTTGACTCCACAAATGCCATGCATTCCAGCTTTGTATAATTACTGTAACAGTATCAGGAGTTATATATATACTACTCATATATCTTTCAGAAATCTCCTATCCTGAGTTGATTTCCCCCCGAACCCCCCAAGAACAACAACGGTTTGAGACCTTGGTTGCTCCCTCAAACCCAACTACCAATAGCTCATCATCTTCCCCCATGTGAATCCTTGCGCAATGCGATCCGAGGAACAATTTCAGACTGCTCAAGTCCAGCTTGGTCACGGAAGGCCGTGAGGTGGTACTGCGAGGGCGGAAGTCTAACAAACAACAACGCGCAAAAAATAGGAATAGTAGGGTCAAAATTGGTCATCTGGTTGGACTGCAAAAGTGTTTGAAAAAGAGATTCACTGCCGGTGCATCATATTCTCTCATGGATATTTGCACTAGTCACTATCTGTATACTGTATACCATTTCCATGAGGGCTTTGTCTACTGTCATCTGCTGCCAATGTGGAATGCCAATGAATCAGGCCAATGTAGGTACAGTAACAAATACATGCCGTACCATCCCAGAAGCAAGAGTCCAAATATGTTACGAAGCATCAACAAAAACATGTCAAACATCCCAAAAAAACTAATTTTTCAACAAACAAACAGAAATCTTCTGTGAGGTTTCCTGGATCCCTTACTACGTTCTCCCAACCTCTCTGCGAGTGAGCCAGTGAGGCTGTATTTGCATCCTGTTTTGCAATGACAGGCTTTCCACCATCAAGATGCCAACATGGAAGCATTTTTCGACTTGTCAGAAAACATCCCTACCTAAAACACATGAACATTTGGATATGATGTTTCATTGATTTTCCAAAAGTGACACGGTTTTTCACAACTTCAGGATGGAGAACTTCCAAAGCCCATTAGCTCGCCTTCAAGACTGCTGTTGAAGTTGACCAACAGTGACTTGGGCTCATAGCATTGTGTTTCAACACACCATTGCAAGCTGCCATTCCTCAAGAATCTTTTGGTGTACAAAATTTCAAAACAGCCGCCAATGCAATTCAAGCAAAGATTCAATGTTCTTCTGAGATCCTGGCTGCAACGTGAGGTTGCTGGTCTTGCCATGAAGGTCTTGGAATGAAGCAGTGCTACCTTTCAGATTTCAACACTGTCAAAGCTCCGGTAGTATCACTGCTCACTGCTACGCCTTGAGAAGCTATGAGAAACATAGCGATGCCAGCCGGTGCATCGAATTGCGATACGTCCCCATACATTCCATACGAGGGTGCTAGGAATTTCAAAAAACTTTCACCATCTTCCACCAAACAACAATCTGGGAGAATGTGTGAAAAGAGGTGCAAACTATGGCTAGTAGTAATTTGGGACTTGTTGGGTAGGCAGTTTTGGGGAATGATTTCACTTTTCAAAAAATATTGGTTTCAGACCATTGCAACCAGGAAGCTAAAATTGGCTGCACTTGTTGTCAGCAACAAAGCCTCAATCTTATCAGCATCTTGACAGGATGAGTCACTAAAATACTGAGCTTGACACAAGTATCTTGTCTTGGGATCTACAACTCTCGACCATGTACAGTGTACAACAAACATCCATAACCGCAAAAGGAATCTGATGTCTTCTTGCCAATTCCCGAGAAAATATGTCTTGGCCCTAAAAAAACTGCTCTGATTCTCCTTGCAGCCCAGTTAGCAACAATCCACCGATGGCAAGCCATAGGCACAGCAAAGTGCTTCATCGCATCAAGTTGTTTGTGCACGTGAAGTTTTGAGTAATTCAATGTAAGACTTATTGTCTGCTTGAATAAACTCAGTGAGTGTCAACTACACTAACATAATCTCACATGTAGCCATGGCATCGACTATTATCAAAGGAAGCTGTTCCTTGACTCATTAATTGTGAGGCCAAACGGCAGGCAGTTGCACCAAACAACTGGTTTTATCGATGTCGATGGCTTGCATCGTGTACATCTTGATCAAGGCAATGTAAATCTGAGGCATCCTTTAAAAAAAACCTAAGCCAACTAGTTTCTCAACAAAAGCTTGAGACAAACATCAGGATCGAACGGCCGATGTTTTGGCGAAGCAGCTCCATTGAATACATGTGCAGCTAAATCATAACATCTCTTTCTATGGTTTTATGTACATTATACATGCATGCATGCGCAAATATTTACAACATGCTATATTGTAACATAGTTGCAAATATCAACTTACGACATCTATATATATATATACAAATCTAAGATATCTGAAGAAAAAACATCCATCTCATAAATTGGGATACAAAAACACCGAAAAAACAAACAATCATTATATAATTACGTCTTGGATCTACCCAGGATTCCAGTCACCAACCAGGATTTGTAGGCATTTTGGATCCCGACAAAAAACCTTCACCTTTATCACGATGGCTGAGGCTCCACACTGTTGAGAAAACCCGCTTCAGCACTTGGGTCAACTAGAAGCCAAGCGCTACAGGATTTTCGGAGAAATTCATGGTTAAAAACGATTTGTAAAAGGAGATAATCATCAAGATCTATATGGGTGTTTCCAAAAATAGTGGTACCCCCAAATCATCCACTTTAATAGGCTTTTCTATTATAAACCATCCATTTTGGGGTACCCCTATTTTTTGAAACACCCATATGAAATCGAAATCAGAATAAATCAGATACAAACATTGGTTCCATTTTTGATTTTGTATGTGCAACTTGGTGGCAAAAAAGGACGCAAAAAGATGCAAAAAGCAAAATCAAAAAGAGGTGCCGAAACTTGTGAATTCGTGTCATCTTTCCACCGCGCAGTTCCTTCACGTTTGGATCACTGAAGGAGGCCCCCACGTTGGCACGGTTCAGGGGCCAGGATTGGGTGGAACAACTTTATCAATGCTAAGCATAGACCAACCGTGGAATGTGTGGGATGATGAAACATGTGGGAGGCGACTGAAAGGGACTTGACATCATTTAATGATGCAATGGATGTTTACAATATTTTTCCCTTGTTTTTAACAGTCCTGTTCAACCCAGTTGCATCGCATTTATTCGTTTCTCGCTTTGGTTTCAGCAAGTTTCGCCCTAAAGGCGTCTTTGGTGCAGTGAATTCTAACTGTTGGAGATTTAGTTCAGAGGCCCAACCTCGGATCACACGGCACCAACCAAACACAGCCACAGCCAAGGCCTGATATTAAGCCTGACTCATTATCTCCACACACACATCATGAACATACGCCAAAAGGAACAACAAATTCCTGACACGGAAAGCTTGACTTCTCGACATCCTCCAAGTCTTGGAGTCTCAAATATTAAAATCCATTGATTTGCCAAAGTAAGCTCTCCACCGCTCACGTTCTTGCAGGATAAACCGGAGCCTGAGGGTGTAAAAAACAACAAAAAAAACAGCCAAGCAACGCCAATCCACTGGCCAGGCTGAGCTTGCTACACACGTGTTGCTTCAGCCTGCGCAGCCTTGGCCTCAGTTTTTTGCATCAAGTTTTTTCCGTTTCGAGTTTCGACCCAACTAGCAAATCTGCAGAATCCCATCTTTTTTCCGTCCTTTCCAACACCAAACGCCCATTCACCATCGTTCACCATGCCATTGAATAGCCTTTTTACAAACGTTTGAATGGAAGAAATGGAACAGATACCTGACAGACTGGCAAATTGGCAACGCAAAGGCACCACCATTTAGTCAGCAAATCTATCGTTTCCAACTCTGTGGGTCTTGCAAAAACCACTGCTTTGCTTTGTTTTTTTGGATACAAATCATGAAATATCAACTACCAAAATCCAACTCAAAGCATCTTTTTTTGTGTGGTACCTCGGATGTAACCCCCAGTTACAAGCCACTCAAAATCAATCCTGCCTTCAATCCATCTAAGATCTACCGTACAAATTCAGGTCAGTCAACGAATCATCAAGTAACTAACTCCTGCCGCGTGCGCCTCAGGAGTTTCCCCTTGCGGAGCTTTGTCTGGATGCCAGCCTGGTTTTTTTTCAGTTCAGTGATCTCGAAGTTTTCGATAATTAGTCGTCCAAGGCCCATGGATTTTTTGAGAGGGAAATTATAATATACACACCTCCTTGAAGAGAGAAAAAAAAACTCAAATTGTCAAATTGTTTCAAATTGATGTTGATTATCTTCATGTTGATTATGATGTGAAAGCATTGGAAAACAGCTTTCTGTTTCGATAGTTTTCAGTTTGAGAGGAGACAGCCCCATCCAACAAGCCAACATTCTTCCTGGGCCAACACACGAAGCAGCAGTCGTTTTAGCGCTTGACCTTAACTCCGACTGGCTGAGAGCCCAATGGAAGTGTGGATTCTACTGGTATGAATCCAATCTTCAAATGTATGAATCCAACCCCCAAATGAATCCATTCTCCTCCCAAAAGGGTCATCATTCATTTTCCGCAAAACTATGATTTATGTGCTGGATGATTGTGAGAGGAAGGGCCCAACATGCCCAACACTTCCATCCATTGTTTTCATTTTCTCCCATCAAAAAATCAAGAGTCATTGACATTCATCATCAACAGTTCAACACCTGTTGGCATCATCAAAGGATGCTGATGTCAACATGATCAATTAGTGCTAAGAATGTCCAATTTTTTTTTGGTGGCAATTTTCCATATTTTCTTAGGAATCTCCCCCCACCTAGCTGCCAGGTTTGGTAGCCTGGTAAATTGGCGATGTATCCCACTGGGCTTGAGATACGTCCAGCATCAGATCCTCCAGAGGTTTTTGCAGCCTGTACAACAAAAAAACAAGAAGAAGGCAAGCCAGGCAAAGGGAACCAACGATATATGTGATATGTATTATGTCTATATATTATATATAATGTATATATATATATATATCTATGAAAAAATCAAAAAATATACATATATAGATATATATTCGTATATTATATGTATATCATATTTCTAAATGTATACACACATTTCACTAACTATTATATAATGGATACTAGCCAGAGCAGAATAAACACGCTGAAACTCCGTTATCCTTCAAAAACAATGAAAGGTCATGAAACACCATGAAATTGACGTTTAAAGACACATCATGTTCACCAAAATAGAACGGCTCTCTACACTTCGTTCAAAGGCAAATGGCTAGGGAAAAAAGCCTCCAAGGTTGCTCGGACTTCAACTTCAGGCCCTGCCAAAGTCGGCACCTGGAGGGACACTGTAGGTAAGGCATCTTTTTGGAGATGATGATGATGATGATGATGATGATGATGATGATGTCATTGTTTGATCTGTTTCAGTTTCGTACTCTTAGAATCTTGAACTTCGAAGTACAGATGTAGTCAAATTTGGTGATGAAGCGTTGCGAAGTGATAGCACTATAAAATATCATCATCTTGAAGATCAGAAAGCAAAATCTGAAGCTTTGCATCACCAGAGATCCTACTGCAGGGTAAGTCGTATAAAAGCGTTTCCTCCCAGGGTAGTGTACTCTCAAAAGGAATTGATGATGAGGCGTGGTGGGGACTGTACGGAAAATCATCATAAGGTTCAAGGATTGGACAAGAACTAGCTACAGTAGAATTTTCCAAACCCTCACTACCCATAAAAAGCAACAAATTCAACAAATTCTTCCCTGGGCCTTTGGGACTGTTAGTAATTTCTTGTTTTGGCCTTTTCCATTTTCTAGTTGGTGGCATCATTTAGGTCATCTTCTGTCTATTTTTGTCCCCTTCAAAAATTTGTTCAACAACAGAAAAACTGAAAAAACTGCTTCAATGTTAATGTGACTGATTTTTTTCAGATCACTCGAAGTTTCAAGCGTTTCTTCATCAGCCAACAACCAAAACATCAAATCTGCTGAGACTGCTTGGAGGAGCCACTCATTGTTGGAGCGCAATTCCAGCATCGATTCCATTCGAACAATGAAGCAAAGCAGGCTCTGAGCATCGCAGCCCAAACCTGCAAAACAGCGACACTCTGGAGAAACCTGAGTTGGGCCACATGATAGTTCATGAAAACCCTTGAAGTTCCAACGAAATGGAACACCAAGCTCCTTGGCATTCTGCATCTTGCTGTGTGGACAGGCCGCAAAAATCAATGGAGGTGGCATGACGCTGTTCTCACAATCAAAGCCCAGGAAGGGTGTGAAATACCAGGACAACGATGCCGAGAGGGGAATGCATGTGAAATGCAACCGGCTGTTATCCTCATCTTCCTCATCACTCCACATATCTTCCACTCCTGCACCGGCCATGGGTGTGCTAGCAGGCGTCAATCCCGATAAGGTGCTCTCGGGCATGATCTTGCTGTAGCTGAGGGACAGCGACAAACTAATGGCTTTTGGAGGGAACTCCAGAAACACATCAAACCATACCGCAGCAGTGCTTCGACACGTGATAGATTCAAGAGGCGTCTTGGCCAATGGTCGCAGCAAGCCTTCCGGAAAGCGCCAGGGTGAAATCTTCTCTGGTCGTTCTCCCAAACGAGATTGGCGGCTGATGAACAGATTGACCCTGACATCGCGAAAGCTGAGGGGTGTCGCATTGTAGAGATCAATGCGTACTGTCACATGGCAGCTGGACTGCACCCAGCTGATGATCGGATGGGCATAAACAAACAATGGAGGTCCAGACAAAGAAATCTTCCTTTGAGATTCCTTCAAGAATCCATCAGAGTCTCTCAGCAAATGAAGCCAACAGGCAAATTTGGGTGCCGCTGCTGCGGGCAACAAGGGTGTTGTACCTATCCGGGCGCCTGACACACCACGGAGGCCTTGGCACACGGCCTCGCTGTAGCTGCTCCACTCGGGAAAAGCGAAGTTGCTTCGGGTCAGCACCTCTGCCATGTTCAATCGAGAGCTCTGAGTCAAATTCTGAACATCATCAAGGGAGGCAGAGGCCAAAAGCATAGCAGTTGACTTTCCAAGCAACTCCGCCCGATTGAAGACATCCACCACCGCAGCTTGAACTCCAAAGATCTTGGCTACTGCAATGAGTAGCCAAACTGATGCTTGCTTGTGACACGTCTCTTCTCCCATATCCACCATCTGTGTGAGCAAGTATCTCTGAACCAAGCCTTCCACCAAACTTCGAGCACTCTGCTCTCTCAGACTCCAACATGCTCTGCACATAACGGCCAGTGCCAACGATGGGACCTCTTCAAGTCCCATCTTCCTTGCAGCAGCTTGTAGCAAGTCCAATTCTGCAAGCGTTGCACGTGCCACGAAGACCTTGGCTGCCATCACCATCAGCCGCAAGATCCGAGGTGCTTTAGCCCTGCGCTGCGGCACCAGACCTGAACCCATCAGCAAAGCGTTAGCCGACACGTCACAGGCACGACGATTCAAAGCTGCATCTTTGGAAGGTTGGCTCATGACATGCCATAGAGAAATGGCACTGGAAAGACACTCAGCCAAGAAGTATCGCAAAAGGCTTTGCTGCAAGACATCCCCCATTTGCAGAAGATCCTCACAGGTTGTGAGAACGAGGTTGCAGCATTGCGACATGTCACCACTGCGGCACAAGAGGCACAGCATCTGCACCAGCCGTGCTCGAGCACTAGCAAAGGCTGCACCCCATCCGTCCTGCTGCCTTGTACATTGGAGCAATCTCGTGTTGAGTTCATCAGGCGGCGCTGGCAACTCTGGCATGTTGGGTGATTTTTTCCGTAACTCCACCAGC
Source organism: Breviolum minutum Mf 1.05b.01 (assembly GCA_000507305.1). Taxonomy (NCBI): domain Eukaryota; class Dinophyceae; order Suessiales; family Symbiodiniaceae; genus Breviolum; species Breviolum minutum. The sequence goes on along the minus strand of DF239343.1, from coordinate 76,709 downwards.
ATGGAGTGGTGTCCTCCATCGGCGTTCCGTGATAAGCCACCACCAAAGGCAAAGAACCACAACAAAGAGGCGCGGAAACACCCCGCTTCGGTGGCCAAGGTATCTAAATCAGTGGCAGTGAGGTTGTCTGCGCGTTGTCTTGGAGGTAGCCCTGCAGACTTGTTGATTTCTATAGCTTGATCACGACTTGGTAACCAAATGCAATCTGGATCTTTCAATGTGATCAACTTTGGCAGTGCCACCCGTAAATCTCGTAAGACCTCCATCAGCAACGTGGCATAGATGGGTCGGAACTCCCAAGCCGGATGAAAAAAGGGCACCAATGCCAGGGGTGCCAGGCCCACATTGAGATACGCAATCATCAGCTGATCCAATACCGCTGCACAGGCCAAGACTAGCTCTTCCGATTCATCTGAGGCCAAAATAGCAAATGCCATCCGCAGTGCTTCAACACAAGTATTTGGAAGCTCTTCATCATGGCCAGCTGCCACACATGGCCAGCACTTCACCAAACATGTACCAAAGGTCTTGAAAACCAATGGTCTGCTGGCTGCTGGTTGTACCAATGCACGCCTCATCAAGGATTCTGGATCCATAATCCCCAGCACTCTCACAAAATCCTCTGGAAGTAGTTGCTCCAGGGCAGATAGAATCACCATGACAGAACGGACATCGCATTTAGTCAAGATGTGAAGCAGGGCACCCACGATCTGAAAGAAACTGCTACATTCCTCTCTGGCACTGGGGAGTGCTAGGATTGTTGCCAACACTTGGATAGCATCCTGTCGCAATGCTTGTTCTTCAAGTAGCTCTAGAACTATCGGAAGTAGTGGTCCGATGTTGCTGCCCTTGCTGACCAGGCTTTGCAAAGTCTTGAAGGCCTTTTGTTGCTTCTTGAAGTCCTTAGCCTGCTTCGCCTGCAGCTCCAAGGCAATCCCCCGGAGCTGAGAATCCATGGCGCATGGATTCTAGGACCTGTTGAAATGTAGGTCCATAGATATATTTTCTTATATATATATATACAGTAATGGTCTGTGTGTAATGTAGTAATGTATATCATGTGTGCAATGTAAATAATGATTTTAACGAATGATGCAAACTGTGTGAATACATCAAATCTCTACATATATGCGTACATATGCTCAACCCAATTCAGCTTCGCAAAAAATACTTCCATACACGCAAGCAGTAAGGAAATCAAGTCCACAAAGGGAAAGCATCAAACAAACAGCGAGTGAATCATATGAACATACTTACATCATATCATATCAAATAGTTATGATTATCATTTATTGTGTTTAAGTTAACAAAAAGTTGCATATTAGCATGCATATATATATAATTATATATATACACCATATGGTGTGAGTTCTGCACCTCTGAAAAAATCAGAAACCAAAAAAATGGAGTCAACTGTTCAACTGTCTTCAACTGGCATCAACCGGCACCTTGGCTGCACCAAAGCGGAAGCCTGGCGAAGTTCACGGGAGACTCTTGTTGGATTTGGTGGAAGGTTGTAATGGGCCATGGCCATGATGATCTGATCCTTGCCTTTTTTAGCTGTTTGGAAAAATTTCCAAATTACTTTCTTAGGTCTGACATGAAATTGCATGAACATGTGAAAAACTATTGAAAACTCCTTGAAGTCTCTCAGCATCCCCACCTCTCACATCCCTTTTTGTTGCCAGCAGTCATATCTCACTGCATGTCACATGATGGATATGGAAAGGACTGTTGAACCACTGACGTCGCTTGTGGCCGAACACTCGGTGACTTTTCTAAAGCATCGAAAACGGCAAAGTCAATGGCTTCCATCACCCCTGCACCATCCTTGGCAGAAGTTTCAAAGTAGTACAATCCTCGTTCAGCTGCAAAGGATTCTGCCTCATCACGATGAACTTGACGTTGAACATCAATTTTGTTTCCAAGTAGGAGCTTGGTGGGAATGGATTGATTGACTTTCTTCATCATTGAAAGCCAATGATCAACATCATCAAGGCACGCTGGATTCGTCAAATCAATCACCAGCATCACAGCACTCTTGTGACGAAAAAATGCGGCGGGACCTGGACGAAAACGTTCTTGGCCAGTGGGCCAGTCCCAAAGAAAAAGCTTGACAGGTGTCTCTCCAGCCATCATATGAATGGTCTTGAACTCATGACCAACAAGTGATTGAGGATACACTGAAGGATCTCGAAAAATGTTCTCGGCATATCTCCACATCAAGCTGGACTTTCCAACTGAATGCTCACCACAAAGTGTAAAGTGAAAGGCCCGTGCGGAAACAGCTTGAGGGTTGTCCCAAACAACATTCCGTTCAGCACGTGGCTGGTGACATATCAACTGCACTTCCAAGAGGCCTGGTGCAGCCAAACTACGTAATGCTTCCTGATGACCCAGCACACGACCTTCAAAGAGAAGCTTTCGATTCATTGGGCCGGGAGCTTTGTGGTCTACACTTTGATTGTCTTGTTTCTGTTTTTTGAGCAGCAGAAGTATATCGCGAACCACCGCAGAGTCTGGGAGTGTAATTTGACAACAGGCTCCACTTAGTTGTTGAACTTGAACGACGTACAGCTCAAGAGGTTCTGTGCTTGCTGCAACGTCCATATCCATAGCCGCCATGATTTTGGGAACTGTGGTGCCAAGCACCTTGCGGTTTTGTTTTGAAAAGTAGAGAATCCCATAGTGTGTTAGCACCATTGCTTGAAACATGATGTCATATGATGTCATGTTGGCCTGTAGCCCAAATGAGATCTCTTGCTCTGTTGGAAAATCATCGCACTGGGCCGAGAACCTATCATGAAAAACATCTACTGGCAACAAAACACATAAATCTAGGATTGATGCATTGCAAAATTCGGCACAAATGATCAGTACAGGTAGATTCAGTGTACTTTTATTTTAAAATCTGGCCATTCCTGGAATGATATTTCACCAATCTAGATTTTCCCTCTTATTTCAGGGGATTCCCCTTCCAAAACGCTACCTTTTGGGGGGCCCAATCCCCCCCGGCCTGCCGCATGACCTCGATGAGGACCTCATTTTTCGGTCAAGGTGCTTGGACCGATTTGTTGTGGGAAATGGATACCGGGACCACAACAAAAAGGGGTCGTTATATCTTGAGTAGTGATATGTATATATATATATATATACTTACTTTTTTTTTTGGGCGCTCAAATGACGTGCTGCGAAGGTTTTGTTAACCTGGGCTAGACATCAATTTCTTTGGGGGGTCGAATTAAATTAGAAGATTTTATTTTTATTAAGCCTTGTTTCTTCAAATGGGAAAGGGTGCATCAAATTTTAGAATGCAAAATAAAGATTCGAAAATATCTCCTTTTTTAATCATCTTTGATGTCTTGCAAAGTCATCAACATTCCCGGTGCACCCCGGATGCCTTGGCTCTTCTGTTGCCCACCTGCTGTGAATGACTTTTATCTTTTGAGATTTGGGGGAACATCTTGGAAAGGATGTGGAGTATGATTATCGTGATTGAAACAAGTAGATCGAAACTCCAAAAAAGCAGGATGATCATCATATCATCCTATTTCACGCTATTTCATCATGGCCTTCAGTCATGAGTCATGTCATTGATGCCTCCCTTCCTCACCAGCTGCCGCGCAGACTTAGCATTCTCTTTTTGTCCGCAGTCAGATCGTCACTCTTCACTTCATAGATGTTCACCCTGCAAGGACCAGCAGCTCCATTGGCCTCTCAGGAGGCTCCGACCGACAGGTTTCGATTCGGAGGTGGTTTTCTCATGGTTTTTCTTCGGCCGGGCCCGGTTGTTGCCCGGCCTCCCCGGGCATTGCAGTGTAAAGCAAACGAAGTGGAATGTTCTCATCTCTGCAGAAATTCCTGATGTCATGAGGCCCAAAAAGAGGTGGGGTATGGACCTGAGGGTGCCATTCCTTTGTACTGCATTGTGCTATGGTTCTAAAAGTCCTTATTTAACCATAAGCAGTTGCACAAATGTATGGCAGCAATGATGACATGTGTGTCTTTTGAGTACCTCAACATCTCTTTCTCTCACGTGTCAGTTCTTTTGATCTGTAAACAAATTTTGGAGCTTGACAAGTACGGTAAATAAAGGCATCTGTCACACATCATCCTGGCCAACAAAGATCCAAAAGATAAAAACTAACTACAGCCTACTGATGTTTGTATGGATTCTATGTCTAAAACCCTAAACTAACCACTTGGGACGCTTAAATATGTTGAAAGTACAGTAATCCATCAGAGATTTTGTTTACATCCTCTCTCTCTCTCTCTCTCTCTTCAAATGTAGGTAAATAATAATCGTATATATAATATTACAAAGTGTGTCCCTACTAGTTACAAACGCGAGTTATGAACCCCTACGTTAGAACTAGGGGCTAGTAGGGGCCCACTTGGTGTTATAATATAAACATGGTAAGAACTGGTAAGTGGGGGGGGTGGGCATCAACAATGAACCTTCAAGCCTTCAACCCTCCGCCACCTGAAAGGCATGACATCCCACGATGTCAAATCACCAGGCCCAAGACTCTCAAAGGTCTCCTCGCCCAGGTCTTCTCGTTGCACCACTGCCTTAAGATGACTGAACTCAGCTGCGGACTATGAACTCAAGATGAGAAGGACATGTTATGATGAAAGTCATTGAAATTGAAGGGAATGTTTGCTACTTGTATACAAAAGATACTGCAAAATAATGCAATCATATTCAACCGTATGATTACATCATATCGATACAACTGCATAATCATATGTTCCGAATATGTACCATTATACATGCGACATTTGTCATACATCTCCGACTTACATCATTGTTGGGCAGCACACTCCACATAGGAGCGTCTTTTTTTGGCACATGGTCATTGCAGCGCTACATATTGGAGCGCCTAATTTCAGTTTTGAGTTCTTGGCCAAAAAAACAACTTAACAAGCGTTAACAAGACTCTGAAACTCCACAGAGAACATCGAGTCTCATCTCATTCTTCCATGTTTGATTGTCATGTCATGTCATGGATGTTGGCCATCTCTGCTTCTCAGCTCCATCGCTACGTCATGCTACTGGCCTGGCATTGATTCAGGTGCGAGCTGTTAGTTTAAGAAGAGTATGTTGGAAAAGTAACTTCAGGAGGGCTGAAAAATACATCCCAATGCGGCATTCCTGCGTTGGAAATCCATGAGAATTCACTAGTGAATCCACTGGGACAGTTTTCATAGCAAGGTTTCCAGCATCCCCACCTTGTTTAAGGACTCTGCGATGTCACCAGATTTCAATGAAGACATGTGCCGCATCAGCGTTGGACGCGGCTTGCTCTTGGCGCTGCCCAACTAAGTTGGATAACGCATTTTCCATCCATTGACGGAGTTTCACTGGATTTTCTGATATGTTTGGAGTCTTTGACAACGACATTCAGCAGCATCAGTTGTACGTCAACTCTTCACTTGTGCAGACCCTGTCAAAAAGAACAAGAACAAGAACAAGAACAACAACAACAACAAGAAGAAGAAGAAGAAGAACAACACATAAAACAAGAATGCTTCACAAAATCATGATAAATTCTTCCCTGCAAACATGTCACTGGAGATTTGCTTGGCATAGATCTCGTGGACGTTGGGCTGTGTTGTGTCACCAACATTGCATTTAACGACTCCGTGCCGACGTTTGACTTACCTCAAGCCACGTGGAAAAGCTCAAACAACATGGGATTCCTTGGATGGTAACCTCAAATGATTAACCCTTTTGGCTTCTTTTAGTTGGGGGAATTGTGCCATTTCGTTGGAGAAAACGTTTAGGAATACATCAGTGATTGAAGAAATATACCGATATAATGTGAATTCTGAAGCTTCATTGGTGATTTGGCAACGGGTACTTTGGCATTTTGCAATCTCCATTGACAGATCTTATGCCATATAATTTCATTATTGGATACCCTTCAGGAACCACCAATCAACCAGGCCAATTACTCTTCATAACGAACAGAAGCACACAAAATCTCCCCAAAAATTTGGAGCCTTTGACATCCAAGATGCACATAAGTTCTGTCAAACGCGCAACCTCAAGTACTGCATTGACACCTGTCCCCAACGGCGGACAGGACACTCTGGTCCATCTACATCCAACTTGGGACGATGATATATCTGTGAATTCGAATTTTTGTGCCACACATGTGTTTGTCAATTCGAGAAAGTTCCCAAGTCATCCACAATGTCATCACTTGACTTCTGTTTTTTCGGTCCTGCACCAAAAAAAGTCAGTCAGATTTCTTTAGTAACCACTGATTTTTAGAGATTTTTTTGTTCAGGTTCCTTTTACTTTTAACTCCCCATTTTGAATCATTTTGGTGTAGGGCCTTTAGCTCCCCATACCGATATCAATCTCCGCATTACGCCGCCTTCGATGTGCCAAAGCCAGGAACTCATACCGATACAAGCGGTGAGGGAACCCGGTAGCATTTCCTGGTTTCGGATGAGTAATAGAAGTCATGGAAGAAATAAAAAGCTTGCAAGAACATACGGTAATTATACGTACAGTTCAGTGGATTTTACTGGTTATACTTCTGTATTTTGAAGACTTAAAAATTATCCAATGGTTTGGTGATTTGGTTCCTGGTAGCTTTGGAAAGGATTCGAACTTGGGAAATATCAAAAGGTTTCCAAATCACCAAGAAAAACAGCCATCGGAACTATTGAATAAACAAACGACCCAAGAAAGTAGAGAAGCAAATCAGGAAAAACAAGTGCACATTTAATAGTGTATGGTACAACTACCGGCAGGAAAACAAACTTGGTTCAAGATGTTCCGCCATGTGACACAAGTCACCAAATCAAATTGTCAACCTACCATGGATGGGAATCTGATGTGAAAGGTCACATCAGTGAAACGCTGAAACAGGCAAACATCAATCAAAACCATAAAACATCCATAGGTTGGCAAATAACCATCTAAAAACATCATAAAAACATCATCTCAAACCAAAAAAACATCAATCATCTACCAGCACGTTTTCTATTTCAAATGATGCTTAAAAAAGGTTGGTTAGCTGTCAACCCTGTCAGCCGAAACGATCATCTGTTGGTCGGTCCTGTAAATTGTAGGTGGCATCCTGGACTGACAATGCAGGTGTGTGGCTGCCATACGCAATGATGATGTCCTGCTGCGGGTGCCGATGTTTGGGGATCCCATGCGGCAAAACTTAGGGATCTTCACCTGGACCTAGCTTTTCCAAAAGAAAATGCTAAAATATACAGATTATGATTACCATCCAAATTTACTGTATATGTAAACATTGCCGAAGTTTCCGAAAGAGAACATGGCAAATTCGAAGCCCTTTTTGGGCAAATAACTGCAACAAAAAACATATGCTGTCAAGTGACCACTGAATGATGTGGCCGCCAAGGTGGTAAGGTAGCTAACCTCAGTGAGGTTTCAGCGAAGGAATTCCAGATTTTGGTACCTACCTTTGGCTAGTAAACCAACAGGTTGTTAACAAAGAAACAGGGGATTTTTCACGGCTGACCCCTCACCAAGTGGCAAGGGAGTCAAGTGCTTGAAGTTCCAAAGGGAATGGCCAACTGACATATGCCAAAATATGTCTGATGCACCCTTGAGGCCACTCTCAAACTCATCCAACAGAAACCTGGAGGATGTGGCAGTGGCCAGAATAGGAGAGGTGACTGGTGACTCCGATTTGTTGATATAATTTATGCCCAATAGTTTCAAAAAGTATGCCTACTTATTGTGAAATATTCGTGGTCAGCTTCGTGACTGAACAATCTGTGCTTTGGTCTGATTGGCAGTTGTGAGATGTTCATATTGGGGAGAGAAGAGTTACCAATAAAAAGGCACAAGTTAGTGAAGATTCTGTGATCTGGAAGAAGTCCAGCAGTCTTTTCCGGGGGAGTTCGTTGTTTGTGGATATTTGATTCGACATTCCCTTGAGATCTCTCTAAATGAACTTGGAAGAAGGATTTTTGCATGCAGCCTAGGGCCTAGATAGTTGAGATATCTTGGACCCCAGTTGGCTTGTACAAAAAATTACGATACCCATTTCCCACAAGGCTCCCGGCTGATATGAATTTTTCCCCATGGTTTACCATCATTTTCATCCCAGATTTTAGGAATACCAAAGGTTCCATGATTTCTTCCGCCAAAGCGCTGATATTGTTTGGCAGATTCACTCTGTGCCTTTGACAAAGACAACGAAGCTGCAAAATCACCCAGGTTTTTCACCATGGTCTTGATGTCCTTGGTAACTCGGACAAGTGGCAACAACAACAACTCCAAATGGACTGTTGCAAAAGAAGCTGAGTGGCCCAGTTGTTTCTGAGAATGTTGTTTTCTTCTTCAGGACTTGATCATGAACTTCACGACTTTGTGAAAAATTGAGGGTAATTTTTTTCATGATACCGAAAAATCCTCAGTTTAACAGCGAGGGAAAACCCCTGTTTCAGCCATGAACAGCTTGGAAGCTCCAAAACTTGATACATCCAGGTGAGGGCCCCCGAAAGAGTTTTTGGTATGTACGAATCTATACTTATAGTGAAATTCTATAATTTAGATGTATCTTAAATGTACTGAAAAAATATAATTTCAGATATAATTTCAGTATAGCTTTGCATCTAAAGTTGTGTATCACAAATTTCTCAAAAAATCATTTCAGAACAGGTCCTTACAAATGAAATGTTGTAACAAAACCGGCTTTTCTGGAGTCTCTTTTTGGATATGTGTTCCACCCCCAACTGTCCACCCGTCCAGATTTTGGACTCCACCTTTCTCCACGTGACTCTGGAACGAGCCAACTCTGAAAGCTGCGTGGATCTTTTCAGAAGAATCTGTCAGCTCCAAGGTAAATCTTTGATGTTTCAGGGGAATTTATGGTAAAAAAATCCCATGGGTTTTCTGGCGATGGCAGCCAGTTGATGGTTTTATATTTGGAAATGGTGTTGTCTTTATTTTAAGGGGGGAAACCCCTGTTGAAAGTTATTGGCGGGTGTCTTCTCATGTTTCAGCCATCAAAAAATACAGTTATAGCCGCTATCCGTATCCACGTTGAAGTTTGGGTGGTTTGCCAGGGCAAAGATTCAAACCGCAACAGAGGAGTTGAATCTCTGAAACAGAAATCATTTGGGAGTTGATCATATTGGGCAACATTTACATCCCATTTCTTGTGCATGTCACTTGTGTGATAGCGGAGACACCGTCCCATCGCGCCTGATGCATCGAATTGTCTGGCATCATGCTGTTCCTGCAACATGGCAAACGCCCCACTTGTGAACACGTGATTTTCTCTGCTTCAGTGCATAAATCCATTCGATAAACGTTGAAGTTTCTATATAGACTTGCTCGTCTTCATGAAGTATCCCACCGAAAAAAAAAAACACACAACTTCGCATATTGATTGATTGATGAATCCAACAACAAAATCATCAAGCTATTGACAGGTTTGAAGCTCTCTCTCTCTCTCTCTCTCTTGAGAAGTGGAAACCAGAAACAGTCCTGAAAATGTAACTAGGATTGATGATCAGCACATGTTTCAGTCTCTCTTGCAGCTTCCAAAGCAGGGGAGTTCCAACACCAAAGGTGCTATCGATGAGAACCAACCTCAGTTTGTGCCATCACGGGTGATCTTTAAAATACCATAATGAATCATGATGAATGATGCATGTTTGAGGCATGCAATCGGAAGTGAAAAAATCAAGTCATACTAATTATATATAATGTTTAGAAAGGGTCTTGGTTGTTTCAAGTTCTGAGCATGAAGTGTTGGTGCTTCCAGTTCGTATACTGCAAAGCGACATTAAACGAACATGTCTCACTGTGATGTTCCATAGGCTGGCTCAGAATCTGACCGGTAGGGTAACGGTAGAGTGTCGATCATGGTGTACAAATCTGTGTAGAAGGCTTGGCCATGACTATCAATGTCATCTGCCAGTAGCAGCTCGGGGTTGACCTCAAGTGGACCAACTTCATCTTCCAGGAATGGACTTTATGGGGCTGGGAGCTGAAATTTGGAGCTTAACAACGTTTCAAACTGTGCGCAGAAAAACTTCAATGACTGCGGAAGTCATACACTTCAAAAAGAAACAGTGTAATGTGTATATATGAACTCCGTAACAAAATGTTCGGGACTCAACGAATCTGATGAACATGGTTGATGATAACTATCCAAGTTAGGACCACTTGAAGATGTTGAAGGTGCATGGAAGTGCCATAATAATCTTTGTCATTCTGGACCAAAAAAATGCCCAATAAACATTGCTAAGATTTTACCAACATGAATTAAATTCAGATACTGTAGTACACAAACCATTTTTAGTTGAAATTCGAAGGGTTCCAACTTTGATCAAAAAGAAGTGACGTGAATCACTGAATCCTTTTTCCCATCGCCTCACATCAGCCTTCAGAAATTGGAATGGTTCACATGTTTCAGTTCAGGTACACATTCAGAGCAGATGCAGAAAATTCGGCGGTTGAGCTTGTTGGCCAAAATGCGCAAAGCAGGCTCTTGCAATGGCCAAGGCATCAAACGGCAAAAACCTGGCTAGTCTTGTCTCAAAAGAAGTTGTATCCAGTTGGTGCAAGCTTTGTTCGCCAAAATGTGCCGAAACACTATATTCACTGCACATCACTGCACAAGTATTGGCAAATTGAGGAGCTCTGAGAGCAAGGAGAAAACAAAATGACGGCATCAATACAAGCAGTGAGCAAATTAGATCAAAGATACTCATCATCGGCTGGTCATTCGATGAATCTAGCACACCAGAAGCATTCTCTCTCGCACACATTCACCAGTGGATTTCAACCCACAGTATACAGTACATACTTTGTTTTCTATTCCAATGTCAGCTTCCCTTCAAAAATCATCATCCTCACATCATCCATCATCCATCCACCTTATCCCAACAGGCCTAAGTAGAGCAAAGGATCTCCATTAACAAATTGCGGGTGCACCACATAGATCGTTCTCACCATTCCATTGAAGTGCAATCTTCGTGGCTCCACCCGACCATGATTGGACGATGGAAGGGCCTATCAGCCAAGGTGGAACAAGCAGTGCATTTCATCTAGAGATGCGTCGCCATGAATTTGTGATTCAAACCGAGCCTATTTCCAATTTAACTTGTATCATTCAAGAAATTGGAAAATTTGGCAAAAATGATCTCATTCGTCATTTGTGCCATGATTTTGTTGATGTCAACTTCAGCTCTTGTGATGGGAGTGGCAATTATCACTGACAATCATCCAAAGATCAAGACATGGCTGCCTCTCACTGCCCCAACTTGCTGGTCAACTCCGAAAAATGGCTTCCAAGCTCCAACAAGTAAAAAAATCATGGAAATATCACCTGACTATTGGTTAAGGGCCCCAATTCTTAAGAGACAAAAACCCAAAAATCCTGAACAAAAACAGTACCGTTTGATGGAAATTTGGAAAAAAACTGGAGAAATTTCTCGGAAAATTGCCTCTGGAAAGCTCATACTTAATCCTCTGATGCCAAACTCATCCATTGGAGGCCACATCATGGATTGATCCTCAGCCAGAAAGCTGAGAACAAAAAAATCACCGGCAACCTCGGTTGGATACACCCCGAAAGATTTCAACGGCTTCTCCGAACCTGAGAGTACACAAACCCAAAAAAAATTGGAAGAGGAAAACTTGAATCTGAACCAAAACCATCATGTTCAGGTTCCAGCTGTTCATCTTCGGGGGTGTGGAATAAGTGTTCCTTTCAAGTTGGTGGTTGTTTCTTTCAACTTCACCGCGAGGATTTGGTATTTTCCAAAAACGCCAAGGTGCTAAGCCTTCTTTTTGCAAGATATCCTTGGTAAAAAACCAAGGATATAAAAAAAAGCCAGATTTAGTTGGTGTGGAAAATTGACATTCCAAGGGGCCTCCAAATCCTATGAGTGTTTTTCAAAAAAATTGAGGCCACAAGGATCACAAGGGGAAGGGAACATTCAGATGCTGCCGAGCTGCTTTCAACATGGTATGAAGCGGCTCATTCACTTCACCCTCCTTGGCAATCTGACTCCACAAGAAGGCCCTCTCGATTGCTGAAACTCCAGCTTTATCCTCAGCTGGAGAAAGGTCTCAAATTTTGTTTTTTTTTCCAGGTGATGTTTGGTCAAGACACCTTGTGACAATCATTGTGAAATTCACATGTGTTTACTCATCATCTCATTTCAAGGTCGGCTTTTTCTTCAAACAACGACATCATAAATCACCTGAATTCTGAAGGGCCATAAAACTCTCTTAAACAAATAGGCAATAATTAACAATGATGTCTTGCAAAGAATAGGCGCCAAGGTTTAGTTGTTTATTTGGGTGTTTCCAAAAATAGGGGTAATTACTTAAAATGGATGGTGAAAATAATGGAAAACCCTATTTTTTAATGGATGATTTGGAGAAAACCCACCATTTTTAGGAACCCCCCATTTCATCTCTGTTTCAATCAGCCAACCAAACACCTGACAACCCAACCCCAACAAAAACAACCAACAGGGAAATAGATCCAAACATCTGCCGCCATGACACCGCTTCAAAGAGAGCATCAACATCGCGAGATGCAAACTCATGCAGTAAGGTTTCAGAAACTCCGTCGGCCTCAGGAAACCCAAATAAGTTATGGCCACCGGGGGGGCCCAACGGGGTGAGCTAAGTCACGAAGTCCCGTTTGTGAACTCAGATTGGTTGTGATAGATGCATCGACTCACATATCTAACCTACCACTGGATGCGACAGTCTAATTATGTATTATAGTCCAAAATTCGTCACAAAACAATCAATTTTCTATAAGAACGAAATATCATCCAATCAACTGTCATTGTCGCCATTTGAGTCAACAAGAAACCTGGGAAGCTCAAAGCAAAGGTTTCAAAAAATCTTTAAAAGCCAAGGGACAACCAGTGGTATCGCATGAGCAGGAGTACAACCCCGGTGATCACGAGCACTGCAACAGGATGGATTGTGGAGACGAGTATGGAGGTGGGTAGGCCTCAAAAATAATGTTAAACTCCATGGGTTGCTAGCTTGCCAAAGTTTCCTCCCAATTGAATCACAAGGTACATATATGCATAGCTAACTTAGGGTATATACCATCCATTTTATTTTTTAAACTAACATCATATTTGCTGACCAGTGCCATTTTGTGAGGTCGATGATTTTCCTTTTTTTGTTCACTCCCTGCCTGAGGGAAGCTCCAAAATCCAGAAGCAACTTGGCAGCTTCCAAGGATCGTGCCTTCGAAAAAGTCATCCAATTTAGGGAAGGGAAACCCTGAGGATTTATGCGACTTTTCAAAACCTTGATTTCCTATGGGTTGTATCAATTTGTATCAAAAAATCACTCCAACAATTTGGGGTATAGACATAGGTATATCAACTGTTTTGTACCCAAGTGGGTTCAAAGAGTAGACATCAAAGGCCTCTCTTGGTGGGACAAGACACCACAATGATACCATGTTGTTTTTTCTTGCTCCGATAGTTTTGAACATGTATAGGCGAACGTGTGAAATCTGTTCATCATGTTGTCTTCCTTTGCCCGGAGCAAATGTTGAACTAGCGTGCTGCTTCAATCCATAGGAAGTATATTTACTCAACAACATTTTTTAGTTTCTTTTTTCCTTTTTCAGTGTATTCTATAACTATATGTGCGGTGTGTACGTGAAATTGGGCATGGGGGGTGAATATTAAAACATCTTCGAGAGCACACCAAGTGAAGGCCTGCGCTGCATGGTGCAAACAAGTTTTGCCCTTTCCATCCACAATGTTTGGATCAGCCTGGTGCCAATGGAGGGACCAACAAAATGCTACTAACAATTACCAACATCAAAAACAAACCAGCACATCTTAGCTGTCCTTGATGGTTCATATATACAAAGTTGCTTGAACCATGATTGAAACACTTTGCAATCGCAATGGCTCAACTACAAAGAGCTTCCCCCAACCCCAACGTTTTACAGTCAGGGTCAACATACGATATAATTAAAGAACGAGCAGGTTCTCAGCTTAACTGGGACAATTTTGTAGTGAACTCAGCTTCTAAACATTTCTAAACATGGATCAATCAGCCTAAAAATGGTCGATGCTGGCCTTGTCTTGTAGCAAACGTCGGCACTCATCCAAGCGCTCTTCCTGCAAAGCTCGCCATAAGGAAAGTGAGACGCCAATATTCAGCTCCTCGGGCGTAAGGGTGCGCTCCGTTGAAGCCACAGTTTCGGGGTGTTGAAAGGCAGGAAAGATAATAGGATGTATCAAAAAGAGTATGGGAAATCTGATTTGGCATGGGCAAATGATGGCAAATGGCATAAATTGACGCTTTTAACATCTAGCTACTTCAAAATGGCAATATGAGGGGCTTATCAGTGTCACCTACACTTCAATTGTCATGTTGTAACATTCTGTTTCACAAGCATTTATCGCGTATTTTACATGGCAAGTTATTATTGTTCAATACTTTTCATGTGCCGGGGCTTTTTTCTTCTTCCGGATGTTCGAAGGATAGGCTCCTCCAAGAAGACTTGCATAAGGCTGCTGACCATCTCACGCTGGCGATTTTCAAAGTTGGAACCAGGAACACGACCATCATCTCCCAACTCATAAGCAACAGGGATAAAGCTTTTCCTTAGGAACATTGGAAGATGAAATCTGGTGAAATTTGAGACATTCAAAATTTGAACTTTGCAATAAAAGTGCGTTATAATTTGTAATATATAATTATATCGTTTCTGTTTGAATTTCATGGCTAATTGATATATGTATATATGAACATATATATAACACAAGGTCTTCACGCGTCTGATAAGTGTCCTCCAGAATATCACCACCCTGTATATCAAACATTATCAAACAAATTAAGGTCGAAATGAGTTGAAATGGTACAGTTTGGATCGAGGTCTCCAATTTCCAGGAAGTCATTTTTTCGCACGTCTTCCTCACCAATGATGCTGCTCCATCAATGGTTTTGTCGCCGGGCTTCGTGTCCAGGTCTGCTGTGAATTCGCGCCTTTGTTGCAGTTGATTCTTCGTTGCTGCCGAGTGGGGATGGTATGGTTGATAGGGGTGTGGCTGATCAGGGTCAATATAGCAATAAAACATAGGTTGCATGACGTTGCATGAGACAAGAAAGGTCCCCCCCTGGAAAATGCATGAAAATCAAAAGCCACAGTGTTGCAACAGAACACAGCACGGCACGCTAGGGATTCCGGGACATGACCTTTAGATTCTCGCGTGGCACCCTACTTGATCACAGATTATGATCACCGATATCACCGCGCCGATATCAAACTATATCAAACTGATACCACTTTCACCTAGACCCTTCACTCGTTCACGCACTTCCGCTAACAACTGAAATCCAGCTTACCATCTTACGACTCGGACGCATAAAACGATCTTTTTAAGTTATAACACGATTGAATCAGAAACCCTAAGATATTGGACCCTAGATGAACTGCCAGCAACTTTCAACTAGGAAGGAGCGGACCACCTCCAAACTATGTCCCGTCTAATTTCGAGCAAGAGACAACTCACTGGCCAAGACATCTGGCCCCATCCGCGCCGCCTTTCGCAAACGTGCACCACCATTCCTGATTATCTGATTGGTGGTCAAGAGGTAGGAAATGGAAGGAAATGCATTTTGTAGAATTTTTGCAGCATCAAGCGCAAGACATCTCTACCTAAATGCTGTCCCACCTCCCTCTTTCCCCTGCCAATCAAAAGGAAAAATCTCAAAAAACCTTCACTTTCATGAGATTTGCTACAAATTTTCCAATTGGCCATGGTGGAAAGCCACTTCTTCCGAGTTCAAGATCCTTTCACCCCGAGTTTACAACCCTACCACAACATCCCTTTCGCCAAGCCGCAGAATGTCCCGTTTCACATCAGCTGAGTTAGCAAAAATCACCTGGCAACATCTGCGGAACCTATTGGAGTTTCAAGCCACCAAAACCCTGGTGTGAATTGGAAAAAAATACACCAAACTCCAAATATCTTAGAATTGCTTTAAGGTCATTTGGAGGATTCCCCGAAGATTCCCTCAAACCAACAACAAAAAAAGTTGCAATATGTAACTCATCATGGCATGTTTCAGCACGAACATGACACATGCGATGGAGAAATCAATCATTTCCCCTGGCCTCATGTGCTGCTGTTTCATCCATAAGTGCCACCTTCACGACGCTGATAAACCTGAAGAAATTTCTGAGAGAAAATTGGGGTTGGAAACCAACCCAATCCCAGGTGATGTTAACAGGTGGAAATAAAGAAAACACCATCTTCAAAAAAGGATCCAACATTGATCCAACATGATGTATATTCAAATAAAAGCTCCAAAACCCCACGGTGATTTGTGGCACATCCAAATGAAACATGGAAATTCTGATCCCAGGCGCCGATCGAAATAGGTACGACCCTGCTGTGTGGGTTCCGCCTGAAACCACAAAGCTCCAGTGCAGCTGGCTCACCAAGTGTGCAACATTTATTTCCGACACCTTCTACAAAACCTCCACATACCAGTAACTAAGCATGACTAATTGGAGTGATACCCTCCAGGGAATTAACATATCCCCCGATAAGGCCTATTTGAAGATGATTTTCCTTTTCCCCAGCTGGGATATGTTAATTTCCTGGAGGGTACCTCTTTTCCCTTAGAAACTTGATGGGAATTTTACATCTTATTTTTGCGGCTCCTCAATGCGATAGCCATAGGGTAAACGTACCATCTCCACCACGCGGTCTTCAGCATCCTGTGGCGGCAAGCCATGTGGTGAGGGGCCCATGGTAAGATTCATCACCATGGGGTGAGGTGGAGCAACGACTTTTTTAAATGGAATTTTAGATGATTGCGAATCTGAAGACACCACCCATGGTAATTGTTGAATGTTGTTGGGACCCAATGTCTTAAAAGCATAAGCACCTTGGGTCTACATGCCGGAAAAAAAAGCATCAATTCAAAGTGGTAAAAGTTCATTGCAAAATCCAACATGGTCACCTCTAGTTACTAGTTGTTAACCCCAACAAATCATTTGATAGAACTTGTTAGTAACTTGCTTTCATGTGGTCGAGACAGTGATTTGAGTAAGTTCCCATACTATTGACCTCAATGGAGACCGAATCTGATCCTTCATTGGTAGATGTCCTTTGAGAAACTATATACCATTGTGGGTAGTCAATATCATGCCCGTAACACAATGCCTTACAATGGATTTCTTCAACAAAAGCCAACACATCTAAATTGACTAAGATCTGAAACTGAAACAACCATCCAATAATGTTATATAGCACCATTACAGGCACAAACAGTTATAAAACCCATATACCCTCCCTGAAACTAACAGTTCGCCCCTGAAAATAGGCCATCCCTAAATGAAAGTAGTATTCCAACCATCCAGTTTCAGGTGCGAACTGTTAGTTTCAGGGAGGGTAAAACCAATCTTCAAATCCCCGCCAACCCAAAAAAAATCCGTACCAAGGGACGACTCTTGAAAAGAGTTGACTCCAGCGTGCACAAGCGGAACACTGACGACCCACGACTTCCCACCTTGCATTTCAGAATGTAGTTGGTATGCTGTAGTATGCAATCAAGTTTTGCACGTGCAACATCCCGCAGTGATACGCTATCTCGCCTTCTATGGACTGAAGATTCTTTCTATTTCACGTTGTATTTACCAAATTACCAATACATAACTACATCATCCTCGTTATGGACAACATTCTGCACCAGTTAATATCATACACATACAACTGGTCCGTATTTACCATGTTTGAAGCATCTCAATTGGGTAAACCAGATTTTTCCCATCATCAATATCACTTTCACTCCATCTTTTGGAAGCACACCAAATCCAAGAAACTCATCAGGCAAGTCGTCCAATGACATCACACGGCGATTGTCGATTTTTACCACCCTGGCATGTGGCTGAGAATTCGGGATTCTGATCTCAAACTAGCTCAGCATAGCCTATGAAGAACTAGGCCATGGTCAAAGCTGTCCAGCATAAAATCGTTGATGAACATGTTGATATTACACAAAGTAGCAGTATCATCATGTTAACATGCAAGTTTGTATATAGTACGTACATATGACATGTTTTATACATGTTTTATTCTCTCTTGAACATTTACATCCACACACACACACACACTCACAGTCATCCATGCATGACTTTTCGTATTGCAGGCCGGTGCACTGTGTGTTCGCTTTTGGGATGTTGATGTACATGCATTATGGAGAACCGTCAACACTGATAATTGACTTGGATGTGTTGGTCCACGTCCGAATAGCGCTGAGGTGCATTGAGCAATGTCATAAGTCCATGTGTCATGCTTCTCAAGATATACCTATAGATATCCATGATATCCAATATATACTATTTGGCGAATCAAGTAACCCCCGCTGGTTTGCTAGCCAACAAACATCCATCTCATCCCTGATTTTAGGCTTCCGGACTGATCGAAAGATCTTGGTTTTCTCGATACTTTCTTGGATTCTGATTCAGTACCTCGATTCGTTTGTTGGTGAAATGGTACGTACTTTCAACCTTTGGAACCCAACAACATACCCGTGGGTGGAACATACGCCGTTTACTTAGGACCAAATTCTGTCAGAACAGTTTGGCGGCAACAAACTTGCCGTCTTGCATGGAATATCTGGTGTGGATACCTGGTGGGGACCAAAACAGATTTGTGAAGAACGTTTGGCTGTTCATTTCACCACTCCCCTGGTAGGGGCTGCACCTGTGTGAGTAAGCGGGTTTTCAACCGGTGAGAATTCTTCCCAAACCTGCGCAGTTCACAGAGATGAGGCATGAGCTGATCATCTCATACCACTTCGCCACATCGGCACCAAAAAAAAATTGGAATATCCTAGCACAATGATGCGCAGCACCCAATGAAACTCAGCAGTTGTTGAATAGTTGGGTAATAATTCATAATAAGCAAAAACATCGTGCTGCTGTCCACTGCTTTGTCACGATAAATGGGTCGGTTTGCTTTGCAAGAACACATCTCTGAGTGGACAAGCTGTGATATGTTTTGTTGTTAGAACCCATCCAAAAAATATGCTGGATATGTTACTAAACGAGAAAGAAAATCTTACCCAAATAATCTTTAGTTAGTGGTGAAACCTGGCACAAAGGAAGTGTTGCAACCACAACTGCAATGTGGCACCTGAACTACAGTGCCGATCTGCCGCAATCTGCAGTTTGCCTGGATCTCCTGTAAGAAACGAGGACAAACTGAATCAACTAACTTGGAGTTTCAAGCATCTGAATCGTCTGGATTTTTGCCATTTTTGTTGGCCCATCTCAGTTGGGAAAATGTTCCAACTAACCCATCGAAGGTGTGTTTTCGAAAAACCCGCTTTAAAATCACTTGAAGACGTCCTTGAAGGTAGTGAGGTACTTCTCCTTAGATGCAAATGCCGCTCCGACGTGCAGGCAAACTCATGTTAAAGTGTTCTGACAAGGCTTGTCAATGTCATCAACAAAACCAACCCCAGCTGAGCATGAACAACCCCTGCTCCCCAACCATCTGCAACTTCTACAACAAACATCTAGATGATTCTCATCTTTCAGCTCAATCATTGAGTTTCATACTGCCAAGGTACTCCTTCACCCATCATCAATTTGGTTGGAGTGCCAATGATATGTATCACCGCATCCGCTTTAAACATCAATTGTGGGAGTGCTTCCATCACCTGCCAATCAACAAAGTTACTTTCCATTTCAGCTGTCAGCAAGGTCTTGGCTACAAATAATGTTGGGAGAGTGCCACGAATAACTATGTACCTACTAGGAAAGGGTATTTTATGTATAATTATATGGGTCGTGGAAGGCCAAACGGGAGGGAATCTATAGGGAATAACTGTCAGGATAATCTCCCAAGGGTTCGAAGTTCGTGCCTCTTGTACTGCTTTCGTATCGTTCTCGGTCCATGGCTCTTGGTCAGGACTTGTTGGTGGCTGTGGCATACTCAAAAAGTCCTGAGATGTGGCCAGTGCCATGATGACCACGTTGGGTCCACCATATCAACCCACATTGGACCAAAGCCATGGGCTTAGGATTTTTGTTGAAATGAACTAAGGGCACCACACAAAATACCAGAAGCCGCCCTTCAGCTCGCAGTTTCACTGCCTTACAATGCTTTTTTTTGCAACATGGGAGTCCTTTCGTCCCTTGGTTTTTACGCGTTGCGAAAGGTACTTGATGAAATATTATGAGAAACAATGGTAACAACTTCAAACAGAATTTCGTGGCCAATCAGACTTCATGCTTGTATCAGGATCATGTTGGGCATGTTACCACAAATAGTATGGTGCGTAATGAAGAAATCTCACAAAGACATACTTTGGGATTTTCATGGATTTTCTCTCGCTTCCGCTCCAACGATGGCATCAGTGGAAAGTGAAGATTCAGAAATAAAGTCCCTCAGAGTCCTCTGAGCTCTACCAAACATGCTTTCCTCCTAAGAACTTATAAAATATCCCCTTCCCAAATTTTGGAAGATGATCTTCCTTTGCCCAAGGTAGGATATGTTGGTAAAAAAAAAAGGGTACAAGTTTAAAGTTCATCACTCATGGTCACTCGCATTCATAGATGGCATCCTACCCAAGGCAATCACTTCTCCGCTATCAAGGTGCTACTGTCTTCACAGCACTGATGATCTCCCGGGCCTCGAGAAATAAAGGCTGATACTCAGGGAATCGTCGCAACCACCAATACAATAATAAATTAATACGTAATAATACGCGTATATATGTATATATATAACAGTATGCATGTGTATGTGTTTCTTGAGTCTTGAGCAAATCTTGATATGGTCTATCACAAATTTGTAGATATTCCCTTTTTTGGTATTACTATGATCTTATGGATCTTGAGGTTTTGTGCTGATATTCTGTGTACCAGTGTACCACCCCCCCATCAGCTGGAATTTCCGGTCACATCTCGCCCCAGTGTGCCTTCACCCCGGTGGGGTCTGGATGCATCTGATGTGACCATGATTGAGAAACCACCACCAAAGAATCTCCTGCTTCTGGCTCTTCATGCATGCCACCTGGGGCTTGGTTTTTTTGTTGTGTCTAGTAAGCCATAAAAAATCACCACAGGGCGTGATGAAGAACATGGTGGTTGTTGTCAATGCCCAAAACACATCAAAAACTCGAGAAACATTTCGGATGTATAGTATTATAGTAAGATTTTGAACTTTTCTTGAATTTCTTAGTGGTTTTGGTTTTGCATTCACAAGTCTTTTTCACCACCACCACCACCACCAGCAAGAACAAGAACAAGAACAAGAACAAGAACAAGAACAAGAACAAGAACAAGAACAACAAGAACAACAACAACAACAACAAACCAGCCAACCAACCAAAGAAACAACGCGCAAGAACAACTCAACTTTTGAGACGTATCGAGTTGCGGATCTCTTGACATCGTGGCCAGGGAGTAGGCAGATTCTGCAAAGCAGGGTAGGGCAGCAACCGTGCCTGCCCAGTGCGGGAACCACACACAGTGGAAGCGTTGAAACGGAGGGTTTGATACCTCTATCATATGCATATATTTTGATGTATATGGTCAATACGTTAAAATATGTGTATATATGAAATCTATCTGCAAATACCGAATGTCATGTGATAATATGTGATATGTCTTTGTACATTTCGTCTGGACCTTCAAAACGATGCCACTTGAAGGCGTGTCTTATTGGCAGCCCTTCTCAACCACTAAAAAAAATCTTGGAAGGTTGAGGAAGCAGTTCTGTGCCTGATATTATTCATAATGATTAATACATGACGAAGAACATGATAATGATGCATTCACATTCTGGGCCGCAGGGGCGGGGAGCATCTATATTACCATAAAAAAGTAGCAGTATGGCAAACAAAAGTATTATATGCGCATGTAAGCTCAATTAACTACATGTGTAATATGCAGATTTTGAGGAGATGTTTCGATTGATCTCGATTATCGATTGCCTCTTTTGTCTTGAAGCCATTTTGGGACCCAAACAAACTTTATAGATTTTGATCCGTGAGCGTATGGGTAGCATTGTATCGTTTTAGTACTAATCTGTTCCTTCAAAAGGTATCTCCAACAACAATAGCCGTCAATAGCCATGGCCACAGTGGTCATTTTGGGATCGGTCAGCTGAGAACAACCCCATTCTGCAAGGGTGTTAGGCTTGTTTCAAACTACTCAGCCCCAAATGCATCAACATCCTTGATACTGTTGATGAACACAAATCCTGCTCCGTTTAAAGCACCAGTAATACACTACCATCTCAAGTGGTGCAGGATACTATCCATCAATTACAAGATTTCAGCATTTCAGCATTTCCAAAGGGGTTTGTCATTACTTAACGGAAGCATGTCATTTAGAGCTTTCAAGATCTTTTTGAGCGGCGTTCTTCTGCCTCTTGAGGCAGGTTGATGTTCGCATCTAGTGGCATCTGTTAAACACACATGGCGCAAAAAGCTGCTTGCCACACATACAGGTGTGACCGCTGATACTACCAACGGCACAAGAAACACAAAAAAAACAAATCATTTTACAGAAATTGCATGGAGTTGCTTTTTTGTTGAGAACATATTTGGACAATGTGCATGCTGACAAGAGCTTGTTTCATACATGTTTCTTCTATCTGCCAGTATCTTTCTCCATGATGTCTCTTCATTCCGATTAGCAATAGATGTGCATTTCATGTTCTCTGTGGCGATATGTTTTCACAACGCGCTTCACGGCGCTGTGAAAAGCGTAGACGTTTACTCGCCTCCTTTGGAGGCAAGGGCTACTGAGCCAACGTTGCTGCGAAGATCTGCGAAGTGACGACGTCAGGTTGTTCCAACATAGAAATTATGTGTGTTGTGTTGAAGATATATATGATACCTAGATATATTATCGTATATATATATATGAATATTTAACGGCATAGCTATACAATATGTATATAATCATAATATATGTGTGTGTGCAATAGCCCATGACGTTTCACCGGTTTCATGTTGCCATCTCATTGTTTGTTTGCATACATTTGAATAACATGCAAGTTTGGACAATCTCAAAACATTCCAAACGTGGGCTGAAGTTTCAATCATCACGATCGATCAAATCTGCTGCGTCATGATACGATCATCAGCCAGTAGAATCGGAGTGTGCGCAATGTCTCAAGCAAAGGAAGGTACAAAACCTCACGTCTCCAAGTCGAAAGAGGTGCAAAGGTTCGGCCGAAAAAAAGGATAAAAGGTTCAATTGCATGCAATGCAAAATGGAGCTGCAGGGTTTACGGTTCAAAATGACTTACAACTCCCAATTCTAGAAACACTTGAAGAGGTACTTCCAATGTTTTTGCATGTTTTTGCAAACCTGAACTCCACTCTTCAACCACAATATGTTCCACTTGTGGTACACTTTCGAACTGTACGGGTTGTTGACCGGCTTGGTTTCAAGCATATCACCTATGACTAAAAGGTCCCAATTTTGATGATTTCTTTCTTTTTCCATGTTGCGAGCTGTTTTCACCTTCCCATTTCCTTGCAAAACTGTCTCATCACTGCTTTTCCCATATAAATTGGTCATGATGCTGTTTCTTTTTCAGACGCTTTTGCAATCAAGTGTCAGGATCATAGGACACATCTGCCGCCACAATCAAATCAAACTTATCTGCTCCAGCCTGCAGTTGAGTAAAAAGATCCGGGGATAGTTGCATGTACCCCGATCCCAAGGTACCCGTATGGGAAATCCCTACAAATAATCCCTATATTTCGTGGGTATCTATGGGTCATAATCCCCAATAATCCCTCTAGAGAACACAATAAATACCATGGGTACACTGCTAGGGGTACACCCAATTGCCCCTTGAAAAGATGGACGGCATAAAACGTGTATAAAATACCAGTTGCATGACCGCATTTACTTGGAAACAAACGCAATCTAGCAGCCTAGCATGCGGAGGAATCCGCAGCTTGAAGCACCTTGGATTAATCCGTAGCCTTTGCACTTCCAAGCAAATCCGTACAAGGCACATGTGTTGCCACATCTTTTGCTGCTGATATGTCGCCCAGAATTAAGGGTGCAGTCACCTCAACAGAAAACTGCTTTTCAAAAAAAAACGCAACTTGTGATACATACCCGTGCATGATCCATGTTGTATATGGGGAGCCTACTAAGAAAGTATGAGATGACATAAGGAGACAAAATTGTGCAATTCTATATGAGGACAAGAACAAAACCATAGTACTTCAGACTCTTGAACCAAAATAACCTTCATTGATGCTTGCAATGTATCCTGTCATCTAAAAATCAGCTGTGCCGAGATGCAATGTCGAGACAATTGGCTGCGACATTGGCCCTGGTGACAGCTAAAGCCATAGGCAAATCTGTAGCGATACCTGAGATGAAAGTAGGATGTGTGAGGGGTCATCAATTTACGGGTAAACCGGTAAACTACTACAAACTACCATCAATTTACATTGTGCGATACCCCCAATATGGGTAATTTAATGACCCCTGTTAAGGGTCCTGCCAAAACACTGAAACAGTGGATTAAGAAGGTTAATAGGCTTCCCTTCATAAAAATGCATAGGCATAGACTATGCAGTTGCAGGGTTTTTGGCAACTCCCAAACAATGGGAAATTAAGTGATCCAAACTCAACTACAGTAAACACCCCTCCAAAAATGCCAAAAGGTATGGACTCCAATGGGCCATGTTTTTTGATGTTTTTTGTTGGTCATTTGATGATCCATGATGATTCAACCTTGTTCCAACAGAAAAACTGCGGAGATAACGATGGGGAGAAAAGTTACCATTCTTCAGGCGCCAGACTCAAAAAAAAGCTGTGCCACCAAGAAGCATTGATGGCCCAAAAAGCTCAAACCTCGGGGTGTTTAGTTTGCTTCAGTTCCTTTTCTCTCTCAAAATACTTAGGGAGAAACAAGCTATAGACACTTTGCATCTTTTTTGGGTGCTCCAAAAAAGGGAACCATGTTTTATACATCGTAGGATCAAGTTGAAACTATCTTCAAAAATACAAGTCAAATCGGGCAATCTGGCAATCTTCCCCAACTTCAAAATATGACACCATGTTTGATTCTGACCACCCAACTGATCTGAAAAAAAACAAGTGGAGAAAAGGCGTGCATCCAGCCACAATGCGGCCACAGTGACAGAGACTTGGCAAAGCCGTTCCGGCACCAAGTTCCAAACATTGCAAGGGATTTTCCAAACGGCGACTCCAATCCTCACTGATGAACCAGCCGTGTTTTTGATGTCAGTTGGTTGGCTTTTGATGGTGCAATTGGCTTAAGTTGTTGTTTTTTCTTGGGGGGTAACGGGCTCAGATTGAAGCCAAAATGATGAGAGGAAACAAAATGTATCAGAACATCGACGTTGGAAGATCTGACGGCAAGTGGTCGGCAAATTCAGGTCAGGACATGTGATTCAAAAGTGGCCGTCTAATCCCCTAGTTGGAGGACCCTTAACCTTTAAAAAGGGCCACTTAATCATCCCAAAAAAAAAGTCACTGAGAACTGCCAGAAAGGTACAAATTTCTACAGTAAAAGTTGTTTCAAACGAGTGTAGCAAAGAATCACCGCATCACACTTGATCAGACTCATTCTTGAGGCCATGAGATCATCCATTTGATGGTTGACGATGTTCTACCAAAATGATATGTTTACTACTATCGTCTTCCAAAGCGAGTTGTTAGAACCTTGGCATCCTGCGGAAGATGCTGATAATGATCATAATGATCATATCCTATCAAACACTGGAAACATCTGGAAATGATTAATTACATTCCGGGTGAATCACATCTCACCAACCTTCAAAAACAGTGTATGTCTTGTGATTCCCATACTTCAAAAACGAAAACTACTATATACCAAATGTGGTGCTTTCGGTGGTGTTTAACATCATTCGATTTCGCCCAACATTGCCACATGGTACCAACCTCCAGTGCCGCCAAGTGGCTGGTCCAAGCGCGGTTGGTTGAACCAAAACTTCTGCCTTGATTTGCGGGTTCATGATGGATATGTCTTTAAAAAAATACTATCAACATATAGGCCCCATAGCATCCATGTATGGTATATTCACCCACATTAAGTTGATTATTATGGTAAATGTAGAATGTAGGTAAATATACCATACATGCATCCCTATGGGATATACTAAAACAACATGTCTCACTACTTCCGAAATGTTACCCGAGCTACCAGCAAACGCCCCGCAGGCCATTGCCAACCAGCCAGCCCAAAGACTCCGGAGCCCGGCCGCTTGGAGACCTGTTAAAGGCCGTTGAGGTTGATACCTTATCTCCAACTCATCTTCTTCTGTAGGTTAACCTGTATCATCTATTTTTGTCATATATGTATGGTATATATATATATGTAATTACCTGACATTTTTTGGTTTGGTCCCATCCCTTAAAAAGAAAAAATCGGTAGATTCATCCCTGGCAAAAGCATAACCGCACCTCGCTTAGGCATTTCAAAGCAATTGGAGTGCCAAATCGTGGAATCTCCAAATGCCTTTCCTGCGAAATCGCAACTCCAGGAGACCCAACAAAAACAGCGGGTAGTTAACCCCGGACATTAAAAAGTCGCTCGCTTGCCGCCGTTTGGCCAACCAATATGGAAAATGGAGAAAAAGGAGTTTCAACGCATCCAACTTGGAAATTGACAACCTATGACAAATTATAAATAGCTGGAAGGAGGTGTCAAGGTGACCTTACGGTTTTTGAATCTGATCATCACAGTGCCACATCCCAAAAGCAGCACACTTGAAGCTGTCGTAGAACCTCCAAAACTTGTGGTGTCGTTGGCTTCTTGCGTGGATCATCCTCAAAGGCATCGACTGCTAAGCAACCCTGATAACCTTTCATACACCTTCATCTTGCAACCCACAAAGGTGCATTGTGAAAATGCCAGAAGCAATTCCGCTTTAGAGTCTGTGAAAATGTGATACACATGCCATACACACACCTTGCGCCATCCAAACTCTCCTTTGCTGCTGCACCATTATCTTGCTATTGGTCGTGTATGGAAATGCTGCAATCTACAAACTAAAGCGGATATAGGACGCGCTACGGCGTTACTGTATGTAAAAACATCGCATCGTGGACATTTAACGAAGCGGATTCCAAGCTAAGCATGTACTGAAAAAACGCAGGAAGGCAAGAGTATATCATTTTGTATACATACGCATGTTTAATTTCCACAGATCTCCCAACAAGTCAAGGTCCCCAGATCAACACCATCTCCGTCCAGTAAGAAACAAACACCATGAGTCTCACACACTAAACTATAGCTCTTGATGCAAATGAAGGCTCCACTATCTCCAACGTATGTGGCTTGCGCTTTCTATCGCCAGTGTCATCCATGGCTGTCACTGGATGGAATCGAACGTCATCCAAGTGGTCAAACTTGGAGACATCAAGAGATGGGGCCACAGCTTGAAAATCTGTCAAATTCACCTGCCTTTAGACATCTAGTGTCTAAAACACGCATGTAGAAACTATCCTCGCTGTGACATAACACAGAATACAAGACAGTGTAATTAATACATAGGTAATCTTGTTCCTTCCATCGAACAGTTCATGCAACATGTCCAAGCCTTCCACACTCCAAAGAATTCCCCCCGTCACAGCTGCATGCTCCCTTTTTTCATGTTCTGTCCATTCCAGGGTCTTGTGCCACTGATGGAAAACTTTCAATCCTTGAAATTTGGCGGTTTCAATGTCTCAGTGGCTCCGTGGGACAAACTCCCCCACTGACATTGCATCAAAGTTCACCGCCATGCACGAAGAGTTCCCCTGAGTGAGAATTGGAAATGCGGGTTCCTCGGCAATGCTCTTAGAAGGTGTGTTTTAGAAGGTGTAGAAGTAGCACAAATAGATATCCGGCATACCTATATACATTCTATATACTTGATTCATTGCAATTCCAAACCATCTCCATTTATGTTCTGTCTTCAAGGTGTATCATAGTGATGATGGATGATTCATATGCATCTCTACTATATGACTATAATTATATATATAATTATGTATGTAAGTCATAGATTGCGCTTGAGACAATTCCATACATTTTTCCGCTAGAAAAATATCTTGTACCCAATCAGCCAATGTAAACGCTTTTTCATTGTATGCCCTCCCAATGCTACGCGACTGTACATACTTCTAACATTTTCTAATGCATAGAAATATGTGAATCTATGATAATATGTACTATCTTTGAAAAAAACAGCAATTCTGTATCAAAATCCATCTTTAATACTCTGATAATCAAGCAACTTGCTCAACCTATCATGCCATCCTTCCCTCCCAAACAGACTGGTAACTGGCTGATTCAGCGAAGTCCACCAGTGGAGAGACCTTGGGTCTCCCAAGACTCGGCTGAAAGGCAACTCGGACTCTGGCATTGGTGAGTAATTATGATGCATATGAAGATAATGATGTTAATGTTGATGAAAATGATGATGATGATGATGATGATGATGATAATGATGATGATGATGGTGATGGTGATGATGATGATGATGATGATGATGGTGATGGTGATGATGGTGATGATGATGATGATGATGATGATGATGATGATGATGATGATGATGATAGTTATGATAATGATGATATTTATGATGGTGATCATATTTATGATATTTATGATGGCGATGATGATGGTGGTTATATGATGATGATAAAGCTGAACTCAAATATGAAGATCACTGCAAGATATGTCAGATAATGAAATGGTGAAAAGTGGAGACCGGTTCGATTGGCAGGGGTCAAGGGGTTGTTAAGGGTGGGGGGGGTTTGTTCAAGGGGGGNGTGTNTGTGGNGTGTGNTGCGNGTGCTCCGTACCACACACGACGTGAGCGATGNGNGANTNTNGNTC
>DF239343.1:0-47817 GCA_000507305.1 Breviolum minutum Mf 1.05b.01 | reverse complement strand
AACCCCCCCCCCCCTTTAACCAACAACCCCCTCCCCCCCTTTACCAACTTCCCCGACCCCTCCAACTCGAGGAGATCTCGGACGAACAACAACCCCCCCCCCCCTTTAACCAACTTCCCCGACCCCTCAATCGAGGAGATCTGGAAAAGTGACGATTAATGCTTAAGTTTAAGGTAAAAATGAACACAAACACCTGACGATGATCACAATTAAGTAAAATGCAAATGAAATGAACATAAACATTAAGATTATGCCAATGATAATGGTGACGATGAATTTCAAAATAAAAATGAAGAGAACATGAAGAACAATGTGATGATGATGATGATGATGATGATGATGATGATGATGATGATGATGATGATGATTGTGGTGGTGGTGATGATGGTGGTGATGATGGTGATGATGATGGTGATGATGGTGATGACAAGAACAACGACTTTGATTCGTGTGTTTTCCCATCAAAGCTTGTCTCGGTCGGTCTTCCCACCAGAAATCCTGGAACAACTCCAACCGCCAAAACTTCCAAGCGTGTCACTCTGAAGGAAACCATGTCAACTTTTGTTTGGGCCGCTGGTCATTCAAGAATGCTTGTGATCAGAAGTGGTATAGAAAAAAATCTTATCTAATAAGATTATTGTAGGGAGTCCATCACTTATGATGTCACACATGTATCTTTCATAATCTTTCAGTGAGTCTAAGCAACAGGCAAATTCCATGACCACCCGGTGACCTCCATGTGGGGCTTCAATCCATGTAATATCACGCCTGGCCAAACAACAACAACAACAACAACAACAACAACAACAACAACAACAACAACAACAACAACAACAACAACAACAACAACAACAACTCACAATTCGGGATTTTTAGCTTCAGGGAGTGACAGGATTTTTTGCGCTGAGAGTTCAGCATCATCATTTTCAAACAAAACAAGGACACATGATGAGAAATATCATGCAAGGAATCCTGGTGAGGCATATCTGGCTGCCAAACTTTGCTGGAAAATTGGACATGACCCAAAACAAAGTCATCCCTCCAAACATGCCAGCAACACCCACCACTGGCTGCTTTGATTTTGTCCCGGGTGGATGCAAAATCCAAGACCTGTTGAGGTGTTCCAAAGATGGAAAGATGGAACAAACAGCATCCTTGCAATAAAGAAACGGCATCCGGGAACTGTTGAGCTCCCACCTCATCATCCGCAACAAGTCCAACTATCACCTCAAAAGGAGAGACAGGTGCATGGTTATTCCCGAAATGAAATCTAGTCAAAGATTTATCAATGTTGTTACATCTGAAATCCAATCTGAAACAGAAACTAAAAAAAAAGAGGGAAACCGGAAACATCCATTTCTTCTGGATGTTCACCGCACCTGGCATCACTAGCATGGAAAAAACAAGCTCACAACATATCACGCAATGTCAGGTAGTCGACGTGCCAATCCTTTTTTCTTATTGTCAGTTGCAAAGGCAGGAGCAGGTATCCCACAGCGCTTCTTTTGAAACGAAGATGGCCGTCATCGCCATATCATTCATCATTGCTCAGGGTGTCTTACATTGTAATCACATCTTTCCAAAATTAAGATGTTCCAACATTTTGCATATGCACAATCTGTATTTGTTCATCACTGAGACTGCATGGCTTTAGTCGCCCGTGCCCTTTTCGCACTCAAAGGAATGCTTGCCCTGCGGAAGCCGTGACTGGTCGCTTCCGTCGTTTCATCATCACGAGTGATAGCCACGGTGAGATGAGATCCTGAACAATCAAGTCGAAAACCATCCACAAATCAACGGGGTTTGCTAAGGAAACTTTTTGGAAAGTCATTGATTGATACTAAGATGCTTTGAAGATATCAAATCTAGTTTAGAATTAATTAGACGTGTATTAGATTTGTATGTTTGGGACTGTCACCCCTCACATCTCCTCACAACAAAAGAGAATCAAATGCCAGTCAACTTCTTTACCTCAATTTCTGCACATCTATAGGCCTTTGTCAGCAGTCTTTGCCGACTGACCAAATGTCCCAAGCCGCAGGATGTTTACGCTGCTTGGTGGTGTCCAAAGATCTTGTGTTCCCCGTTTTGGGGCCCTATTCATGTCTTTGCCAGGACGTTGCCAGCGGACCTTCCCCTCCGTGGCCTCCTTAGTGGCTAAGCCTAAGCTTTGCAATTTTGATCTGGTTTCAGCTACCACACCTTTTCCTTCAATCTGTTCCTGACGGATCAACGCTTCAGAAATCATGTGAACTGCACCTTCCCGATGACAAACAGCAATGGAAGCCAAAAACTCGGCACCTTTCTGAAGCTCCGGAATCACTTTGAGAAGATCATGTGCCTTCAAATCTTGTAGGCAACGTCGGAGCTCATCAAGAAGTACCAAACATAAATTGGAGCCAACGAGTCGACCTTCCAACAGTCTTACTTCAATGAAACTTGACAACAACGAAGTTTTTTCCACCCAATTTTTCAAAGCTTCACTACCATCAACAGCTTGTTGTACATGCCTCACTTGACTGGCTGATGCTGATGCTGGTCGCCTTGTAAAAGCTCCACTTGCTGGACGTGGTGTTCGTGGCTTTCGGGTGAAATCACGGAGAGTCAGCATGGAATCCACTAAGGCTGTTTGTAAAGCACAGGATGGTTCAATTAATCCATCTTCCATGAATCCAATCATCACACGGGCCGCAGAATTTGCTTCATTCATGGACCTCCATCCGATACTTAGGAATTCACTACATTGCTTTGCAACAGCATTCCTGAAATTTTGACAGTTGCCAGGGGAACTAATAGCAAGTTTAGGGGCGAGTCCTGAAACCAACTCGTGCAATGCATCAAAGCTTGCGGAATTTCGTATAAGTTCCAACTGTTTTCGTGTGATCGGTGTTACAGTCGGTACAGTCACTGCAATCACAGGTTGGATCAATGCCTCGGCTCCAAAGCACTTCAGTTCGTCCCGACCAAACTCGAAGGTAAAGTCCTTGCGGCAATATGGACATTCTCGCCTCCGTAAACGTTGAAGACAATGTCGACATAAGGGATGACCACAGGGTGTACGACGTCGAGTGCCATGTAAACAAACACAACACTCTTCTCGCGGCACACTGTCGAAGGTTTGAGTGTGGTCAACCGCACTTCGAGGTCGTTGGGTTCGCATGTGCCATGTGATGCATTATCCCACCTAGCAAGCTGGACTACTAAATCATCTGAGCCAGATATGGTCAGAGACTAGACAGAATGCAGGGCAATCTCAACTCCTTCAAAGCAAAGCAAAAGCCATAGACCCCTACTGATCCCAAAATCAAACAACACCCATAAGCAACTGCATCTATGTTTTCCATGCATGTGAGACAATTTGTTTCAGAAATGGTGGAAATGGTGCGTGGTCACTGCGTCCTGTGCCACCGACACGTTGTTCTGATGGCAGTTGCAATTGGGGTTCATGGCAGTAGTATCCACCAGGTTGCTGGAACATTGCCTTAGAATCCAACTCGAGGGATGTTGCGAACTTGAATGATGGTCCAATGGTCATCAAGGCTGAAAAAGGCCAAGGTACAACAAACCATTGACTTTGCAGCAGTAGTACCTCCTCTCTTTGATGACATGTCCATCACACTGGAAGGACATATATCCCCTGGTTCCGGGAAAGTCAGAAGTCACAAGAAGTTCAGGTGTAAAAATGATGTAAATGTAATAACATCTGCTTCTTAACAAGCGAAATCTCTTGTGGCACTTCTCTGTGCATCTCTGACTTGCGGCTCAGTCATTGGAATTGATCAGAATTGCCTTAGATCTGCCTATTGCTCAGACCGCTGCTCACCATGCCATCTGATTGAATCAACAACCAAATTTAACCAAATGATATCCATCAAGTGAAACTCCTTCAAGCCGTGTTTTCCTCTGGCCTGCCTTCCCTGTACCGGCACTGTGCCAGTTGGGCATAGCTCAGCATGAGTTTTCTCCCCCTCCTGGTGGACTGTTGGTCAAACTGCGAGGGCACTTTAGTGACTAGTGTCACCGGAAGTCATGAAACATGTTGTCTGAGGGGCAGCATTGTCTTTTTGAAACTCCAAAGGATTTCAGTCATAACTACTACCAGGGGGCTTTGAGGGCATGGTCCAAAAAACGAATCTATTTTTTGTATCATCTGACAGTGCAGCCACCATCACCCACACCTTCGTGTTCGTCCATGTGACCAAAGTACCACGATCGCCTCTGCAAACTGCTTGGTTCACACGTTCCCAATCCTCGTCCTGGACAAATGAAAGCCACAGTGATGAAAGTTAAAAATCCACAGGTTTGGGATTAAAACCTGTGAAATTTGTGTGACTTTGATTTTCATCAGTTGGGCCATTCTGAGATTCTGAGACAAATTCCGCGGGTCCTGCCACAACAAACGGCTGATGTCATACTACCATAGTTCACATTGACAGAAGCATATTGCAATAGCTAAAGAAAACACAGCAATGGTAGGTCCTTCTTTATGGCCTTAAAGCCAACTACAGAGGGTACAGTGTCCCCTCTGCCAGCTGCCGCTAGATCATCTAAATCTTCCTGTTTGGCATTGGCCTGTGGACCACGGAGAAACCTTAGGAATGCCATCTGATTCTGCAAAGTGTCGAAAATGAACCAACAAAAAAAAACAATTCTCAAGGAAAGGAGAAATCCCTTACGTTTAGCCCTGGGTTTGACCCAACATCAGGATGTTTTTGTTGGGTCATCCTTTTGCCACGGGCAGATAGGTGCGAATCTTCAAGTCCAGGAACTTGATCTGCTGCGAATCTTCATTAAAGTTGGCAAGCGTATCACCACAGAGTTCCTTCTTCCTCAGCAGTGGATGGAGGTCGAGGACAGCGAGCAAGACGTTTCAGGGATCGGGATCCTAAATAGGATCTTGAACTGTATTCAATACTCTCATGACTTTTCATTCCAAACGGAATTCATGCTTGACATATTTCTTTGGAAGCCAAAATAATGATCCCCCAATTTTTTGCCACTTCACATTGGTACCACCGATGATTCAACCTCTCACGACGCTGCCGCCGCGAGGAAAGTGACAAGGCTCTTGGCAAAGACCGTGGTGCCATTGATATCTACTCGTGGATTGGTGCAACAGAACCTTGGGGGTTTGGGAGGTGCAACTTTTGGATGGGAAAAAATCAAAGCCACCCAGCCCCTAAGGCACCGGACTTGGGAGATTCTGTAAAGAAATAAGAACCTGGAAAAAAAATCGAACATGGCCCCGATGCTGATGTTGAAGAAGAAAAAATATATGGAAACAACTTTTTGAGAAATCTTTGTATTTTTGTTCAATTGATATTTTTGTGAGATTTTCTGATATGTAATGTAATCATGTGTCGATTCCTACCGGCTACCGTTCATCACACTGCCTGCATCACATTGAAGATGACCACCACTGGGACCAAACCCGCCCCCCACGAGTGCAGGAGCATAGCACATGGAGAAGTTATCCGATCCATCTGATCCTTACGACGATCAGATAAGGTCAGGAGGGATTCGATCCCCATATGATTGATTCTCTGCTCCTTACAAAAAAATGCCATTAGCAGCTACACCTAGAGATGCACATCTTGAATCTATGTTATTTATCAAAAATATATATATATACACATACACTTGAGTCTAATGCTGATAAACACCAATTGCCTCTTGTTGTTTTGCAAGCAAGCAGCCTTTGCTCCATAACATGTTGCCATCTGGCGAACCTCAGGTGGCGAGGATTTTTTCACATCTCCTGATGGACAGCCTGGCACTCAGCTAAGGAACATGTGGAGTGTTCTTGAAGCGCTTGCCCAGGCATCTTCAGCTATGACATTCCGAGGATTTCATGGCACGGCATGGCCCATGGCACTTTGTCCAATTATTTGCTGCAGTGCTGTTGAAAAGCTCAACAAAACTCTTCGAAGGTATCACTGGTCATGAGTGAAACAATAGTAAAATGAATCCGTTGATGTTTTCAAGAATGTCCCATATGTCAAATCCACACAAATGAGTTCAAACAATGTCTTGTATGCATATCATATCATTAAGCCTCCGCTTCTCATTTTTTGACATCACTCTGCAACCTGATCTTGCAAGTCTGCAAGCCATAAGGTCAGTAACAACAACTTAGCGTTCATGATAACAAGCATTTTTCTGTCACAACTGGTCACTCAAAAACTGGAAAAAGCAAAAAACGCAAACAATTCTTGATAATCATAGATTCTATATATATATATATATCATCTCTAGAGTCTAGAACTCCAATTTCTTACCCTTTTTGTTTCCATCTGCTGTTTCAGTACTACCATATAATCATTCCCTGATCACATTTTGAAACTTCAAAAAAAAGCCCAGGTTTCCTCGCTCGACCTTGGATCTTGGAAAGCAAGGATTGCACTTGATCTTGGTCACCTCAGGGGTCGGACGCTTCCACGGGTTGATCCGGTGATGATTATCGGATGCTGTAGCTGAAACAACTTAAACCTCGGAGAGGTTTCCAGAAAATTTTAAGAAATGTTAGATTGACAAAGAGGATCCTTTGATTATATGGTCATGAGTCATTATCTTGAACTATATCAAAAATCATTCCGATTGAAAGGACCAAAACCATGGCACAGTTCTGTGGACCCACACCCAAGGATGGAGTAACAAGTCCAACTGCCTAAAGCAACAAGCAAACCTGATACTAGCTCATGATCATGATGGCCAATCATTTTCAATCGACTTTCTATACATCAGCTAACCCAACACAGCATGCTAAACAATCTAAACATGATTTTCTCAGAAGTGGGTGAGAAATTTGTGGGCTTCATGACAAACATTGATAGACCCGACTTTGTCATGTCTAAGACTGCTGCAACAATGTCGTCCAGGGCGCCAACCTCCAGCTGACGCTGAAACACATGATGTGGAGAACATCCAACATCCAGTAAAACCATGGGAAACCTTCATGATATGAGTCCCCTGGCCTCATGATTGCGACGAAGAAAATGACCATGTCTATCAATTTTGCTAGGTGTAGCAAATTCATCCAAAACGTTGTAAGCTACACGAAACAATGCACTCTATTATCATGTTATACTAGTGAGTGGTTTCAACCCATTTGAAAAATATTAGTCAAATTGGATCATTTCCCCAAGTACGGATGAACATAGAAAATATTTGAAATATTTGAAACCACCACCCAGTATATGTTTTTCTTTGTTGGACATAGGCAAACTACCTATATTTTTTTGGCACCAAACAAAATCCGGCCAACGTTGGGGAAGATGTGATCCGAATAGAGCCTCTGCTGCCATCCTAGCACCCCAGGACTTACCCATGATGATGGCTTTTGGCCTACAGGGCCCAGTCGGATGCGAAGATATCCGAAGATGTGGTAAAA
Organism: Breviolum minutum Mf 1.05b.01; assembly: GCA_000507305.1. NCBI lineage: Eukaryota > Dinophyceae > Suessiales > Symbiodiniaceae > Breviolum > Breviolum minutum. Next base: position 40,427 of record DF239343.1, on the reverse strand, counting down.
ATTGGGGAGATTCAACTCACAGAATCAAATGTTTGTTAAACATAGGATGATGGTGGTGATGTGATATTGGCAATATGCATCTACCTGCAATAAATGCAAAGGTTTCAGTTTCAGCTGAGATTTTGCTCCATCTTTGCACTCAAAGATCTAATGTTCAAGCAACAAATTGATCTCCGGGCTTTGGCCTGTTCTATGGAGAGTAGATGCCATCTACTGTGAGATTGGCCACCTGTTCAATTGCAAACCGGGCACTTTCCATCACGAGAATTCCACGTGTTGCTGTCGTTCAAAGCCTGCGGCTTGACGAAAGCTGTCACTCATGTATTGAGCTCCGCAATGTTCCTCATCCCTCATGGCACAAATAAAGAGACTTGTAACAATCACCTCATAAACTCCAACTGCCATGTGTGACACCAGGAAAGCCAAGAGCATCAAGGCAATAGCACAAGCTTGGTAGGTGACCAAACTATCTCGAAGCTCGAAGAAAGCAACACCAGCCAATGTCAATGGAACCCCTAAAGAGACAAGGAAGCCAAGAGCCCAGGTGGTCAATTGATTCAAAGCCACCTGTGCTGGATATTTTGCGAAGAGTTGGAAGGATTTGCAAGCAGATGGAAGGAAGGCTTCTCCAATCACTGCAATGTAGATGTAGGCATACCTTTTTTGCTGAAAAAAATGAAATCTTGGATTGGCAGGATTATCAAGTTTTGTGGGGATTTCACGGGGTCGATTCAAAAAACCCATCTATATACAGATGGGGTGTAACCACTCTCCCTTTAAGCCTTTCTGTTCATTGGGCTGTTTTGACCAACCGGTAGCCAAGGTTGCTGTGTCAAATAGCGCAAACATCGGTAGAGAATGCTAATGCAGCACGTCGTCACGCAGCGAATGATCCGTGCCAAAAGGTTTTGGTCAGTCACCTCCTCTGCCAAACAAGATCATGTCCGACATGCCATTCAAGATGTGTGAGTTCCAAGTAGAAAGACACACAACTATATACATAATAATTATTGTTGCCAATGTGCAAATTCCTGCACCAAGTTAACATTTCCTGAATTAAAGCTGCTACAATTTGTTCCATCCCTTTCAAATGCTAGGCTTTGTCTGAGCTCTTTTGTAACGTCCTTGGTGTGTCTCTCCACATATTCAAAGACCACACGGCCCACGGTGCAAATCATGAGGGCTAACGAACCGAAAGCCAGAGAGCCCAGATGATAACGGAAGATGCTTGCCAAGGAAACCAGCATAGGAGCACCAAAGAAACCTCCCAAAGATGGACATAAATGATGCTCCTGCAAGTCTCCCTGAAAGTAGCTGTTGGAAACCGTTAATGCAATAGTGGTGTGATAAAGGGCGATGTGGAAGAAATAGATCCACAAGAGCACCAACACCAAACACCACCTGGTTGGTAGATTCAAGCTGATCTGAATGTGAAAACTACAAGGCACCTAGAGCAATCTATCCACAATGACACACTCAAACAGTAAAATGAATTCTCAAAACGTATCCTTTTTTTTGCAATTAAGGGAACAATGCCTTATATTCCCGTGGGATGGCGCATGTTAATTCAGCAGCATATTTTGGATCAAATATTAGTACGAAACTTTGGCAACATCGGAGTTTCTAACTGAAATCCTACCGAGCTGCGCACTGATCTGCTGAAAGTGCTTCAAATCCTCTGCTCCGGTTGGAAAGTGATATTTTCCCAGCACCATTTCCAACTGATCATTGGATGCCGTAGCAAGGCCAAGGAATGCCACAAAGAAGAAGGTGAAGAATACGGCGAAGCTAACCAGCAATAGCAAAGGCAAAGCCAACAATGATGGCACGCGGCGGATCATATTTCCAGCTTCTTCCAACAAGGCAATGAGAATTTTGAATTGACGTGACATAGACATCACTAAGCAGGCCATGAGTGCAATGATCACAGCCAATGCAACAGCACCCAAGGCATAAAGCTGCGTGGTTGATTGATCATTGGAAGGAACTAACAAACCTTGCGCACCAGGTGGGACTGAAATATCCAAACTCTTCAAGAAGTTGGTGAAACGAGCTCCAGTCCTTCCTGTAGCAATATCAGCTTGAACAAAAAGAACATAATCGGCGGCAATCAGCATCAGGAAGACGACCAAGAGTAATATCACCAATAATGGTGGTGCACAAATGGGGAACAGCAGCATGATAGCTACTGAAAGCAAGACTGCTCCACCTACACCCAAGCCAAGCACGAGTCCAAGATTATCAGAAACTGCATTGCCAAAGGAGAAGGCTGGACTTGTGACGGAAGTAAAGAGAATGTTGCTGACGCTGTCCTGACAAGAAGATCATAGGGAATCAAAATGAAGGGTGAAGAGATAGAAAGACATGACCAAACGATATGGCACCTAATCGGCCCCTAATGATCCTAATGGTACACCAAACTGTTTTTTTACACCACATTCCAAATGAGAAAATCTCAGTCAAAAATGATGTTTCCAACATTTTCCAACATTTCATCCAGGTCTCATCGAGAGGCTTTACAGAGACCTCAGCCTCTCTCTTCACCCTCTGTTGGCAATTCGCACTGGAGGCAGTACCAGCCATTGATATACGTGATTGGATCAATGCATCTGTGGCCCCTTCTGCACGCCAGCCATCTTCAATGGAAGTATCCGGCTTCCTCATCTGAAACATCGACATGTCATGACCCACTGCCCCACGAGTTGGGATGTGTATACATGTATTTATCATCCATTATTTGTAGGGATCCCCCACATCCAACACAACTGCTTCGTTTTTTTTGTGCCAGGCATGTTCCCCCGCTTAAAAAGGCTAAGACTGACATGACTGAAATTCGAGACACACATCGAAATTCGGGGAACGACTTGGGGTCCAATCAATCATACGTATGTGGGAGTGAAGGGAGTAAACCTAAAGATATACATAGGAGCATATAAAAAACAACATCAAACAAATTCTGTTGTTGAAACAAGCTAGACTAGCTAGCACATTATCTTGCTGTGCCTCAAATACTTAAAAAAAAAATGTTGACTTAAAACAGTTAAGTCAATGTACCATTCACCTTGAGCCCAGCTTCTCCAAGAGCCAGAATTTGTTGGTACCATCCCTCTGTAAGCCACAAACCTGTTCTGGCTTAGTAGGGCTTCCAGTGGTTGTTTCACACGCTGGTTTCACACAAAGCTTGGTGCTGCTTGCCACGGTAGGTTTTTGAAAAGGCACACAACGCTGAAAGACAGGGAAGGAAGGTTGAAGAACCAACCAAGAACTCTGACGTGATGTCCCATAATCTTCAATGATCTCACCTTCTTGAGGGCAGCTAGCAACACAAATGCCATAACGACCACTCAAGGTGGGATCTTTTTTGAAATCTGTATCCAAGTCTGGATAGAAGAGGAAAGGTTTTTTTACTTCATCACCCAATCCACACAGATTTCCTTCATGATCTCGTCCATGATCGATACGTCGAATATCTCCCACTTGCCATAAGATACTCAGCAAGAATGTCGTTGCCCCCAAAACTGCCACGAAAAGGAGGCAGCAAAGTGGATCCGTACAGTGACGATTAACTTTGGGTCCAGGGTTCACTCGGATCCGCAAAAGATCCTCAGATTCTTGACGATCGTATCCACAACAGCCCATGGCTCCACAAGGGGCTGGTTAACCGGTTAACGGTTAATATTGGTATAGGAATGTATAAAATGGTATTGGGTCCAAACATGTGCCTACTCTCAACTGAGGTGTGCAAAGTCTAGCTGATTCTTTGAAGAAATGGAAGTGCTTCCACAAGTGATTTCTCTTCGGACCTTGGAAACAAACTTGAGCGCCAAACAGTTTACAGGCAACCAGATATAATTCATGAGATGTTCATGAATGAGAGATATCTTTCCAAACTTATTCAACCTGTCAACTGTGGCTTCAAGCAAAATCAGCATACAATTTCCACAAAAATGGATCTCATGAGTCACGCCTTATAACAGACCTGTATCTGGATGGAATCATATGATTCCTGGAGCAGAGCCTCGGAAACTGTTGATGGCTGAAAGCCGGTAAACTCACCAGTTGAGGTTGGTAGTTGAAATCCAACTATTTAAAAGGTTTTATACAGATTTCTGAACCATCAACAGCATCATTCCTACAACCATCCACAATCAAAATTAGATCACCGTCATCAACATAATGTTGCAGAACAAGACTTGGAAGAACATGTTGACGTTTGGAGCAACTTTATGATTATGAATGCGGCGTGTCATGTGTCAGAAAGTTGGTTTAAGTCTCCAAACGGGATGAAACATGTTTGTATAAAACTGGTTCATTCAAAAAAAAATCTGCCTTAGAAAGTTGTACTCGCAACTGCAAGCGCAAGAACATACTGCTTGGACATGGAAAGTGGAAACCCAAACCTGGAGGTTTGGCTGTTAGTTTCACCATATCTGAGCTGAGCACGTTGGAAAAAGTTCTCGGAGCACCTGCTATAGCTATCTGGGAAAAACTGGAGCTGTATACAAAGTAGATGCATGTATCCAAATCAGATTTTTAGATGATGATGCAAAGATGAAATAATGTAATTGTTTCGCAAATCTGTCAAAATACCTTTCTTTACATATCTTTACATGATTCAATCAATATCGTGCACCTCTTCGCAAATCATTGCACAGTATGATTCCCTTTACATATAGGTGTTTTCCAAAAATAATGGTACCCCCAAATCATCCACTTTTAATAGGGTTTTCCATGATTTTCACCATCCATTTGGGGTGTTTCCCCCTATTTTTGGTTCAACACCTATATATTACCGTTACAACGCCTCCCACTTTCAACCCGCACAACTCGAGATATGGCCCGCCTCTCCAGTCAATCTGCCAGGTCTCAACAGTTCCGGAGCAGAGTGGAAGTCAGGTACCTCTGCAGTTGGTGGATTTGTTAAGATGCATGACACCGACTTTTTCAAAATAGTCAGTTGTGTTTGTTTTTGTTGGCGGGGGGGAGACGGAGATAGAGGCTTCCAAGCTTTTTTTTTTGGGGGGGGGGAGATAATAGCTTCGAAATAATCAATGAATTAATTGTTTTTTTTAACAAAGGGATTGTTTGTGAAATATTTCAGGGATACTATTTTATAGGATGATTTTTTGATGATGTCTAATGATTTCTATATAGATTGATAGCCTGACATCCCGTGACTCTGATGCCACCTTTTTTTAAAATGTATATAGTTGTTGTCGTTGTTCAATGTTTATGGCTTAAACACAATGGTCAAAGTACAATAGGAAGCCAACTTGAGAAGACACCTGCAACTTGAACTGCAGAATGGACATCATAAGATCCAAGGAACTATGACATGAAAGGAGGCCGCCGCCAGTTTATGCGCTACCTGATTCCATTCATTCCGCATTAACCTGAGCAAACTCGGTAAGCCCATAGTCCCAAAATGCCACATTTTGGAGTGAATTTCTGAGTGAATCAAGAAGATAGCACCAACTTGGGCGACCAAAAGAACCACTAAAAGGATAAAACCTGTTGCACAACGGATCACAACGGACTATTGAGTGACTATTGATGCACCATCCCCATAGTTTTCCGTGATGTCACTGGTTTCATGAATATAACTCAACCCAGCATAACTGAGGCATCAACTCAGCGTCTTTCCTTAGCAGCTTAATGTTTCTTGTTGTTTCTTACCATTTCGTTTCACCAAAAACACCGGACTCCACGGTAGATGGACTCAGTGGATTTCTGGTGAGTTGAGTGCCATACATCCCATGGATCAAAACCTCAGCCATCAACTGCAACATACCTCCCTCAAGGAATCCGCAAAGAATCCCGTGATTTCCATGTGCTTTTGTCGTTTCCGCAAGGTTTCTCTTTTGTTGCTGGCTTTATGAAACGTTTTTGTTGGGAGGACTCTTTGGTCTCACTATGGCTGGATCACTAAACTAAACTTCTGGGCTTCTTCATGATTCATCCAACCTTCAAGGCTCCTTCGACCGTGCATCTCATGACTCATGTCTGCATCTCAGGTGTTAAAGATATTGAATCAGTGCCAATCATCTTCTCCTGGAACACCTGCATGCACTTGAACATTCCACAGTTGTTTTGCGCATTGGAAGCAAGAAAACAAGGAGGTCATGCACTTACTGAATGATTCATGGTATTTTGACAAGTAATGTTGTCGAGCTTCGTGCTAAAGTGACACGGATGCATCGGGTAATTCAATCAAGGATCGGAAATACCACATCGGAATGTTCTGCCGCTCGTGATCGTCCTTATGAAAGTGACTCGATGATGTGCGACAAGTCGTGACCATGTCTCCTGGCTTTTCCTAATGCATGCCGAGACTAAACCATTCAGCATCATTCAGCCATTCCACACCACCAATGCCCTATAGACTGAAACAGATTTAAACTGGCCAATGGAAGACCAACTTGACCACTTGTTATATATACAAATATATACAGTACCTAAATATTTACATATTCTTTTGCAACCAAAACATACATTAAACCAAAAAAAAGTTAAATTTCTTAGGAATCTATCATCCAAGTGGCCACCATAATGTGATAAGTACCTGGCCAATCGCCTTTTGACTTGATCTGACAGGGCAACCATTTGCCCAACTTTGGTCCGGACCTTACAACCAGGGTCCAAGGTCACCCAAGAGTTAGAAGTCACCCGAATGCAACAAAATTCAACAACAACAACAACAACAACAGAAAAGAACTAACATCAAAAGGCAACAGCCAGAGCCGTTTTACAGTACTAGCAAAAACGACAGGGAAACTATGTAAACGAAAACTGTACTTACCGTCGATTTGACCGTTCCCAAGTCACTTGTGATCACACACTTTTTAGACTGTCTAAAGGCATGGGGCTAGACAGATCAGAAGGTGAAAACCTTGGTTGAAAGACCCTGAAAAAGGGGGGACATCCAAACACTTGAAACCGGTCGATCAACACCCCAACAGGGGAAAGGTGAAAACCCTGGCTAGAGTCGAAAGACATCATGCCCAACACCTTAAAGTTGATGAACCACAACCAAAGATCTCAAGTTCAGATGAAAACTCCCCCCCCCCGAGCAAATAACACTCAGGGTGGGTGGGTTGGGTCAAAAATTCCTTAGGGTGAACACCCAAAATCCTTGTAGCCAAAATGGCATACGAATGAAGTGATCACACAAATCCTGATAAGTAGCCATCCCCTTCCTACCGATCCAGCCAAACAGGTGATAACAAATGTTCGTGCTCGCAGCTGTCCTGAAGCCTTTTTTTTGCTGAGTGACTCTGCAACGATGACTTCTACCATGTCCTGAACGTGCCCGGGAATGGGAACAGTTTCAGCTGCCGGATTATGGTACCAAGGTGAAAAAACAGCTAGCAGCTCTTCGGAAGCCATCCCAAAAAAGGAAACAATTGTCTTCCGGCCATTGTTCATGTGCAAGGGGTTCATTATTTGAAGTATCTATCAATCAAATATCATTAAAATTCATTAAATGCAAAGTGGGGTGAATCACGAAATGGTACCTTTCATTCTCCAATCTCCCAATGACCTCAACATGACAAGTTGGTCCACCTGTGCCAAGGGTCACCCGTTGAGAATTCGTGTTGAAATTCCAAGACTGGACCTTAGAAAAATCCAATCATTTCAACAGCTGGGAACAACGGGGATTTCTATGAAACGTTTGTGTAACATTCCGGCAAAGGCGGATCAAAATTCGGATCAAAACATATATATTATATATATATATATATAGTTCAAAACCTCAAGTGGTTTGTTGGTAACTGTTTATTGAAAAAAGGCTACCATTCTTTTTGTACACGTCAATTGGAGAAAAAAAAGCAATGAATCCAATGAACATCAAAACATCATACTAAATTATATATGGGTGTTTCCAAAACAAAAATAGGGGTACCCCCCAAATCAAAGAATTCTTATAGGGTTTTCCTTTATAAAAAACCATCCATTTTGGGGAAACATGTTCATATTGGTCTTCTTCTCCTGCCAAGGTGCGAATGGTGGGTTCGGTGGCTTCCACCCACCTGGCCACTTGGATCCAATTTCCCATGGCTGGGCTTGAAAAGGGAAAATGGATGAAAAGAAATCATTAAAATGTTGGCTTGTAATAGCTGTTTTTTTTTTTGGGGGGGGGAGTTTACAGTATCTTGATAATATGGATTATGGATACACATATGGTTTGAAACTCATGTTTTAATCCTATAGTTCACAACTTATCATTCGTAGGATGTGATGAGGGATGGATATCCATTCTGGGAACCCCTTAAGGGTGGTGCCATCGCTTAGTTTCAAGCAGTTTTGAACCTTGCGTCCATGATACAACATCATCTGGGTAAACATGGGCAAACTACAACACTTGGTGAATTTTGACTAAGACTTTTCCACCTCTGTTTGAGGTCATCTCACGAAAAAACAACTCATTTGCTGAGAAATGATGCATATCCATTTTTGGATAGACTGCTCTACCAGTGGACCGGAAAAAATAATGAACTACCCTTCCATCAAACTAACATAGCCCCTAAAATTAAATGGTTGGAAGATAACATGTCCTTCTATGAAGGCCTATGATCAGGAGTTAATTATGTCAGTTTCAGGGAGTGTGATGCATCCAAGAAGCAGGTCTTCATTGTCCACCTCCAATCCAGCAGCAGATGGAGAAGCTAAGGGTGGTCTGATGCTCTGAGGGCACAAGCGCAACCAACAGCCCTGGTTGCTGGCAAAATGTGGTGGGCTACCAGCAAAATGCGGAAAAAGAAAACACATGCGGTTTAAAAACAGTTTGCAAGTTTAATAACCATAGTTCCCTGATACTCTCCCTTGACTTCCTTGATGTGTCTATATTCTTGAAATTCTTGGATGTCATCCATATCATTCATATTACCTCGCTTTCTTCGCTGAAATCTTGAAAAGGTGCCTCTGGAATTGCCAGGAAGCGCATTCCAAATCTCAAGAAACCAATGCCCATGTGCTCTTTGCCAGGTCCCTGCAGTGAAAATCTCAACACCTCTCTCCAGTCGAAGGATCATCGAATTTGATACATATTTGCGGAGAGGAAATGAGTCAAAAAAGCGTCACAAAAATCATTGGTGCATGATGGCCGCCTTTCTTAGGAGGGCTTGTTGACTGGCCACTGCATACCTCAGCCATCAACGCCATCCAGTTATCGAATAAATGCCAACCGTTCCAGCTGCGAACGAATTGGTGATGCAGCTTAGCAACATTCGCTCAGTTCCTGAGCCATGAGCAGCAACACTTCCAAAATATGTCCTTCAAACTATGGTTCCTACACTTCTTGCAGAAAAGTCAAACAAGATATATTACAACCTTACCTTTGTTCTACTAATCAACAAATCTACAAATGTGTTGTATCTTTTCTTTACGGATCACCCTTTTTGTCCACGCTGCCTTTGAGTGGCCCCAGCAGTTTTGGAGCAGTGAAGTCCATCAAATCCGCCATGGGAAAATCGACAGCGAAGCACCATTCAACACGATTTCTATGACTGAGATACCCTTGTTTTTAGCATGATCCGTTTTGGAACATGTTAAAACAGGTTATGAACTTAAACTTGCAAGTTTTTTTGCATGAGGTCGATGTTGATTGCATTGTGAGGCGTTAGCAACCGAGAATATCCCTTGGGATCCCTCGGTGCATCTCAGTGAAGATTCTTGCTCTTATGTTGCGGGGGACTGTTTCAAAAAAGGACACTAATCTTCATGAAAACAAAAAATGATAAATGATATATATATATATATCAATGACAGACTTCAGTTATATAAAGTAAAACAACTCAACACACAAATGTTACCAAATATGTTTCTGCCACATGACGCTTTACAGGGGGCATGAAATGATGTTGAGGACTCCAGTCCATAAAAGCGCATCGTTCATCTTTCGGTTCTCTTGCAAGTAGCAAAGCCAAAGCTTCAGAAGGGATTCTCTATTGCAAGATTGGAGAGATCGACTTCCGAAGAAGTGCCCACTGCTCATGTCATCTGCGCACAATATGTACCAGCATGGCATTTGCAGAAAAGAAGATCATGGGAAATCAATCCTAACCTTTGTAGGTCTGAAGAATTATGCTCAGTCTCGAACCGCTAATGGTGCTTCAACGGGTCCAAATTCTCGGATCTTCATAGGACCATACCTGTCTGGTGGAGCTGGCCCTTGAGATCACAACAAGTAAGATGTTCAGAATACCTAGATACTCTTGACCAAGTCCAACTGCTTGATTGTTGATTGATTATTGATTGTACTTAGATGTCGTGGTTTCGGCTGTTTTTAAGTGATGAAACTGGGCCGGCCCTGACTCGGTCTCCAGGGTTTCCCAGGGCCTCAGTTCAACCAGCCATTTGTAGGTTTGGTTTGCAGCTATTTGCCTCACTTTTTTGATACTTCTTGCTTTGAAAGGAAGTGTACCTATACAGAAAGTCATAGACTCATAGACCTCAACTCAAACAGTTTCCAGTCTCAAGGCATCCAACGGCAATTCGTCATTGGCGCCACAAAGGATCATCTGGACCTCAGCTGATAGGAAGTTTCCCTGCGACCGCTGGTGCTTACTTAAAAACCTATTAACATCACCGAGTTGCAGTTGAAGGTGGTAATTCTCAAGTTTGGTAGTTTCGTGAAGGGCCATCATGAACTATACTTACCTCCATGGGATGCCTTTGCAGCACTGCTTTTTTTCATATTCTTGAGGCTTCCAGATACATTCAATCTCAAGCTTGGCGTCTTCCGGCTGAGATGGAAACACAAATGAGCCACAACATATGACCATGCTGGGGCCACATGGTATAAATTGGCCAATTTTCTGACCTGGTATTTAAATAAATTAAATTCCATGCGAGATATGGCTAGTGTTGAATTCAAAAGCTCCAAATGATGAGTTTCTGTTTGTCCAGTTGAAACCAATTAATGCTCGCACGAGTCCTACATGTTGGCATCCTACTACTGTAGCTGTTGCAAAGCTGTTGCAAAGCTGAGTTGTGTGGTCAATGAATCGGCCCATTCTGGAAATAAGTTCTGCCATGTGGGAACAAACATGATGGGAAAACACATGTCTTTTCTCTTCGGTGGGATTTTTTGCAAAGCTCAAGTCGTGTTCCTTCCAAAGCCTCAGTGGCTATCAAAATCCGTCCACACATGACTCCTTCCCATTGATCCTTTCAGTGGACACTGCAAGGCAAGTCAACTCTGTTGCTTGCGAAGATGTGGGCGATTCAAAAAGCTATACTGTAAGATGCATAGGTAAAAATCGGTGTCTTGCAATTGAATAAACGTCCCATGTAGCACCTGGACCCGGGTTTTTCAAAGGAACTTCCTTTAGTCCTCTTACACATCACACTTCTTCTCAGCTTCCATCGTAGTTATCCCAAAAAACTACTGTAGATCACAAAAACATCATTCAAAATTTCATGGTTGTCAAATATCAAATCTGATCAAGTATATGGAAAATATGGGTGTTTCCGAAAATAGTGGGTTTTCCCCCCAAATCATCCATTAAAAAATAGCGTTTTCCATTATTTTCACCATCCATTTTGGGGTGTTTCCACCCCTATTTTTGGTTCAACACCCATATTGGAAACTGGATGGTTATAGTCAAATATCAAATCAGTTTGTTCCACTTTCCGATGAACGGTTCTTAGCGCCTTGGTGTGGTTGACTTGTATTGCTCTTTCCCGCGCCAGGAGTTCCTGAAGCACCTGAAAAACCCTGACAACTGGAATCTAATGATGGGATGTCTTGGTTGGATAAGGAGGGTAGCTAAAAGAACATGGAGCTTCACACCCAGGAAAGATCACTGAAAGTCCAACAATATCACAAATATATACAAAAATAATTTTCAACCACACATCAAGACACCAAATCGTACTTTTGCTAAGCTAGTACCAGGATAAAATAATATGATTTAAGATGTGGTTGAAAGTAGGTAAAGCATCTGATTGTGAAACTATTAAAATCAAAAGAATCGTATGAATTCACGTGCAAAAAATGTGGTGCAACTGTCTTCAGCGCCTTGAGCTTTAGCTTCCGCCTTGGGTGCCTGCCAAGGTGAGCGGCAGCTAAAGTTGAAGCACTTCCTTCGCTTGCTTCCCCAGGCTCCCGGACTGGTCGCGGTGGCGGCGGTGGTGGTACGGAGAAACCCCGTTTTGGAAGCCTAGGCGGATGGTTGGTTGGTGGGTTAGTCACCGTGTTTTTTCCGGACATATCGGATTTCCCTACTTGGGATAGAAGAAAATCCTTTTCATAGAAGCTTCCTGGAAGAGTACACCATCAACCACACCAGTTGACCATTGATTGCAAATTGGAATCCAGACCATTTCCCCAAAGCTAAGATAGCACACCGAAGGAAAGCAAAAGTCGTAACAGTAAAACCAAGATTGAAAGGCAGGTTATGTTGGTCCCCCAACGGTGCCGCTTTTGCAGCACTTGCAGCTCGTGCAGCATCTGCGGCAGGGGAACGAAAGTGGCCTCAGGCAGTTTCTATGGATTTTTTTCGATAAAAAAAAATACTCTAAAAACATCCAAAAAAACCTTTGCACCTTGTAGCTCCCCATAGCTTTTCAAATATTGACGAGCTGGTGGTTTCAACCCATCTGAAAAATATTAGTCAAAGTGGGAATCTTCCCCAAACAGGGTTGAAAATAGAAAATATTTGAAACCACCACCTAGTTGAAGCCGAATTGATGATGGCTTTAGGTACTGAAGGAAACGGTCAAAAATGGTTCCCTTCCAAGCCTGGTCGATGAGGCGCTTTCGAAGCTCCGTGAAGCAAGTCCCAATCAACACTGCCTTTTTTTCAGAGGAGGTGGAGGTTCCCTCATGTCCCATGGGGAAACACCCTAGGAAATATACATAGAAATATGGGTGATTTGAAATTTGTATGTTCCATGTTAATCTTCCAGGGTGTATACAGTGTATACAATACCAACCCCAAATGACAGCTTGTTGGAGGATTTCCCCCACAAGCTGACAAGCAATTTTTGTTGGGAAAGTGACCTTGCGATCAGTCACATAAATCTGTCTACTTCTCGGGTTTCAAACCTCTTCTTTAAAACTATTGAGACACGAAATTGAAAAGTACCCTTTCATCTTTCGGCTTTCATTCATGTGAAAATCCCAAAGTATCCCAAAGTCCAATGCGACTTTCATCGAATGGAACCCCCAAAACCTAGGGTACTGTGATACTCTTAAAGGAAACCACTGAGACCCACTGGTCCTACAAAGTGGTATTACGGCAACCCCTTCGAAAATGAATCTGCCAAATCCAAGAGCCATCAGTGAAAATTGCTTCAATCAAAAAACCCTCCAGGAAACTAACATAGCCATGGAAAATCCACCATTTTGATGGTATTTACCAGGAAAGATGGAAATTTTCATGCGCGAGCTGTTAGTTTCAGGGAGGGCACCCATATATACCCGCCTAAAACGTGTCAAAACCTCACAACATCCACCAAAACTGACCCTACCAGCAGTCCTTCACTCTCCGTGGACTCAAGATCATCATCGCTATCGAATAACCTCAGCAGATCACAAAAAGCGAGAATATTTGGGTGTTTCCTTAAGTGGTGGTACCCCCAAAACACCCCTAATGATTTTTTTCAGTAGGAAAACCAATGGTTGTTTGGTACCACCATTTTAGGAAACCCCCATTTAATTACAGCAACCTTTTATCAAGAAGAATCAGTAGAGTATCTGTTGATATCTGTTCTCTTTGTTGGTCAAAGTTACAAGGTGCACCATGAAGCACGCACGCACATCATACACATGTTTGTATCATCTTTTCCGTCCATGGTCCCGCAGTAGCATGTCTTGCCAGCAGGTACCCATGCCTAGATATCGACAGGTGCATCGACATGTGTATACGTATATTTATATACACACCCATAGCTACGGATGTGATATTGCCAACAATCGCTATGCCTCTGGCCCATCAAAGTCATGGGCAACACCTGGTTTAAAAAAAAACAATTGCCATCATGTGAAGCCAACAAAGTTTTCACAAATACCACGTTGACAGATTCAAAACTTGAGATCCATCTGGAGATGGTAATCATCACAAATTCTACTAACCATCCAACCGGGCCTGTCCAAAGATGTGCTTGGCAACTGGGACGCCAGAACTGCGGCCGAACCCCACCTAGAACCGTGTTGACAATTTGACAAATGACATTTCCACTCCTGAAGTGTAACGAATCTGTAAAGTGAGCTTCCCAAAAAGAAAATACACCCCCGAAGATTAACATGGAACCTGAAAATGATGGTTTTTAATAGGAATCTCCTCTTCCAGTAGTTCATTTTCAGGTTCCATGTTAATTTTCGGGGGTGTAATCTTTCAATTTCCAACCCATCATTTTTATCATTTTTCAATTGGCCATGTTACAATGTTAGTTTCAAGGGAGTGTGAAGAAGTTTTCCTGCTTTCGTTCTTAGTGGCTTCACCCAAATTGTCAACTTGGCCTAATCCTCTCATTGTGGCCGGTCTGCCCTTTCCTCACAGGTTCGGCCAAAATCAGGACATCGCTGCTTGCCTAAAATCAAAGTGGTTGACAATGTCCTGAAAACTAGCATGGAACTTGGAAAAAGGAGCTTTGGAAGATGCTTGCCCTTTCCAAACGGGTCGTTTTCACGTTCCATGTTAGTTTTTTAGAAGTTACATCATGTCCAGCCATAACCAGCATAAACCAGCTGCCTGCGGTATTGCTAGTAGGCTCAGCCCTACCCTTAGAAGCTTGTCGAGCTCTCATTGCATCCAGTTGTTTCAACGTGGCACGTGCCTCAGGGATCTCGGTCCAAATGGCTTCATGGCAACTTATCACATCTGCTTTCAGCTCCAGGCATGTAGCAACAAGTCATCCAGGGCATCACTGACATCCTCATTTTGAGGATACGCTGATCCAAATTGTTTGTTTCCAGTCATGCTGTGTGATCTCTATGGGACTATAGCAGGTCTCCGGCACTGGCGGGAAAGTGCTTTGCAGGTGCTGGCCTAAATGAATCGATCAAATGATATGTGAAATAAAGACAAATTTACCTACAATCAGAACTAACAACCAGCTCAGTCTGGTTAAGATTGAGAAGATGTACCTATGTATAAAAATAATATGCTCATGATTCTTCATGTTTCTATCGATAGGAAATATGTTTTCCGAATCCGTCACACCAATGACTATCAAAAACCGAGATGTGGACACTTTTCCTTTCCGTTCACCACTAGTTGGACCTTTGACAGGCAACCAGGCTTTCCGGCAGGTTTTGTTGAAGGCTTAACAAGGTCTTAAATACAAAGAAGTGCCATAAGAAAGTAAGCAAAATGATGCAAAATGCATCAAAATGTATATGCTATATATAAATCTGACCCCCCCCCGCCCCAAAGAAAAAAAACAATCAAACTTAAATCCTCCCTTGGGCATAACAACCAACAATATCAACAATTTAAGTAGGCATTGGCATTGACCATTAAAGTCGCCACATCACATGGAACCCCAACTGCACAAGTCACAGCATGGATGTATAAGCTTCATACCATGGCTGCTAACATTGGGACCTCCTGGTACTGCACCAAACCTCAGCCTCTCGAAGTTGAACGGAGTGGCATGTACCAATGTACCAGACTCATGGGATCACTTTTCGGCAACAAATCTTGGAAGATTCCCGTTAAATGATGGTAATTGTATCATATCAAATCATATCATTAAATCATGCATCACTTGTTGATTCATCGTCGTTTGAAACCAAGTTCAACTCGGGTTTCACTACGAGCTCATGTTCGTTACTCTCATGTACTTATCATCATATCTCCGCCTGGCTCCGCCATGTTTGGCAAACCTCATGGGAGAAATGCAAGGCCTATGAACTTTATGTTGAACAGATCGTATCTTAATTGCACATAATTCATTGCACTGACATTTCTGGGAAAAAAACAGCAAACATATAGAAGGATTTGCCACAATGCGATTTGCAAGCGCATCAAGTTGTGATGTTGCGTTCTGTTCATCAACTTCTTGGCAGCCGCACCAACTACCTCTGTTCAAATCCATTGGGCGACCAGAGGTCATAAATACCTGGAAATTAAATTGGTTGGTTTCAACCATTTCAATGCCACTGAAATTGGATCATCTTCCAATTTCAGGTAAGATATGTGAAAATCAAAACTCCAAACACTGATGATCATATGAGTTGCAACTCGAAATTCAAAGCCACCGAAACAAATCGGTTGGCATTCCTTACCTTCACGTTCCTCCGGTTAATCGCATGTTTTGTGCAGGAGGATTCGCCATTCACGGGGATTCTAAGCTCAGGACTGTCAGCAGGTGCCATGCCCTGAAATCCAAAATAACAAGCAAACTGCATAAAGAATCAAATCTCTTGATTTTAATATCTCAACAAATAACAGCTTATATTGCGTGATACATCAGTAAATGGAGACATCAACATATTCTTTGGTAGTATCTTGCAGGTGCTGTTTTTTTTTTCAGCTAAGGGATCAAGTTGTTTGTTATCTAAGACCGTCAAGGACAACAACGGCAATCCAGCGGATTCTACCTGCAGGTGGCAGTTTCAACGCATGTTGAAAATATTCGATACTTCATCCTTTTGCTTTCATTCATGTGTGCCTTGGGTATGTGAGTGCATCTCCATCCCCACAATCATAACAAACACTAACAATGAAGTGATCAGCGATGATTCTTTGGCCGTCAACTTCCTGAGCTCATCGCTCTTTTCGCAGGCACCCACTTTTTCAGTGCCCCGATGCGGAAACACTGAGCCAAAGGTTTTCCAGCGGAAAACAAGTGGTTTAGGGTCTTACCATGTCTTACCGGTTTAGTGTTCAAACTATTCCCAAAAAAAAGTGTTGCTGTAATTCTGACCTGAAGACCTGAAGACCTGACACCAGAGAAGTGCGATTTTTAGGGGTGAAAATTAAAAGAAAAAAAGTGTCTGTCTCAGTCCACTGGATCATTGGATGTTGCTTTCATCTAAAGTCTCAACTTGGATCATCCATCAACATCACAATATGCAATTTGCTGTCAGCAGTTTTTTGCCGCACTTTTTGCTGGACAGTTGTGCAATGCCCCACTTGGCCTGGCGGGATATCTGTGTGGACATGGCGTGCCAACGATGTGTTTTTTTTCCGTCAATCTTGAACTTCACAAGTTGCAACTGCGGAGGCTGTTAGGCGCAACGTTTCTGTTCATTGAGCGGTTGCGCGGTTCCTGGGTCGCCTTTTTGGTTGTTTTAGCATGACCTGTCATAATTTCAACAGGTCAAATAACAACTGCAAAGAAACTGCCTTCTAGAAGCAAAAAATGCCAAAATAATGGAAGTGATGAAGTTGATGACTACGTTGAGTACCAGCTACTGCGCGCTGGGTGTTCCAAATGATGGGCCTTGAAGTCACCAGCGTAGGCACTAAAAAAGGATATGATATCCCTGCCCTCATGTCCTACTTGTAACTCATAACATCTTACAACTAACAAAAAACAGGTATGCCTCTCCGATATACATCTCAATATGTATACATTAATACATATATATATATACATATAATCATACAGATATGATATAACCCTATACAACTTCTACATCATACTTCTGCTTCGTAACTTCTACCCTACTACTTCTGCTTGCTGATGCACATGTTCCACCATTGTTTCCCATACACTTCCCTTTCGTCTTTGGCAGTCTCTAGATCAAGATGCTATGTTCTTTTTCAGCATCCTGACGGTCCAAATCCGGTGTTCGGATCATGCCAGAACAAGTCTCCAACCTTTCTTGAGCTCTGCGCCTGACAACTCAGAAAAAAAACTGAACAAACCACCCCTGGAGCTTTGAATCAACAGGAAGTGTAGCCTGGAGCTTCTCCATCTGGATTTTCGGCAGCAGCGGAAGCAGCTTGCCGTTGTCTCTCTTCCATCCTTTCTTTCAACCTGGGTAAGCTCAGTTTCTCTTGTCAAATTACTCTGGTGTAGCACAATCAACAAGAAAACCTCCACAAAGGTTCACCATCCATAGAAGTTAGCATCGCAACCTATGTCATTTGTTCTTCTGTTATCTATCCTGATTCTCATGGGTGATTATAAAACTTGTTATCGGTCCATGAAGTATTTAAACCAGAAAGGCTACATACTCAGTGGGCTAGTCTAATGAATTAATGATTATTGATTATTGATTTGACTGTGAGCAGAGTCAAGGAACAACTGTTAGTGTTCCATCAGTTAAACGCTCACTAAAACACATTCAAGGAGTGAGACTGACCGCAAAATCTGTCAGACGAAGAGCAAAGAGGGAAGAACAAAGAAAATCCACTGGGTAAACAAGGAAGGGCACAGTGTTTTTTCAACCCTCGACCCTATTTTTCCAACAATGGTCCAAAGAAAATACCAAGAAAATGCGTATATCATGCCATGCACTATCATTTTTTGAACCCTGCCGCCAAGTCTGTACTGAAGTCGATATATGCTTGGAAAGAATCTTCATGTGTATTGACACAAAATCACTCCTGGGAACTAACATATCCCCTCCGAAGGCACAAATGCTATATCATGTCGCGTTTGCGCCTGAATCGAAATGGTTCGATGATTCTCAAATTTGTGATCATATAATGGTTGAAAGCTATATCTGGAGCAATGCCACGGCAAATCTATTATATATACAAAAATGCACTATGCCCCAAAAGCCGTTTACTCGATACAAGGGTTTCTATTGTTTCCACCCTGCAAGTGGTGCCAAGGTGCATAGGTGCGCAGGGCGTTGATCTCAGGATCAGTGCTCCAGTGCCTTGATATGAAAGGCTCTACAGACTATGTTTTCCTATTAAAATCAATAGTTTTTGACTTCTGGTCTGGTTGATGTTGTTGTTATTCTTTGCGTTGGGGGGCCCCCTTTTACTTTTATATAAGACATTCCTATGTGTTGAGGTCCATCATCACCCGTCTACATTTTGGAAGTGGGATACATTTCCGTATTCTGCTGCTCACAAATGTTAAGAGAGATTTCAGAGTGGGAAGATGTTTGTGTTGTGCGATGCTGCACTTCGAGGGCGTGTCGCTTCGAAAACTGGTTGGAGCTGATGTTTATCTATCATCTATGGCGAAAGGACGAATCTGTGAAAACATCCCAGACAGCGCCAATGCCGCGCAAGAGTCCAAAGGGTTGAAGAGCTTCCACGGCATCCTTGAAACTTCGGATCAGGTGCCAATCGCAACAAAGGCCAACATGAAACTGGCAAATTTTACAGGGTCGTTGGCAAAAAAGTGTGAGCAATGTGGAAAAACAGTCATAGATCATGCACACTGAGCATACTGTAATATCATTTGGGTGTGGCCCTGCTGGTCACTACTGGGAGGGGGCCACACCTAAAATATAATATGGTCCTACTGGCCTACTCGCGCAACCTTCAGGTTGTTTGTTTTTCTGCAAAAGGTCGAAAGGCTTCATCAGCTGGCATTTTCGGCATTGCAAACAGGGAGCGACGTCTTTAATGGGGTTGTCTTCCAAATTCAGCGTTTGCAGCACTGTATTCCTCGTCCAAAGCCAGAAAGATGTGCCTGGCGTTGATGTTGGGAAATCAAGGCCACGGTTAGTGGCACTGTTCCTTGCCACAGCCTAAGCAAATCTGTTGGTTCAAACAGCCAATAGGTTGGGTAAAAATCAGAATTTAATTTCTGCCTATGCACCATTGGGAATGAAACATCATCAATCCACAAGCTTTTCCACACTGCATCTACTGAGCTGCTGTGCCTGCTTCATCTTTCTGCTCCTCACACGTATCCAGGTGGGGAGAGGGCCAATAACGTTCTCCTCGGCCCGCGACAACATGCTGCCACCAACGAGACAGAAACCATCCTCTCGTCTCACTCACTTCTTGCTGAGCTCAATGCTGCCATTTCCATCTTTGGGAGCGGCTCCAAATGCTTTCTTCTTCTTGTCAAACTCCTCTCAAAGGCCAATGGAAACATATGGAAACCCTTTTTGGTGGAGTAAGTTTTGTATGAAGGATTCACAGGAACCCTCTCTCAAGGCATTTTCACAAATAAACCGCCCAGTCCTTCTGCTGATCCTGACACTTCCGAGACAATTCCAAAACATCGAGCATTCAATGTCTCAGATTATCAATGAAATACACATATTTTTTTGGGCGCTCAAATGACATATATAAATAACATAATGATATATTCATCTATACAGTATATAGATGTATATGTGTGCTATGCAAAAGCTATAACCCCCTATCATATCATGTCATACAGGCGCTTTTTGATAATCCAGGCGATGTCCAAGAAGCAAAAAGATGTGTCAGTTTGACCGCCAGCCTTCAAGTGCTTCATGATCTTGTCTCCCGGAACCTGCCATTGGCATCTTTTGAGGTGCGGTTTTGCTTCACCAAATTGCAGAAAATAATTCAAGAAGCAAAACAGCAGCATTCAGACAAGAAAACCTTGCATCACCTGGCACCAAGATTCTACAGCTTCTTTTCTACTTCCTCATCAATACTAATGAAGTAAATTACCTCCAATTGTGTTTTGAACATTTACAAAACATCCATAAAAATCAAGAAACAACATCTCACATGTTCGTTCTCACTATATGTTCGTTTCCCTTCGGTTTGTGCCTTGTCAGTGATGCGTGTGACTCCAAGGACTTGACATAAACTTTGCAACCCCACATGGGTCACAAAATTTCCTCAGAACTCACGGGAGAAAACAATCTCCCATCACTAAAAGAAAAATGAGAATCACCAAAGGGCAATCCTTGATTCATGTTTTTTCTGCAATTTCATCCGCTGAGTTTGGGGAGGAAAAAAACACCTAACCTCTCTTCGCTGTTTTCTCCAGCAACCGTTTGGAGGTTGCAATGGGGTAGCCAAGCATCGGCCCAAGCCCAAAAATTGAAGACCAAAGTTGAACTCCAATGCCTCTGCAGTGGAAGTGGAATGGTTTTCAGGATCGGATCTGAAAATGCCGTCTATGTCTATTTGGGTGTTTCCTTAAAAGGGTGGTACCCCCAAAACACCCCAAAATGATCATTTTTAGTAGGAAAACCAATGGTTGTTTGGTACCACCATTTTCGGAAACCCCCATTTGTTGATGGTTTCACAACCTATAGAAGTTGTTTTTTTTTTCGCCCCGGACCTCGGCTAAAAACTTCGCGCTGCGGTCGCAGATCTTGTTTCCTTGAGAAGCATGGCACGTCTAAAAAACATGAAATGCTGGCCCAAACTGGTGAAAGGCATGCAAAAAAGGTGACAGAAGATGCAAACCCAGCCAAAAAAAAATTGAATGCTTGAAGAAATTGATGAACAACATTTCAAAGATTGTTGAAATTCACCATTAAACATTTTTGAAATCCCTGAGGTTCCTCGCCAGCCTCATCAAAAACACTCAACTTTCATAAGCGGTCTCCATATTCTATTGCATACATTTGAACATAACGTATATGATCAGTAAAGGTCTATATACATATTCATATGGGTGTTTCCGAAAATAGTGGGTTTTCCCCCCAAATCATCCATGTTAATAGGGTTTTCCATTATTTTCACCATCCATTTTGGGGGCCCACCCCTATTTTTTGGAAACACCCATATACATCAAGGGAAATTAAACCTTGTCATTGCCCTGTCCAAGTCGCCCCAAAGATTCAATGCTCGGAGATGGGGTGATGGTGATGCCAAGGCTGAACTTATTGCCTTGTGATGGTGCTGAATTTGCTCGGACAGGTTGTTTTGCATATCCCCAAGATGCGTCTTAGGCATCAAAACGGGACGAATGAAAAATCATGTTGGTTGAATTTGAACCTCATTTCCCAGGATGGATTTACTATGGTTTGTATGGAATAGCTGGGAAGCTTCCTAAACCACCATCTGCGGGATGGGGGTAAAGCGTGACATCTTTCCTTTTTCACACAACATGATATTAAATTTCAATCGGGTCTTAGAGTTTTGACAGAATTTGACATTTGCTGACCCATTCATAGTGGGTTGAATGGATTTGAACACAAGAATGGTTCAACTGCTTTTCATGTTTCATAATTTTGATATGAAATCTATTAGATATCTATTAATCTCTATTTCATATGAATCTATATGCAGCCTTTTGCAGAGTACTGCCGTTGTAACCACATATGCAAGCATACACATGCCGTCACACTTGATCCCAAACATAATGACCCTATATACAAAACAAAACACTTACATGCAGCAATGTGATGGTCACCAAGGTACCAAAACTATCATGGAAAATGCTCCATATATCGAAATTACCCTCCCCGAAACTGAAAATAGGCCTTCTAAAAACAAATGTTTCATCTTCCAACCATCCATGGTAGTTTCAGGGGGGAAGGTATGCCACCTTTTGTACCCAATCAAAACGACAGACCACGAATGTGACACCACTGCCGGCCGAACCTGAACCTCCAGGCGATTCAAATTGCAACACCTTGAGGTGCAAAACCCGCAAAGATAATGTCAGTGTTGGCAGTGTTATAAGGGATGGTGCAGTATGTTGAATATGTGCCGTAATATGTGTGTGTTTCTATGTTTTTCCGGTGATGCGGCAACCAAATCACACATTGCGATATTTCGCGTTCATTTGGGTGACCCAGAACAATCTGTGTCAGCATGCTAGGGTGTCAATGATCGCAACTGCACAAGGAAAACTTGACGTTGCGTGCCTGAAGGACAACATTTCCAGTGGGCTGGTCTTGTCCAGGAAGGCCTCAGTCGAACTCAATGACTAATGTGACGAATGATCAGAAGTTGACGTCGGTAGCACGAACACTGGAATAGAAGTTGAAAGTGTTTCCCATTCTTATAGATGGATCATAGACGTGGCAATTTCCCTGGCACCATCTCTCATCGGCTTCCTGGCATCTAAAAAAACTGCAGTTTCCACCAAGGCACAGCAAATGCCGAGCCAATTTCATCTGAAAACTCAGGTGGTTGAGCAGGAGGGAGGAGCCTTCCAGAATCTGAAGGGCATTGGGGAAGGAGTTCCCCTGCGATCATCAAAACAGAACATGTCAACAAAGAATCAGTCTGACATCTGTTCCCTTCCAAGCCTTCCAAGTAGGGACATATATATATATATATAATATATATATATACACATGTTGAAGTTCACATTCCCACAGGAAGTGCCAAGTTCCAAGTATCATATCCCTCCTACTTTTGGGCCATATTAATTGACATTGTTTGATGTTCACATTCCACACGTTCAACTCTCAAATGCTCCTCGCCTCTCTTCTGTGGATACCTCTTGTGTTGGCAAGTTCTCCAGCACCTCCTGTCCACCAAAAACTGGCAGCTTTTCCTCCCTGTGGTTTCCCCGGGAAAAACCCTGGGAATCCCCGGGGTTAACCACCCATCCAAACGGGGACCGGGGCCGGAGCCACCTGCAACTTCACCAAGGGCACCAGGGCATCACCTGCACCATGGTCCGAGTCTAAAATGTTGAAGATTGGCTCACAATCCTTGGTGAAGCAGCGGCATATATGCGGAAAAAATGTGATAAAATGTGTACCACCAATATCATGATTCAGTGGAGCAAATGGGTGTATCTCCAATATTAGTTTTTTCTTTCATTTAGTAGGTGATTTTCCACTGAACCAGGATGATGGGAGAAATTTGTATATGATTCTCAGGATTTTGGGTGGCTTAAATCAGAACATGCAATTGCCCCGAGAGGCGGTTCGTTATTTTTGGGTCTCATGGCAGGCCGGAACCGTACAACTATGCTGTCAAGTTATCACCAAGGTGGTCTTATTGAAATGCTTTACTTCACATGATTCTCATGGTCATCATGTGAAAACATCTGAAACTTATCCATTTTCATCACAAATGCCATATCAGAATCTTCTTTCTTTTCTTGGAACCTGGTGTCTATCATTAGCCGAGAATCATGCACATCCATGTGAAACGTATCGTAGAAAATGGAAGTCCAGGTCTGTAAATCCATAGGCCAGCGGACTGCTGAACTGGAACGTCCTGGTACGACTTTTTCAGCCAACCTCAGCAGTGAACTCGTCGTCCACGTGGTCCAAGGCAACAAGGGGTTACAAGGGTTGCAGGGTTACCTGTTGCAACGCAACTAGTTGTCAGGGTGACAAAAGGTTCTCAAATTGCGCGCAAATATTTGGGTTCGATGGAAAGTAGACTTGTCGAAATGAAGACATGAAATTAATTCACGACATACAATAATTCATAGAATGTCATACACTTATGAATTGCATTGTGCCTGACGGGTGCTACCCGCTAATAACATCTAAGATTAATACGATGTCTTTGACAAGTTGCTGCTGAACTGCTTCAGAAATGCTTCCTCCTCATGGCTCAGATGTCACACAAATCGACCCTATGCTGCTATGTGCCTTTTCAGCGTGTCAGTCAATTATAGTCGTGTTATGCGACTTTCTGCTGTGGTGCTAAAACGAGAATTTCCTGTTATAGCGATCATCCCCTTGTCAGGGTGAGTTTGGGAACTCACTGTGAAAGAACTTATAACCTTCTCTCCATTTCAGTTTCCTTCTACATACAATCACCGGACATTGGAGTCTGGGCATGGTATCCATAAAAACATTCCCTAATTGGAATGAAAATTCTGCATGAGTATCTCGAAAATAGATGGTTGATCTGTTTCAATAGCAACTTTATGGTCTGTTCATCAACAGCAAGTCTCCTTGAAGCATCTCTAACTCATCACGGAAAGTCAGAAGATATCTCTGCGCTCTCCTTTGTTCAAGCTGCCGTTCCACCTGGATATCACGGATAGCACGATGTCACCACAATGGTCAGGAGACAAAGCCCAGCGGTTAATAAGGAGGATGAAAGCCAATTCTTCCCCCTAGCGTTGTAAGGTCATAATATGTCTTGCACTTTACATATCTGGGTGAGATATGATATTTCAGTAACCTCCAAATTTCTTTTTTCAAAAATGATTGAATAAGGGTTGAAACATTGTCGTATGTGTTGGGAGTATACATGCCGACCGGCAAGTGCAAGTAAAAATTATTGATGGCAACATGTTGGCTCCGCCNCCGGTAGACCCAACATGTTGCAATTCAAAATAATCAAAAGAAGTCCTGCAATGTGCTACATATACATTTCTCCTTTTCCGAAATTCTCTCATTATCTGACTACACCCGCCTCATCAATCTCTGACCAATGATGAGCTTCTTTGATGGCACCACGGGAAGCCTCCTCCATTGGAAGCTCAACACGATTCCACTCAACGTGAAGAGTCTGGACCTCAGCTTCACGGCTTCCTGACCCTTGGGTACATCCCAAGAGAACCTGTTCATACCTCCGCAGTTCACAACCCATCCACAAAACCTGAAGACCTCATATCAGAAGTGAACATTCCGCAAAAATGCCTCATTCTTTGTCAAATTTAATTATACAATAATCAATTAACTGTATTTTGTTTTATGTCAACCCCTGGAACAACTTTATTTCTTAAAAAAAAAAACTTGGGATCAAAAATCAAACATTATCACTTCTCAGTCCCACCAGGTTTTATCAAAACCTGAAGCGAATCCAACTGGTGGCATTTCCGAGGAACAGCGGTTTCTGAAGTCAAGGCCTGTCGTAGCAACAGCAAAAGCTCCACATCAAGGGCACAACCACTGAGTCGCAAGGAGGACAAATGCCTCCAACGAGGACACTGATGGTTCAGGATCCCGAAAAAAAGGCCTTATCTTATATTCTTGGTGGGTGGGTTTTTGTTGCATTTTGGGGAGGTTAGATGGGCATGATTGAAGATGAATGATGGATGAATCAAAATCCATCTACCATAGTATACTTGGCTCAAATGGACGAAACATGCAATAAAATAGTTGACATACAGAAACAAAACTTGAAAGGTGAGCAACACCTTGTGAGATGTATGGGTTTCAATATGTTTCAATCATGTTTTTTCTCTTTCATTCCTCTTTCCCTGTCAAACCTGGTGACTGCTTGGACCAAGGAGCAGGGCAGATGGCAATACCACTTGTAGCATAAGTATGGAAGCACGATCCAACAGGCAGCTTTGCAGTGTGAGCTCTTTGGGTGCTGGAAGGCCCTGACAATTTCGACGCTTCTTGGATCATAAATGGGCGCTCAATCACCTTACATCAAAAGCCCTCTTTGATTCCGTGATATCTCATGATATCCCCATTTTTTCTAGCCATCTATGTAAAATATAACTATATGAAGTGAATCACACGTATATACTTATGCATATGATGTAAATTATAATACTTGTTCAATTGTTTCACTACCGTGAGTCACCTCCCAAGACCCTGATTTGACGCAAAAAAATCCAAACCAAGAAGCCTTTTCCATGGGCATCAGCTCATGATGTCCTACCAGACTCAATTTACGGCATAGAAGCGCATAGTCTTCTCGCAAATGCCCTTTACCACGGAAGGCCTGGTGCAAACCATACTGAAATGCCGTGTGATTTTATGTGGCCCCAGGCACAAAAACATGTTTGAAGCATGGGTGTGCCTGGTATGAAGAGCATCATTAGGAAACATCAGGTATAAAACGGTTTCATGTAACAAACAGGGTACATGCAAACAGAATGTGGTTAATAACCGGTCTTAAAACAGCTACGATCCATTCCCTTCTTCAAGGAACCAATCCAGTGACTAGGTGGAGCCGAGGCAAAAGAAACCAGGCAGTCAACCGCAGTTGAAACAGAATGCCCAAAAAAAAAACAGAATGCCCAAAAAAGATAAAGATACAAATCTGCATTAATTGTTTCGCAAGCAAATGATACAAAAAACACAGTTCTACTTGATCTATTTGATTGTAAGTAGTTTTGGATTTTAGTTGAATGGAGCTCTCTTGCAGGTATGGTTTCTTACTGATTTTCAGATGCAAGTTCCAGAGAATGTTCGACATCAATTCAGTACTAATAACATTATATTGTTCACCTGAAGCAAAAAAAAATTCCCCATCTTCACCTCCAAGACCCACAAGAATCAAGTCAAGTCCTCAAGTCCTGAACGAAGAAAAAACTGGCAGCCCTTTTTTTCCGCCTGCACCACTTCTGCATCCAAGCGTTCCACGTGGTTATTAATGCCATAGACCCAAGCCTTTCGTGTGGAGCAAGGCTCCTCTTCTTCGGGAGGAGCTTCGGGAGGCGGCTCCTCTTCCTGATGTCAGTTGAGATTTTGGGTTGGGAGACCAATGATTCCCGGCCAACACCTCGATCCAAACATTCCAAACATCGAAAAATAACCCAGGAAAGTAAACTTCCCAACCAACCTGAGAGAAAATTTATCCTTTCAACGAAAAAATGCCCCCCTCTTTTTTTTTTAAGCGCGGAAAAGTTTTTCACGAATCAAACGAGAAAAAAAAAGCCAGCCGCGCCTTGGGTTTTCCCTTCTTGGGCGCCATAACTTCCGTGCTGAAAACCAAAAAATGACGCGACAAGAAGATGGATTTTTTTGGTTGGGACCGGAATTGGATCCTGCAATTTTGGAAGCTTGAAGGGATTCGATTGGGGCCCCCTTAGGATAATCTTAGAATAGGAAGATGGTTAAAAACCGTTGAAACCATGCCAGGACCCAAAACGGCATGGTGACGTCATGTGAGCAGCACAATCTGTATAGGAAACCTCCATACAATACTGCACCACCTGAATCGTTCAGAAAAGCATCACGAACACCACACATCTGCGCACCTTCACACTTGAACACTGTTGTTGATGGATACCAGACCTGTTCACGGAAAATGGCAATGATGATGTCCCATGCTCCGATGGCAGAATCAATAGGGTGGGACAAGACTGAACAATTGGCTTGATTTGCTTTATACGTATAAGGTTTTGTTTCTCCAGGGCAATACCTGAGTCAATCCTGCGTACACACCACGCCATCTGAGCAAATTTGTTGGATGCGAACGATGCGAACAGCAACGTCTCATTTTTCCACGACCGGGACCCAGTACCAAGACGCCCCAAGACGCCGCCACCCTGCGTGCCACGCGTGAAGCCTCCACTGACTACCAGTAGAGTCGCACGCGTTGGCAGCTAGATGCAAGATGAAAACGATGCATCCAAAACAAGTGAAAACGATGCATCAAGATGACTCAAATGCATCCAAAACAATTGAAAATTAATTAGAAGCTACATGTGATGCATTCCTCATTGATTTGCTCCTGGATCTCTGGAGCAAGGCCCTCAAAATCCAAACTTCTTGGAGTGGAAAGCTCAGTTCTTGGGAGAGCCTGGATCCCCTGCATCCTCTGTAACAAGGATGCTGGAGCACAATTCCCCATGGCGAAATCCAAAGCTGTCCGACCTCGGGAATTCTGAAGATGTAGGCGGGCACCTGCATCCAAAAGCACTTCTGCTGCCGCAAAGTGGCCAGACAAGAAGCTCAACATCAAAGGGGTAGCACCTCGATGATGATAAGAAATGCTGCTAAAGATTGATGCTCCACAAATGATGTGTTTGGCGGTGAAAAAATGGTACAGCAGTTTCATTCTCCAGGCTGAAGGACCTGCAGGAGCATATTCTTCATTGATGTTCACCTTGGAATCGATCAAGGTCTGAACAAGCCTGGGATGACCGCCGTCCACCATCACTGCAAAGTGCAGCAAGTGCGGGCTGGGCGGTGTGATCTGCAGCAACTTTTCCACTACCCTTCTGGAACCCAAGGCTGAAGCAACATCCAAAGCTATATCAGCAAAAGCCTGATGCTTTAAATGTGGATCAGCACCAAACTCCATCAAAATATCAATTGCCTCAACATTGTCACCATAGGCAGTGTAAAATAGTGGAGTCGAGCGAGACATGCCATCTCTCTTGTTTGGATCTGCCCTTGCACGAAGGAGAACCTTTAGGGCTTCATTGTTTGTAAAAGTCGCACAAAGGCTAACCACAGGCGTACCCTTTGGAAGCATCATACCTGTTTGGTCTTGCTTATGGGTGCTATCATTGGGATCTGCCAACTTTAAAAGTAAGCCTTCAACGAGCTCTGGCTCACCATTCATCGCAGCATAGCAAAGTGGGGACCAGCCCTCTTTGTCGCGATCATGCACTGTTTCAAACCCGTTCTGCAACAAGAACGACCCAACAATGTCTGATGTTCCTGCATCTACAAGAAGTCCATTGACAAGAGCAAGAGGGCAGTTTCTGAAGCGAGTTCTTTGCTGGTTCAAAAAAAATCGGAACTTGTGAAGTTGCCTGCGTTTCAGGAATCCTTTTAGTTTCGTCACAAGCAACTTCTGCAGCATCTGACTCACCACCATCAAATCTTGAGGCTCAGTGAATTGACCATCTCCAGGTGAGGACACAAAGGACTCCCATGCTGGCATGAACGTCAAGTGGGTGGGGCTCTGTACCATCAAGACCAATCCATCATCATTGGAGAGTTCTCTTACCATTTTCTCAGCACGGCACCAGCCTCTCTCAGCCCATGTGTACCTGTTCAGAGTTGCAGAATTCTCATCTTGCAGCATTGGGCATAAAGCAATAAAGAAGTGGCAGTTTTGAACGTAGTAAGGGATGCTAGCAATGGCCCTCTGCTGTGCCCGAAATGGATTGTCTGTCATGGATTTTGATGACTTTGATGACCTGACGGTGACCGGGCTTTGGTCCGAGTCGGAACGAGTGCAATTTTCTGCTTCTCCCCATCTCTCTGACAATTGTGGGCACGAACAAAAATCGTACCAAAGAAAGATTGGCTGAGTTTTCAACTCTGCTGAAGTGAAAGCATGGATTCGCCCACGGACAAGCTCTACCGTAAAATGTGTCAAAGCCTTAACTGCACCACTGATGACATTTTGCAAGGCTTCTTGTAGAACCTTCAGTTGCTCCCCATGTGGATCTGGATGTGCATCACTCAGCCATTGATGTGAAACAAACATGGATTTTCCAATGTCACTGCTGTACTCCACCAACTGTCCTTCTGACAGCAACTCTTCATGTGGACGTACAACAGTCATGAGAAAGAATTTCTCCATTGGAAGAGTGTACATGGGATACAACACCTGAACCTCTTCGAAGGAACTATCGCTTTGCGACTCCTCCGCATACTGAGACAAGGCTGTCTTGGTAGATCTGCCACACGCCATGGTCAGAGCTGTCAAAAGTGTCTGGAGATGGCTTTGAGATGTCTTGAGTCCATTCGACATTCTACGATGACCTAAGTCACCATCTATTGAACATGGTAAATTGCATTAGATTGTTAATTGCAGCAAAGCTTATGATTTCTGGCTGCTCTTTTTTAGCTGATATGATGCCATGGGAGATTGACTTGGAGTTGCAACAGCCTCAGGACGCAATCAAAGCAATCAAGCATTGAAGCATCAAAAGCTTTAGAGATCTTTGGCCATGAATATCTTGGCACGGAAGGTCACCAATCAGCCAAGATGGGTGGACCAGATCGGTGGAATCCAGACCCCACCAACAAATTCTGACTCGACCACCCTGAATTTCTTGGAGTGCAACGGTGTGGAACTTTGATGTGAACATGTATCCCAGCCTGTATCTGAGAAGTCTGACTTCATGCACCAACATGGGTCGAATCATACCTTCCCACCCCCCAAAACAACACATGCGTCGCATATCGGCATGTTTCTTCAAAATCGATTCAAGTGGCATAGTGTTGGTTTATCCATTTTTGGTATTAAACCCAGTGACCGGCTTCGGATCTTACTATATGAAACGGGACTATTTGCCAATCTGTTTGAGGGGCGCTTGACTGTCACACATTCTCTCCAGCTTCCTCAGCTTCCACCTCTCAAAGGACACTTTTTTTTGGAGTGTTTCATGAACGATACTTGAAAATAATTTTCGACCCAAGTTCATCCATTTTAGAGCCAAGAACTAAATAGATAGTAGATTAGATTAGTAGATTAGTTACACATCATGATGGCTTCTGTCTGCCCTATGGATCCACAAAAGCAGCAAATCGCTAGGTGCTTCGAGCCAGATATGAAGGAATGCGTATTTGGTCTCACTACCAGCCTGCCGTCAATATGGGACATACAGGCCCAATGCATCCTTCATGTTGTTTCACAGCAATGGAGCCACAGAAAACCCATAAAAACTCTGTTCTTTTCTGCACCGCGAGTTGTTGTACTGCAAGGGTGAAACATGACTTTGTCAAGTTTCCGTGCCTTCGTGGGAAAACTCGGGGGAAACCTTACATTTTTGTTTTGATCCGGGGAAACCTTACATTTTTGTTTTGATCCCACGGGATGCCCCGTGGAATCTCACGTTCCAATCTTTCCACAGGTCAAGTCTAATCGGCATCACGTTGCGCAACAAACCTCTCCATCATTCTCCGAACCTTTTTACCTCAGACTTCGTGGTGGGGCCGGGCAACCAACAAAAGGTGTGAGGCAATTGTTGAAAGTTTGTCTTTCTTTCTCTCTCAGATGGCTTCAAAACAAACCCCCCAACTCTCGCTGTTTTAAACTCGGAGTAGCTGCTACTAAGCCACATTCATTCATCATTTTGCTGTTCTCATGCTGCAGGATGACGATGTCCAGTGATCTTGCAGTACCCTTCAGTTGCATGATACCTCGACAAAACTCTGAAATCGTGATAAGCCCATCATCTCCAGAAAGAATATCAAAGAGAGGACCACAATCGCGAACCGTGATCCTCGGCTTGATCTGGCCCGGGCCGCAGTGGCAAACCACGTTGCCATTTTTGAAATGTGCCCAAAGTTAGTTTCAGGACTTGGAGAGTCACCGACAATTTTCAATGGCTAATTTCATATTCTTCCATCATAATCACCTTTTTTCGGCCCCATGAATTTTCCATGATTTTTTTTTGCAACCCCCAAAAATCACTGGATTCTTTGCCATGGAGCTCCAGGTATCCCAGGTATTGCTCAACACTTGGAAGGGCCATGGCCTCGACAAATTCTTCTGCAGTGAGATGGCCATCAGAATCATCATCCACAAGGCGGAACAGTTCCTCCACATGGCCATCCACATTGGATGGCAAAAAATCAAAAAATCAAAAAATCCCCCAAGGTTAGATAACCCTGGAAAATCCCCCCACCTGTTTTTTTGGTTGGACTCTTTTTTGTTGGGTAGAAAGTTTTTAGGCTCAACGTTGTTTGGAACATCCACCACATGGCCAGTGCTGTTAGAGATTTTTAATGGGCCCCCAACGTTAGATCACCCTGGAACAGCCACTGACGGTTAGAGAAGGCTATTGCTGCTATTGCTTTTTTGTTTTTTTGTGGGGGGGGTGGGGGTGGTGGTAAGTCTTTAGGCGCTATATTAAATGGTGATATATAAATTTTGGGAGTGCAAGAGTTTCAAAAGGATATGGGACAAGGATAAATGCATTAACACTGTTGTTTTCGGAACTAGCATCCAGTTCTAAGCGTTTTTTACTTTCGAAATGTGTCCAATATGATTCTGATCCATGCAATATATTTGCACTCTCAGGTATAAGGACAGTATACAGTATAGACATGTGTAACATACTGTGCCACACACTACCAACATCAACAACGTTGAACCATGCCACCCCATGCCACCCCTTCCACCCAGTCCTCCAATTTTTTCTGATACTGCAGGGCAAAACGTCTCGAATCTTCAATGACCATTTCTGCATCATTTGCAGCCGTTGACAACGTTTCTTTCAAGAACAGGGCCGTGACAATCCGCAAAGTGGCAAAGACCACCAAGGTAACATAGATTAAGAAGGGAATTGCATACCAGGCGCTCACAGATTCTAAAACAGGTCGGACTAACAAAGGCCAACCACCAGAGTAGGTGATTTCAAAGAAAGTATACATCGAACGACTGAAGGTGCCATACCACGAGTTCATCATAATTCGTGCTTCATAATCTTCATCTGAGTTCTGGATGAAGATCTGCAAAGTCTGACTGATCATCAGTGCAAAAATGAGCTTCAGAAACAAGAGCAGGATCAGGGACCAAAATAAAGCACCGATACTGGCAATACATGTGGCCACGAGGTGTCTCAATTGTCGCAGCATAGACAACGTCTTGACCACTCGAAGGGTTCGTGCCACCCGCGTCAGCTTGATCAAACGGATGTGATTGGTATTCAACTCGGGAGCATTGCCAGCATCCCAGAAAGGGAGCACAATAAGCTCCAGAAAGTTCAGAAAAACCAGGAAAGCATCAAAGACATTCATATACATGAGACCCTTCTTGGAGTCAAAATACCATTCACCACGCAGCACTAGAATCCGGATCACCAGGTCCAACATATAGATGGTGAAAAAACAATACTCAGAAATTTCAAAGAAGGCCTTCGTCAAGAAAGTGTCATATGACTCCATCAGTCCTAGACTTACATCTGTTCCTCCACCGACCCATTGTGACTCGATAATCATGAGTACTACATTGACCAACACCACAATACCAATGGGTAGATCAAGCTTTTCTTTTACAAATGCCTTCATGGGTGGATCTTTCACCCATTTCTCAGTCATTACTGAAGCCCCAAGTGTTTTAATGGTCCTTTTTGTAGGCTTTAGCGTCCTCTTTGGCTCTTCTTGAGAATTCTGATCCGAAGCGACAGAACTCTTGTGAAACACTGCCATCTCCGGTTTCGATAAGGCAGATTCAGCTTCCAGCAGTCGTGGTGGCAGAAATTTTTTCGGAGTTTCTGCTGGAGCTTTCCCCATGGAGCTGAAGAGTTCACGAATGACCTGTTCTTGTTGAGCAAATTTCGCATCCAGTGTCGCCAACCAAAAATCCATATTTTCCCAAGGTTGCACACCTTTGCTTCCAGAACCATCTCCAGGCACCGGCATTTGGCACGGGCCGCAAGTGCACGGAAACCCGTGACCTTTTCGGGTTTCCGCGCGAGGTGACACTATCGACAATTTTGGTGTTTATTTTTTGAGCTGCAAGATCTGGCGCAGTTGGCAACAACGAATAGAAGTGACAAGAATGAAACAGAGTGAATCTGAGAGAAATGAGGGGCAACCAGCTATCCCTAAGCACAAGACATCCCTAAACCTTGGTGGCAAAACGTCTTGTCATCAGCAGCCAGCATGGAAAAGCCAAACGAATAAATCCAGGCAACAGAACTCACTGTTTTTTTTCTCAGCAGCAGCCGAAGATTGTCATGCCACAACCTTCACACGGAGACATCGCGTTGAACCGATGAACCGATGAACACTGCAAAAAAGCCGAAGCCAATGAAATCCAATGAATCCGCATTTGTGGACATTTTGACATTTTTGACATGCTAATCTGCTGTCAATGCCCTGGATTTTTTGCGCTCGTGGTAAAGGCGGTCAGAGTCTATCGAGTCTATCCCTGGATCACCTTAGGTGCTCAGAGATGATCGATTGGAGCCAGCTTCATAGCTGGATTCACGCGATGCAAGAGAGGCACGTGCACGCGATGCCCTTGAACGGGCCCTCACCTCAAACTTTCTGAGAATTTGCAAGGCTTCTGCACTTTGCAGTTGCAGCTTTGCATTTTCATGCTGAAGGACCTGAGCTGAGCTGCAGACATGTAAACAGGGCACCGAAAAAAAATTCTTAAAACCGAACCGCCAACTCTGACTAAAAGAAGTGTCAGAGAAAAAAAAATGAGGACCTGCTAAAGGGTCCCCTCCAATCTAAATATGGGAAGGGCGAAAAGGGCAAGAATGCTGACATGAAAAGAGTCAGTGGCTTTATCTCCCCGTAGACGTGGGATTGTCGAAGCTGAATTGAATCTCTAAATTTTGCAACTCCAAGTAACCACAATGTCCAATGCTCTTGCTTGACCTTTGATTTGCATCAATCCTTTGCAAAACTCGGTAATGGTGATCTGTCCATCCCCTTGTGCCAGGATCTCAAAGA
The DNA here is from genome assembly GCA_000507305.1 of Breviolum minutum Mf 1.05b.01. Lineage (NCBI taxonomy): Eukaryota > Dinophyceae > Suessiales > Symbiodiniaceae > Breviolum > Breviolum minutum. Next base: position 5,632 of record DF239343.1, on the reverse strand, counting down.
GCGGACGGCAATCGCGCACGGTGACTTCCTGGTCCAGGATTTTTTTTCAGGTAATTAAGCCTGGTCCAGTTCTACTGAATGTGCTCGTTCAGTATGCAGCATGCCATGGCATGCTATTTGATTCATACTTATGATTTTTGGTTTTTTGATTGCCACACATTGACTTTGTGTGGCAGATACTGGTTGGATTATCTGTGTGGACAAACCATTTTTTTTGCCTAAAGATGAAATGATATGAAATGTAAATATCAGGTTGGTTAATGTGAAACTACATGTGTACGTGTCAATATCTGATTCATGAAGCGCCAAAACGTGCTCTGTGCTCGGACTCATTGACTTCTCAAAACAACATCCTGCATCACCATTGTCATCACCATCTGGTTCCCCAAACACTGTCAAAGTCTTTGCAAACGATGAAGTCCACTTGAATAGAGGTGGGAAGCAATGATAAGCAATGAATCATGATCATGGCATGGGAATCAATCTGATCTAATGCAAAAATCCAGCCAAGGTTCCAAAAACTTCAGATATTGTTGCACAGATGGAAGCTCCATTGCTTGAACAAACTCCTCTGGAGAGAGAGAACCATCTCCGTCATTGTCCACCAAACGAAAGAGTTCCTGGCAAAGATATGCAAAAAAAAACCTCCAAAACCACCATTTTTTACATAAAGTCCTGGTACCCTAAACAACCAGTTTTTTATGGTTGTTTCAACAGGATGACTCCAAATTGTTACATAAAAAACCGTTGTTTCACCAAACATCCATTTTAAACTGGTTGTTTGGAGTTCCACGGTGTTATCTTCTTTGACAGTTTTTTTCAGCTCACATGTTTTTTCTCATTGACTCAACCTCCGGTTTTTTTTGGGGGGGTCGGACGAACATCGTCAACATCCCAACAGGTCGCCCCAACCTCCAAACGCTCTTGATACTCAACGGCCATTCTCCGACTTTCTTCGATGACCATTTCGGCATCATTAGCAGCACTCGCCAGGGTTTCCTTGATGAAGAGAGCCGTGACCACTCGGATCACTGCAAAAACTACCAAAGCCTGGAGTCTGCTGGATGCATTTTGATGAATTTTGGACCGTCGTTATATACAAAGCAAACAAAACAAAACAAAAACTTAAAATACATGCAAAAGTCCTAAGCTCTCTCCCACACGAAGTTCCAAAATGCCAAACACATTGTTGTTTTAGTTTTTTCCTATGTTTTTCTTTCAAGGAGCTATGTATGGCAGGAATAGAATGCCGTACCAAGGGCTCACTTTCTCAAGAACTGGACGAACACGTGAGGGCCATGATCCAGAATGGGTGATCTCAAAGAAGGTGTAAAAGGCTCTGGTGAAGCTACCATAGAGGTTATTCATCTCAAGGCGTGCATCAAGGTCATATGATTCATCCTGAATGAAGGTCTGTAAGGCCTGACCAGCCATCAATGAGACCGCAACCTTCAGGACTACAAGTAGCACCATTGACCAAATCAAAGCACCAATACTGGCGATGCAGGTTGCTACTAAAACCCGCAACTGGCGAAAAACCGACACCGCCTTGATAATTCTGAGGGTACGTACGATGCGAATCAACCTCAACAACCGCACGGCATTGGCTTGGATCTCAGTCCCTCCAGAAAAGATGGCCGGAAGAAGTATGAGTTCACCAGTGCTAATGACCACCAGTGAGGCATCAAAGATATTCATGTATTGCACGCCATCCACCGAGTCGTAACACCACTCATGTCTAAGGACATAAGCCCTCAAGAGTACATCTACCAAGTAGAGGGTATAGAAGACATATTCAAGGCCATCAAAGATCTGTTGGGTAAAAAAGGGCCACGGTTCATCAGCCAAGTTTAAGGCCACATCTGAATTTCTTCCATTCCATTGAGTCATCAATGCCATCACGGTGATATTGAGAAAAACCACAGCACCCATAAATGTATCTAAGCGTGTTTTCACAAAGATTCTCAATCGTGATTCATCTGAGGCCAATTTTTCGTTCATGACTTTTGCCCCCAACACGGCTGTAGCTTTCCGAATGTTTTCGGATTTCCGTGGACCCTGGGTTGCTGAACTCTGCCCACTGCTCCGTGAACCCCGGCGATCTTTCATAGTCAGAATGACTTCTGTACTCTCCCTATCACTTTCTTCATGCTCCACGGCGACTTCGGGTACCGAAAGTCGTACCACTGGATATGATGGATTCGGCGGAGCTTCCCTCGCAACTTCTACCTCTGGACTCATCTGACTCATCTCTGGACCTGGCGGACCTGGAAGATGGGAAAAAAAAACATGCAATGGAATCAGTTAGTGTGTGTGTGTGTTATTGCTGTTCTGGCTGAAAAAGATGGAAGTTTCATGAATGTCTTCAAGTTGAAGGTCTTGGATCCAATGTCAAGATTTGATAGATATGATAATGATACTCCATAACGTCAATGACAGATATATATATATATATATAATCTCACCTATATTTTTCAGATGCATCCATGGATGTACCCAATTTTTTGGTATCACACCTTCAAACGCGGAGGCTGAAGTATCCAATAAGTCCCGGATCACTTGTTCCTGTTGAGCAAATTTGGCATCCAAGGCGGCCAATATCCATGCCTGTTGCTCCAACCAATTTGGTTGCTTACCGGCTGATAGGTCATCATCAGCACTTACCTTCGATCACACCGGGGCTTTCGATTTTTTTGGATGGTTCAGAAAACCTAGTAATATGTTTGTAAGATTATGGCTGCATTGTTTAGCCAAGCTCAACTTTGCCATCTAGCCCCTTGAAAACTTCCAAAAAAAAGAGCTGCTAAAAGTAGTTCTCCTAATGCCACGATGCTTTGCACTGCTGCATGCAGATATAGGTATATATATATATATGCATAATTAAGAAAAAAATACACAAGCATGATAAGAGTACAAATATGTTACAAACACTACATGTGAGTGGATGTGGCAAACATCTCTCATCTTTGCCATTGGCGGTGCCGCACCCCACACAAGCCTGTCATGAGGCCATATGTTCAATCCGACTTATTGACCGAGAAACGGAAACCACGGGGTATCCGCGCTCCACCGAGCGAGCCGATGGACTTGACTCCATTGAAATTGGGCAAAACGTGAGGTGAAACGCGGCGTAGAACGCTGAGCAAAATTGAATGTTCTCCTTCCTCAGGTCTCCCTGGAATGATTGAAAGTTGCACGGCGGACTTGGCCGTTGCCTTGTTATGGTTTTCATTGTTTGGGATGATGTTGAAAAACTACAGGCTTTGTATCGGGAAAAAGTACTCCTACGATTGCCCAGCTTTCTTCGGTTCACTGCCGCTCTGTGGCCTTCCTGTAGCCAAAGCAGCAGCATGCATCATATTTCAGTGCAAGTTGATTCAGTGTCCAAGTATGCTCTGAAATGAGAAATGGATAGAACCGGTGTGAGCAAATTCCGGTCAAACATCCCAAACATGACCTTGCTCAAGGCTCATGTTTGGCACCACTTCTGGAACATCTACAGGAAAAAAAAAAACATCAAGTCACAGTCAGGGAGTCAGGCATCAAAACAGAATCCAACAGAAACAGAAGCATGCAGAACAGTAAAACATAATAAATCATGGATAAATCCAGGATAAAATCCATGATAAATCCTGGATTCTTCACGATTCATTTTCATTTCATCCATCAAAACCATGGGCCTTCAAGTTGGTCCACCAGCACGGGTGTTCAATGCCACCGCTGTCTTTGGCGCTTCATGGGACCAGAAATTCTGAGCCAACGCTTGTCCTGAAAGGCTGTCCGGTGTCACGCTTTCGGTCCACAGAAACCAAAACAAAAAAAAACAGATTAAATGGATGAATCATCCATTTTAATAGGGTTTTCCATTATAAACCATACCCCCCTGATGTTTAACAGTTCGCCCTTGAAAAGTTACCGAAACCCAATGTGTAAGGCTTGTCTTCCAACCATTTTCAGGGGCTATGTTAAACTTCACGGGTGTAAATCTGAGGGAAAAGGTAGTTTTATGGCATTTTTTTACCCAGAGTTTTGAATATCATCCCAAAACTTGGTTGTATCAGATGGTTGTTGGGGATTTCTGAAATTAACATATCCCACCTGGGGGATATGGGAAAATCATTGGCTCAAAAGTGCCTTTAAAAATGGGATATGTTAGTTCCGTGGAGGGTAGTTTATTGCATTTTTTACAGAGTTTTGATATGATCCAAATGTTTTTTTGTTTGATGGTTCTTTGGTTCATTTCTGAACGAATCAACAGTAATATTTCCTGGTCACTTAACCTACCTAGTTGGTGGTTGAACCAACCCATTTGAAAAATATGCGTAGGTCAATTTTGGATCATTCCCACAGGAAAACAGGGTGAAAATAAACAATATGTGAAACCACCACATTAGCTTGAATCTCAACATTTGAAACCACATTCAAAAATACAAGTTGATATAAATTTGACCAAAAAAAATGTGGTGAGAAATCAACCCGGCCTCCTTTCAAAGGTAAAGAGTGATGATAAATTGAATCAACGAAAAAGAATGAAAAACCAAACTCTGAACAGGTAGTTGCAGGAACAAATCTTCTCACCCACAGTCACAGGCAGCCAGGTTTCGCCACGCTGCCATACGCGAGGGGAACTTGAGGGCAAATTCCAACTTAGCCTTTGGACAAAATGGAGATCTCTCGTAGCAGGTATGGGGTCACATCGACTCACAATATCATAGAGATGTAATGTCAGAAGCTCTAATTCACACACTAGGAAAAACGGGGCCCGTTTGAAACAATATCACGGCTGGGCACCATGTTAACTTAATTCCTCATGTGCTGGATATGAACACACCAGCCAGAGTGTTACTCATCATGTGGAATTCAACGGCATGCCGTTCAACCTTGCCCAGGCTTTTTCAAATGAAGGGCATAGACATGGTCGCCACCAAGTACTGCAATCTTGGCATATCCTGCGTTCCTTGGCGACAGACCGCTGACCATCCAATTCAACCGCTTCCCTATTGCCACGGAGAGGCAGGATGATGTTGTCCAAATCATAGTAGTTTTTGGCTTGAACCTCAGTCACAAGCATTGGCACAGACAACAACTATGTGGCCTCATGACATTGGTGATCAATGATTCATGATGGCAATGACAATGTCAATGACGCCTCACAATGCCCCTTTACATTTGGGCACTAGTCTTGTGGTTGCTGGGCGGTGGCAGTAGCAATTGTGGTGATGATGTGTCATGGTTGTTGTCGCCCGCATGCCTGAATACAGAAGCCTTACATACGTGAAGCTTCTGTAAAACACGTCAAGCACACCACTAAATCTATGTCGTTCTATATCCTTTCAATTCAGCATCTGCTGCATATCTCCAACATGTAAATGACAACAAAATTAACTTCTGGGACTTCGGACTTCGACATTCACCACCTGAGACATAAAAACAGCGGATAGCTTGATGGCCACCAACCCCCCACTGCGCTACCGACCCTGATTCTTGTGGGAAAAAATGACAAAATATGAAACAACATAGAATGATCACAGGCAAACCTTAGGGCTCTCTAATTTTCACAAAATCTCACGCACCAGTCACACCTACCCAGCAAAAACCGTACAAAGCTCCTCCCAAAAAGCTGAATTCATGT
>DF239342.1:7295-219291 GCA_000507305.1 Breviolum minutum Mf 1.05b.01 | reverse complement strand
TTGGGGCAAAATATGGAAATAAGAATGTTAAAATTATTTTGGTGAAAAAATGCCCCTATGTAGTGATGAAATATATTGGGGGGAAATCAGAGCAACGAACCTACCCCCAAGGCATATCACTACTAAAACATATATCACAAATATACTATACCACCTGGAAAAGATCGATGGCGCAACAGCGCCGCCACTCCCATCAGTCTTTAGAAAAAACAACACCGCCGCTCTCAAACTTTTCGCCACTGAAGTTGGGGAGTGGCTATCTACTTTGAACACAAACCTGAAGGTTGAACCTCAACTTCAACTGAACCAGTTTTTGTTGGCCCTTTTGTGTTGGGGCGTTTCAAACAAAGCTTGCCAGCAAGACGTGCCCTTGGAACTGGGTGTTTTGTGCTAGAAGTTTCACAGGCAGAGTCGACATGTTTACCTCCTCGAAAATTTGGGCAACGGCCAATCATTGCCGAATCATGTCATGATTACATCCAGCTTGGAAGAGAAATTTCACAATAAAACTCAATCTCAGCCTTGTGAAAATGTGTTAAACCCTTGTCCAAGATGTGCTTAGAAACCTGGGGGTAACTCCAAATCGCTCCCTAATCATGGTTCGTGATTTTAGATACAGTACCCCAATCGCTCGCTATCATCAGTTGCTCCCTTCCATTCGCACCAGTCAAACCCAGTCATCATATCCAACAGTCGGAGACTTGATAAACAGCATTCCATCGATAAGTTTCAATTCAGCCGTGGAAAAACTTCAGTCCTGACCAACAAGACCAACCTCAGACCCAAGCTTGGAACCGATGGATTCAAAAATATGATGAAGAATATGAATCAAACGGTTTCAGATTGTTCAATATTGACGAATTTAAAAAAAAATGTAAAACAGAAAATATCCTCTCACTTAGCCAATGGACCCTGAAATAGAAGTTTGAACTTTATTTTCCCTACTAAATATATGTAATTGTATATAATCCCAAAAAGGTTTAAAGTTTAGCCATTGGCCAAGTAAGACCTCAGGTTTTCCGGTTTTTCATTGCTGGATCATTTGCCCATGTCAGACAATTGAGGGATCGACCTGCACCTTCACGTTTGACGAAGTGGTCTCTCCTGCGAAATGATGCCATGCCGTCACAGGGAAGATATGTCATCATGGAGAAGGACCCGTTGAAGATCGTTGTCTAGATACTATGATATAGTATGATATAGTGATTTTGTTATGAAGAATTGATCTTAATTGCAGGTTCATCATTTTGCAAAACTAGAACTATCGAATACTCTTGAGACGAAAAAACTCATTGAGTATGGATTTATATCTTTTGTAACAAAATAACATGTGCAGTACAGTAATGTAACACACTCCCAAATTCCGAAACCGGAATTTGACACAAGTCACCACGCAATGTCTTAAGTAGAATTTTGCACCTCCCAAAGGGACGGTAAAGACTTGTCGTTGAGGGTACAGCATGAAGGATGCCTGAATCCAAAAACTCAACGGGCTTCAAGTTGCAAAAATCCATGGGATGGAAAAACCGCCGAACCTCCGAGGGTAAGGAAGTACCATGGATCTTCAAGGTGATCTTCACCTGCCATTCACGTGGCTGTTTTTTTTCGTGCTGCAACAACAACCGCCACAAGTTGACTTCCATCAAACTTCTCCCAATATGCTGGTCTCTGTGGTAAATGTTGCTTCCTTACTTGATGCATCTTAATACCTCTTCTGCAACATCCAGCCTTACGTCCTTCTTGAAGACCAGGAATAGATGGTGGAAAGCAGGCTACGCGCTGACTGTCCAAGACCTCAAAGTGTAACTTGGCCCACCAAAATCCTTTCGGAATTGACTTTGATATCAAAACAAATGCCCCAGGTTAGGGATGTGTTTGGTTCCCGTTCTTTCTATCTTCCTGTGAATTGTTCTCGCGGCACCTAGGAAAAAATATGTTACCCACATACATACATACCAGGGGCTTCGAACGGGTGCCATAGTGGCACCCTTTAGCACTTGCATCATAGCGACACCCCTTAATTTTTGAGTTGTTGCGAAACTGGTTTTTGGTCATTTTTCCCTTGATTCCTTTCAATCTCATTTGAAGCCCACAATAGGTGCAACTTGCTTTCAGGTTTCTTACAATGTGTTTTTTTCTTGTAAATTGCATGGCTTGAAAAACATGAAAATATGATCAAAAGTGACCGTGTCAATTCGTGTCATTCCGTGTCGGGTGGTGTTTGGAACAGTTGCCACGGGTGCCACAGTGGCACCCCTTAGGCTTAAGGGGTGGCGTAGTGGCACTCCTTAAAACGTGTCGGGTGGTGTTGGGTACCTATGCAAACGTGTCAATTCGTGTCATTTCGTGTCGCTGTGAAGCCATATTTTGATGTTCATGTTTTCTTTCAATTCTCTTGAATTTGACCCTGGCCTCAAGCGATAGTCGTTTCACTATATATGCGATGGTTTGGTGATCAAATTACATCATTTCAAGTTTGCGTATATACAATTATTGGAGGGATTCTCCATGTTGGCTAACGGGTGCCATAGCGACACCCCTTAAGAAACCATGATTTCAAAACCATAGCGACACCCTTTGGAAGTTGCTGGTACATACATACTATATCATACATACTATATCTATAATCTAAACTATGCGTATCAATGATCCAATATTTTCAAAATATAATTTTAGATGTTTCGTGTTCGTTCCTTTCCATTTAAAGATCCCAAATTTTCATCCATCCCCAAAAAAATCGTCGAACTCGTCGTTGGTTTTGGCTTCCCAAACCCATGGAGTTGATTCAGCTTCTCCATCAAATCCATCAGGTTGGAAGATGCATCTGCAGGTCGATATTTTCGTCGTTTCGGAATGAAAAATCATCTGTTCTCCAAAAAGTCGTTTCACAGAAAAAAACTATGGTATCTAAATAGCTCTTACTCCAACAAGTTGTTTTTTGGCGTTTTTTTGTCTAGAAAGAAAATGATTAATGATTCTCTTGGCAAATTCTTCTCGGAGTTGGATTGAAAAAAAAACACATATCTTTTCCGAAGATCTCTTTCGGCAGAGAAGTTTTTTTTGTTGAGATTTCCTCTCCCTCCGAGAAAATCTGCTTCAACTAAAAACTCGATCTCCGGGCATCTCCCCAAGGATTTTATCGCCTGGAATCTTGTGTCTCTCGCAACAAACTTCCCAAAGGTCCACCATACCTTTGGTTGACTACATGACGTTGTCGTTCGTTGTCGTTCGGGCAAAAAAAACACCGAACGAGGTGAAAAATGTTCAAATGTGTAGAAGCCTTGTTTGAAACGACTTAGATTACTTAGATACTGTGCAAACTAGTGCATCAGAGTTTGTGTCACTAAGTCACTAAGTGCATGACTCTGCGGCTTCGCAAATCTTTCAACGTCGTTCGTTTGATTTGCAAACAAAATGCAGCAAATGCTGAGACTGCTGCAGTACAAGCGGTGTGTTGCTTCCAAGAGCTGTGGCATTTGGCGACACTCTGCCAACAATCGACTTTTGCAAAACCTACAAACCCCACATTCAACGAATTCAACTGGAGTGTTTGACAAACTCAGGCTGAATGTTGAATGATGATATCTATATATATATTATATTATAATATATATATATATATGCATAATTTATTGACATGTATATTAATATGTATATAGAGATTACATATAGCCTTTTCTTAAGATTCTCAATCTTTGCCTTTTTGCTTCATCCAACAAAAATCTGCACGAATCCTACGACACATCTGGGATGTCAAAGCACCTCAAAGGGAACGAAGTTCTGAGCCACCGCGAAGAGAGAATCATAGTTCAGTACACCAACCTGTTTGAATTTCCACAAACACAAAACCTCAGAGTTACTGAGATCACCTTGTTGACTCCTGGAACACCTCCACTCACCAAGTATGGGGTTGTTTTGTAACAAGCTAACGAGGTCATGTTCAGATGCTTGGTGGATTCGAAACAGCTGAGTTGAAGCTTTGGCCTGCCATATTCCCAATGCTGACGTCTCTGGAATGCGACAACGGACTCGAGATGTACCTTGCAAAATCACCAAACTGTTTGGGGGCCTAATAATTCGTTGCTAAGGAAAAGTTTCCCACACGAAACTTCTGGTTTTTTATTCTTCATGTATCACATGATTTCACATATCTCAAATAAATGAAACTTAACTAAACTGAAATGAAACCTACGAAAACAATGAAGCTTCAAATTTGTTTCAATCAATCCGTTCATTCGTTCATCTACACCCGAGTTTTCCAAGGTTCCCCAACTTTGAAAGCCAGCAGTAGAATCTGTCGAGCTGGTTTCCTGTCACTTAAAAAAGTTTCACCCCCAAAAGCTGTCGTTCGGGATTTCTTCCACAGGAGCTGTGGTTGGCAACAAAACCCACGTCCGTGACATGAACCATGAAATGCTGGTTGGTTTGCGTGAGCTGCAGGGAGCGTGAGCTGCACCCAAAAATGGCGATGCGCAGTTTTTCAGGAGACTGCTTCATCTGCCAGTAGCATCTGGTGAATCAGATATCAAGCCCATGATTAAGAAAAATCAAAATTAAAATGTCAGAATCATCATTGTATGTATCGGTCCCTGGGTCTCAAATCAACCATTTTTGCACAGCCAGCCTCCAGCAAAATCGATGTAGCATGCTCTGGATCTCGGTTTTTTGGGCTTGATGAATCTTTTGAAGGAAGTGGTGAATGGGACCTTATCCCAACGGACCCCCCTAAGAAGGTTACTATAGTTACTAGAGCTATTAAATACCCAGGTTTAGGGGTCCGTTCAGTGGAACCCTGTTGGAGATTTCTTGGAATCAATGAATACATAGACCCTCCAGGACAAACTACGGGTAACAAATATCTCACCGAACTCACGGGAAGTGAACGGAAAAATGATCGACTGAAAAGTGGCGGCTGCATGGGAGGGGATATGTTGATTCTTTTTGGAGGGTAAATACACCATGGAATACAGCTTTCGTTTAGCGATAAGTTGTGAAAAGATGGGAAAAAAAACCTGCAAGAAACTGAGACAGCAACCAGTGCGGTAGTCATCAACAACCCTAGGACAAGGTGTAGCTGTATGTTCAGGCACAGTGCCTCGGGGTTGCTCTCAAACAAAGTGATGTTGAAATCTTCACAGATTTCAAGCGACTGAGAAAATAGACTCCCGACAACTAACATGACAGGGTGGAAAATTCGCATGTTCAATAGGAAATACATCTTCAAATGGCGGAGTTTCCATTGCCATGTTTGTTTTTCGCGGGAGTACACTACATGTTGCCAAACACAATGTTGTTAGTATGCTCCAAGCAAAAGTTTATTTTTCGCATTCACAAGCTGCGATTACGGTGTGACAGTGACCCAAAAAAAAAGATCCTGCCAAACAAATGCCCCTGCTTTGAGACAATATTAAACATTCCAATCATTCGCACAATCAAAGCAAATCATGAGTTTTCACTGCAATATCTGCTGCTTTCTGATATTGAGGTCCCTATGTCTTCATGTCGTTACCAGACCTTGGTGTCACGTTTAAGGCCCTGTCCGTTCATATCCATGGGGTCATCGACCTGGGACACAGAAAACAAAGATCCAAACAATATGAGGAAATCACTGTCTGAATTATATATACCATGGGCCCCCCAAACCTAAATCTTTAGAGGTTTTCATGGTAAACAACCTGGTTTTTAGTTGGCCAAAACCTTTATTTTCAGTATTTTTCATGGCTTTGGGGGCTCATCTGGAACCCAAATGATCCCTTTTTTGGGGGGGACTTGACCGGGTTGACCGGGTTGATTTTATCGGTTTTTCATTCCAAAATATGGGATGAAAAAGGTGGGTTCTAGGTATATAATATAGACCAGGTGAAACGGCTGGCACCTTGGAGGATGAAATGGATGAAATGGATGAAAGGAGCTTGAAAAACCTTCAATGATGATAATGATGGATGAAATGATCATATATCAGGTGAATATATAGCTGATTTCCCTCACTGGGATTACTAAGGTTGTATGTTTGGATTGTTTGGGAAATTCCCTCCATCCAAGGTGATTCAAGCCGTGACCTTTTTATCCCCAAACGTTGGAGGTTACGATTCACCTTTGAAAGGGTCACAAAAATCACTATTCCAAAAAGGTCACAATCGCAGGATTGCCAGGGATATAGATATCATTTGAAAAAAGCATACCTAAGAATATCATACATCAATTGCTTGGAACTTGGAGCATATTCGATGTATGTGGGGATCATATGACATATAATTCTAATATGATCTACTGTACCTGGCAATTCTCTGTGACCTTTTTGGGATGGTGATCCGTGACCCTTTTCAATGGTTATATACGTGACCTCCAACGTTTGGGGATGAAGTTTGGTCACGGCTGGGGTCATCACCTGGTATATGATCTCATTCTATCCTCTAAACTTCATCAAATTATATCGAAACTCATTTGAGCAGTGATGTTTTAAACCCTTGTGACATTCCTCCGTATACTGATTGGTTGAGGTTCCGGCATCCTTAATTTATTGCTTATGAAATCATCCCGGCTGCCCGGCATATAATTTGGTGTAATCCATTGTAAACCCCTATTTCTGACCCAACCAACCGGGGGTTTTGATCGATCACTGCTCATTTTGATTGCGGAAATTGATGCTCATCGCGAAAAACTCCACGCAGCAAAACTCATTGAATTGACTCTCACCTCGGTGTCGTTGGAGATGTTTCCTGCAGAAGCACCTCGACGACAAGGTCGAAGCTTCATAAGAACAGACAAGAAAAATGGCCACTACATCCTGGTATACTGGTGTGGTTAATGACATGATCCTTATGTTGACATCTTAATAATCCCCTATATAAACTGGATAGTATGATCATCTGTCTACCTGAAATAAGCAAGGTGTTTGTGACTCGACATCCACAAAGAGACCATCATTGATTGGCATCTACATGTCAATGAGACTCCGTTGCTCTAGCAACTTTTGATGCAGAGAGGAAAAAATCACGTTACGCTGTTTTAGCAAAGGTTTTTTTTCTCATTAAGGTCTTGGTGTCATGGTTGCTTTGTCTAGTATCTCTGTTATCAGTCCGATGTTTATATGTGCCAGGTTCGATCAATTCCCTTATATTGGGGATGGTCATCTTACCTGTGATAAGAAATCCTTATACCCCCTTTTTTCACCCCCTTCTATTGGGTTGATGACATCCAACTACAAAATGGACCCCTACGATAGTTCTACATGGACCTACAAGTTAATTACAAGTTATACCTAGTAACGCCCTTACAAACAAATTATACATCCGTTGCACTCACCTTTTTTTCACCACCATATCATTGGAGTTATATATATCCCCTTAAGCAAAGCCGTGAATAAATTGGTAACTGGAGTTAAAACATGTGAAAAACATCCCTATTTCAGTGGACTTACATAACCACCCAACCTGATTTTAACTGGTTTTTGGGGTGTTCGCGTAAACACATGGGAAAAGGTAACTGTTTGAGGTCAGAGCTTGCGCGGCCACAACGTGAGCCAATGAGCTGTGCGTCCAAGAGCAAGCGGCCATTGCTGCCATAGGCACGGAACCTCAATGGGTTGGAGATGATGGATGATAGAACCAAAAAAGTGGCATGCTTCTTGTTTTTCCAATGTGCAAGTAGGTACATGTTGTGTAAGATCATAAATAATGAATATAAATTGTGATATATAAACTGTTGTGGATTGAGCAAGGATTGGGGGTAAACTGCCTTCATGTCACGTGATGATGCCTTTCATAAGAATCCGTGGCAAAATGCTAAAACTGTATCTCAGCCATCTCGGACCCGCGGCGTGCCTTCTGAGAAATTCTGAATTCCTGCAGAAAAATGCTGTATATCTCCTTGCGAAGGTCTGAGTTTCCTGCTGACAACGGGCTCCTTCTTGTACATTCAGTGCACGAACTTCAATAGACGTTCCAGCAAAGACCTGGGGAAAGAGTGGAGCCCTTTTCACAGAGTTGGTGGATTAGGCTTCTTTGAGTCTGCTCTAGGCAGATTCTTAGGTGATCATCCGCACCCTTCGGGTTTTTGTGCGATACATACACCATATGAACGAGCAAAATTTACCAACGAAATCCAACGAACCATTTTGTTCCCGAAAAAACGAACGCCTGCAACCTGAAAATCCTTTCCCAGGGAAAAAAGGTAGAAAATTATCTGACAAACCTCCATTTCTACCCGGTGATAAAATAACTTCTGAGGACAAACTCTCAAGTTTCAAACAAAACAGAAACCCACAGGGGCGACTTTCGATTTTGCGAGAGCATTCGCTTTTTTCATGAAACACTTCAGAACAATGAAAAAATGATGCAATTCAATTTTTTTCAATTTGGGATTCCCCCCCAAAAAAATCGCCAACCGAACCAAATGTTCGTTCGCCAACCCAAAAATTGGAGCGCACAGATTTCCTATCACAAAAACCGTCCCAAAAAGCGAGCCTTCGAGAAATTCCCTTTGGGCAATGGAAGTACAAGAGGATCCCATGCAAGCCTTGAAAGGAAAAATCATATCCCAAAACGAGGTGAAGAGATGGTCATGGATCAATGGATCACCATGGATTTTTTTCGAGTTTTTTGCCAGTATGATTCATGCACTGTTAAGAAGGTCACATTGCTTGACATGGCTGGAGGATATGTCAAAACATGTCAAAAGATTCTTGACGCATTGTCTTACCATGTCAACCATACCAAAGTTGAGAGATGGATCCACATGAAAATTGTCAGTTTTTGTCATTACCAGTAGAGCCGCACGAGGCGGTGGCGGAAGTTTCAAGAATAGGAAACGTATAGGAGAGATTGGTTGTTGTGAATCACGGATGACAAAGCGAAAACATTGATGGATCTGACTAACTGCCGAACTGTCAAACTGATTAACTGACTAACTGGCTAGTTAGTTAGTTAGTTAGTTAGTTAGTTAGCTGGCTAATGAGTTAGTTAGTTAGCTGGCTAATGAGTTAGTTAGTTAGTTAGTTAGTTAGTTAGGTAGTTAGTTAGTTAGTTAGCTGGCTAATGAGTTAGTTAGTTAGCTGGCTAATGAGTTAGTTAGTTAGTTAGTAAGTTAGCAAGTTAGTAAGTTAGTTAGTTAGTTAGCTAGCTAGCTAGCTAGCTAGCTAGTTAGTGAGTTAGCTAATTAGTTAGTTAGTTAGTTAGCTAGCTAGCTAGCTAGTTAGTTCGTGTGAGTGAGTTAGTTAGTTTGTTAGTTAGATGGCTAATGAGTTAGTAAGTAAGTAAGTAAGTAAGTAAGTAAGCAAGTAAGCAAGTAAGCAAGTAAGCAAGTAAGCAAGTAAGTAAGTGAGTAAGTGAGTAAGTAAGTAAGTAAGTAAGTAAGTACGTAAGTACGTAAGTACGTAAGTACGTAAGTACGTAAGTTAGTAAGTTAGTAAGTTAGCAAGTTAGTAAGTTAGTAAGTTAGTTAGTTAGTTAATTAGTAGTGAGGTAGTTAGTTTGTTAGTGACTGAGTTAGTTAGTTAGTGAGTTAGTTCATTAGTTAGTGAGGTAGTTAGTTAGTTAGTTAGTTAGTTAGCTAGTTAGCTAGTTAGTTAGTTAGTTAGTTAGCTGGCTAATGAGTTAGTTAGTTAGATAGTTAGTTAGTTAGCTAGTCAGTTAGAAACCTTTCAAAATGCTGCAAAACGCAGGTGTTTTGCACGTTTTGACTTAGAAATGTACTTTGCGCCACAGCGGCGTGCCATCTTTGAACATCTTAACTTCAAAAAGTGGCCCGAGAGTGTGGTGTTTTGCGCATTTTGACTTACAAATGCGCTTCGCGCCACAGCCTCGTACCATTTTTGGACATCTGAAGTAGCAAAATTGGTCTGAGCATGCGGTGTTTTGTGCATTTTGACTTGAAAATGTGCTTCGCGCCACAGCGGCGTGCCATTTTTGAACATCGGAACTTCAAAAATGGCTCCGAGAATGAGGTGTTTTGTGCATTTTGACTTGCAAATGCGCTTCGCGCCACAGCGGCGTGCCATTTTTCACCTGCCTGCTAGAACAGCTACCTCCGCACCCGCCGCTTTATCGAGGCTACTTTTCGAACATCAGGAACCACGAATCATTGAAAAAACACAGCGATTCGCGACGTCCCTAACATTTTTCGCACGTGTACCTGCTTTCTACTGACTCTACACGCGTGTTTATCTTCTTTCTGCTGACTTGACATCTCTACTCTGCTTGACACCTCTACTCTGCTTTTCAACTCTGCATATTGTCGGAAGTTAGACTTCTAAACTTCCTTCGATGATGGTTAATGAACTGCTAGCTGCTAACCTACCAAATTTTATATCAAAATTAAGTGCTATGCTATGATATGGCACCTAAATTTGATCATGTGTCAATTATAGTGGGTATGTACATGAAAAAAACTATGCGAGCCTGAGGTCCAAATTGATAGGATAGTGAAGCCTTCCGGGATTGGAAACGGTGCTGCCGTCACATGGGGTAGGAAACATGAAACCTGGCCTGTCGACGTGGTCATACATTATCTATGAAATACCATATGGACCCCAAGTTTTTATTGCATCTTTTGAGATGGCCGTGTTTTTTTTGGCAAAGTTGCAAAGTGGCCAAAAATAATTCTTGTCTGCCGGAAATGGTTGTGTTTCAACTAGGCAAAATTCAATTGATCAAGAGATGTCAACAGACTGATCCAACATGTTTGTCTGGCTTCAAGTGGAATCAAACGATGGTGTTCTTCACCGTCTATTTTGGAATACTCTTGATGGTTCAGAAATCCCAAACAACCACCTGAAATACATAAAAACCATTAACAAAAACCCGTATCATAATGATAGATTCTCCATATCAACTGGTGAGTTTGCCAGATTTTTGTTCCATCAACTACGTATCTTACTACGTAGGAGGAACATGGAGGAACGAAGTTCAACGAACATCCATCCAGCTATCGCGCCTGCCCGCATCAGTGGAAAGTTGCAACTTCGCGGTATAATTCACTCTCCGAGCCTCACCAACCAACGGTATGAATGACACATGACATACATGCGCTTTTGTCACCAAATTGTTGGGCAGTTTTCCCCAAATATCCAGGGTGAAAATCAGGAAAAATGCTGAAAAAGTTGCCACCACCGAGGTGGTTCTTGAATTTTATGAATTACTCCCTGTGGAAGTTTAACAGTTCGTCCCCTGAAAATAGGCCGGCTCATAAAAGGAAAGGATCGTCTTCCAACCTAGCATTTTTCCAGGAGCGAGCTGTTAAACTTCGGGGCTGTAGCTCAATTTGTTTGGTAATTTTCTTTCCTATATGCTCCATGTATGGGATATTTGCCTACATTTCCCCTTGAATGTGGCCATGTTTCACCTACTGTAGGTAAATAATGGATACATAGATCCTATGGGTTTGCCAACCAGATGGCCCCCCGGTCAATGTCCAAAATCAAAGACTTCCACAAAAAAAGCGCCTCTGCCATCTTCTCTGGCAAGACTGGCGACAAACAGCTCCTGATGGCGTTGTAAAGCATCCATGTTCTGTTGAAACTGGTCTGGACAATTTATTCTAAATCCTTAACCTGATTGAAGGGCCATTTTGGGAAGATTCCCTTACTAAAACCACCATTTCGGGTGACCTCGGCGGTTTGGTCGTTATAAATTGCCCAGGTGTACTCAAGTTCACCTGATCATGACTTTTCATATGATATTTGTAGCTCTGCAAACCTTTGAACCCATCAAGAAGATCGTGTTCCCTCATTCTTTCAAGCGACACAATTTTTCAACTTGAACAAGTATTTTTCATTTGAAACTTGTTTTGAACATTTTTGGAAAGTCTCTTGAATTATCTTAAAACAACCTTTCCTTGGAAGTAAAAATTTCTAGGCTTCCAAGCACCAAATGCTCAGCTTCTTGGCAGCCCTTGAGAGTGTGACCACAAGCACAGAAACGAGTCACCTACCGGTGAGGGTTGGTGCGAGAAGCCATTCATTCATGTTTTTTCCAATGAAAAAGCATGATGGAATGATACTGTTGATGGTTCAGAAATCCGACTAACCAGTTGATATGGTAAATATACCATTACTTTCAGGGTTTTATACATCCCAGGTGGTGCAGGATGTCTTTCATCAACAGTAGAACTAGAACTTTACCCTACAGAACAAAGACTTGTTTTTTCCCAAGACATGGAAACAACAATTAGGAAGAAAAACATCCAAAATCCAACACTGGTTGGTGGTTTCAACCCATCTGAAAAATATGCTCGTCAAATTGGATTCATCTTCCCCAATTTTCGGGGTGAAAATAACAAAATCTTTAAGTTGCCACCACCTAGGAACAACATGCGCCCAGTTCAACATGTCCGAAACTTCGTTTTTTATGATGGAAAAATCCCCGGAGCATCAGAGCCTCCGGGTCGGTGCAACGCATCACACGGGCTGGTGCAGCTTCGGAAATGAAATCTGGCAACGTGGTGCTCTCCGTTCCTGCGGAATCCGAAAACCAAAGTGTTGATGAGTCAACGGATTTTGCCCGCTCAATACTTGGAAATTGGACATGATTTGAGAATGGATGATACCGTAATACTATCTATGTGCGTTACATGCCATCAGAAATTATTGTATGTCTTTGTAGTCAAGTTGGATGAGATCTCATGATGTCTCCACTCCACCCTCTTTGAAGTAGGAACGCATTACCATTGTTCAGTCCTTGGCCAGTTTGATGTTGGCTTTCATAGACAAACCACATGCAGTAGATGGCCTGTCATCAGGCTCCAACCAAATGAGCAAAAATGGCGCTTCAAACGTTACACTGCCAAAGTTTAACATGGTTCACCTGAAAATGATTGTTTCTTTAAAAGGAATATCCCTTTTCCAAGGGCTGATTTTCAGGTGAACCATCTCAAACTTCAGGGGTTTGCGGTTTACTTCATTAGTTGGTGCCTTGCTTTCAAAAGATCCAGCTTCCTCCAACTCCTGCAAAGGTGCTGAAACACCATCTAAGATCACCGGAACCTCAGTGTTTCCATGGCATTTCTCGGATGTTTCGACGTTTGCTGAAAAAGGAGCTACTGCAAACCGAACTGCAAACTTCCAGCAGTTTTGAATAGATGTTTGGTTAAACAGTCATTTTCTAAGGTGATTTGCTTCATCGTCCAACTGAAACGACCATTACAAATGGAGGTTTCAGGTTCCATTTAAGGTCCCTGCTGGACGACGTGGGCCAACCAAACTGGGACGAAACCTCAAACAAAAATGGCGTCAAACAGATCATGTCTACGACCAGTAGAGATACCCCAAAATGGTGGAAAAATGGACTCCTTTTAAAAAATATGGACCATTTGGCTTTGGCATCAAGATGTTGAAAATTGCCTGGGCTGTACATCAAGCTGACGCAACGCAACGCACATTTCACCTGGCTAACCTGAGGTTCTTGACTGTGAGACGTGCAGTGGATCTAAGACCTCCGGGCGCTGGAAAGGTCACGGCTTCGAACAACGGGCGCCCCCCCAAAGGCCACAGCCCCATGAAGTCTCCGAAAGGCACCCAAAAAAATTCCCCAGAAGGCTTCTCTATATACAGAAGGCTTCTCTAAATTCTGACTTAATCTCTAAGATGTACAGTAAATCTTCTTACATTGGAAACTCATTTGTTTTGCCAAACGTGTATGCAACTTGTATGACGCATTCCAAGCTTGGAAATCCACGGAACCTCAAAGACAGGCTTTTGATCCACATGTGGTTGGGCCACCATACCACCCTGGAGATGCCATTCGGTCACTTGAGTTTCAAGTGGCTCAAGAGCCAGGTGTTTTAGTGAAGCCACTTCACCATTTTCATTGTTAGCTAATCTCCACAGCGGAAAAGGTACCACCATTTAATACTATATAAAAGAAATCCAGTTGTCCATTCGCTGGAAATCGTATGCTCAAAGGAGTTGTTAAAGATATCACAAAACGTATTGATCCTCATCTTGTGCCTAACAACACCTAAGAACAGTTGAAGAAACAAATACATGCAACACCCAGGAACAAAACCAACGTTGCCTTGAAGCGGATCATGATCCTCAGTCCAAGAAGCTTCCAACAATCATCCATTGTATTTCACACAAAACCCTTGAAATATCTGTGATTTGCTAGACTTAAACCGGAATCATCATATTCTTGTTGCACCTCGTACTGACATCTGTTTTTGTTTTTCCTTCACTGAAAAAACAAAAAGAATCAAGCTCCGTTGCTTTCAATCATCATGGAAATCTAAGGGGCCCGCCCCCCCTAGGAAATAGCCGGCCTTATCTTAAGGGGAATTCTGTTCAAACACCTGGAAAAGGTGGCGGGAGGGTGGGCCCTCACAAAATGCCGTTAAGTTGAGCCACGGAACAAATTCCATGAAATCCTGATTCTTCAATCATCCTTATTGTGAAATTGTGAAAATAATCCCCACAAAAACTGGGTAGGATTTCATCCCCTATATGATGAAAACAACCAGTTCTGTACCCTTAGCTGCTAGGGATCTTCCCAACAAAAACCCAGTTATTTCATGGTTTATTTTTTAAAAAAACCCAAGGCCAACCATCCAGTTGAGGTATCGGACTCATAAATCCCAGCTCTGAGCGTTTGTGGTAAAGGACAAATGACCAGACTGCTATTGAGATTCACCGATGGCACCTTGGCGTCAAAAGAATTTCTACGATGAATTTCTGATGGATTGGTGTTGTAGAAAAAAATCAGTCATTTTTTCCAGCTGAAATGAAGATGAATATATATATATATAATTATATATATATATATGATGGAAGATACTAAATGATGGTGAAAATACTATATGATGAGAAATGTGATGAAAATATATGATGAATACCTGGCAATTCTGCGATTGTGACCTTTTTGGAATAGTGATTCTTGTGACCCTTTCAAAGGTGAATCGTGACCTCCAACGTTTGGGGATCAAAAGGTCATGGCTTGAATCACCTTGGATGAAGGGAATTTCCCAAACAATCCAAACATACAACCGTAGTCATCTCAGTGAGGGAAATATTCACCTGATATATGATCATTTCATCATCATTATCATCATTGAAGGTTTTTCAAGCTCCTTTCATCCATTTCATCCATTTCATCCATTTCATCCATTTCATCCATTTCATCCATTTCATCCATTTCATCCATTTCATCTTCCCGAGGTGCGAACCATGACTCTACTGTGACCTGGCCGAGCTTGTCGTAAAATGATTTCCACACCATGGTGATCTGCAATTGAGCTGTGCTGAAAACCTTGATAGATTCCATGATTCCTATGATCATAAGGAATTGCTTATGTGGAAGGTTTTTTATCCTGGCTCAATTAGTAAAATGATGTAAAATGCATGTAGAAGCGAAAAAAGGTTTGTACAGGGCCACTTTTGCTTTCAATTCTGCACAGGTCATTTTCCCCCCCGGAATGAAAAAATGTCACTTTAAGCAAACTGAGTGCAAGAAGTCTTGGATGAGAAAAATTGGCACTGTGCCAGGTGGTGGTTTCAACCCAATTGAAAAATATTAGTCAAAATGGCTCCGTCTTCCCCAATTTTCGGGGTGAAAACAAAAAAAAAACTTTGAGTTGCCACCACCTAGTGTACCATTTGGCACATTTGGGGTGCGTTTTCTGCTGGCCTGATGTCCCGTTGAGGAAGAATGCACAATCGCCACCGGTGTCCGGTGGAAAGTGAGCCCCATAGACCTGGAATAGATCGCTTGCCGATACCAAAAGGTAGATTAGTAAAAGGTCCTCAAAAAAAACAATAACGTAGGGACTGTGCCATGTACTTTTCAACTACTGTCATTTACTCTGTTGTATTTAGTTTCAAATTAGAGTTCATCATTTGCCTGCAAATTTGGAAAACATCTATTCCAATGTTAGCCTTTGTGTTTTTCACATTGCTCCCATCTCCATCCATCCATCCCTTGCTGAGTTTTTGGACGTACAGCCTACGGCCCGGCTCTTGGAAAACCACCGTGGGTCTGATTTGGTTGATCACCGGCGGATCTGCCACCTCAACCCGTCGGAGTTCCCGAAATCCGTGTGGGGGGAAGAAAGGGACCACTTTTTTAGGGGCAAAAAAAGAATGGCTTCCAGCATTTTTTGCGGAATCAACGGGGGGAAATCTGAAAAATCATCTTGTGAATCTTTGGTACTTGTATTGAATAAGTAACTTTAAGACTTGGGAGTTCTACCAAAATCTCAAAAGATTGCCACAGATTTTTTTTGAGGAAATCACCAACTTCTCTGATGTCAAAGCTCTCGGGTCTGAGAAGCCAGCAAATACCATGACAGATGGTTTTGGAGTCATCGGATCTTTCAACACAGGCCTCAATTGTTGTGGTACAAACCAAACATACCAAACCACTTGCCACTTCACGACATTTAGCAGTCAAAAAGTGAAAATCCGTGGTGAACTTTCTGAAACATTCACCAGATCAGAGTATCCTGGTACCATCTAACACTTTTGACTTTGAAATTTCAGAATGTTTCAACCTGCAAACACGATCTTAAAAAAACTTCGCGAATGCGGGTCTTCCCTCCTTGGCACCTTTCATATATAGTGTCAAACAATCCCTCATCTTTCAGTTCCCGATATGTTTGGAACCAGAGCCACCAGGGGTCTAGTTGCCTGATATATTGGCAATGGGGAGCTTGCTTCCAAATATATACGGCACGGGAAGATGAGGGATAGACATCTCCAAAATCATCCAACATCACCTTTTGGGATCTTGACCCATTAGTCGATCAGGTGCTGTTGATGGTGTTGTTGGTTTCCACTTGGGATGGTGAAAGATGTATCTATCAGTATCTACGAAATTAATGGGAGATTCACTATTTTCGAACCTGCTGGGATTTGGTGGAATTCTTCAGTATCTGAGGTAGTGACCCTGTCAGAGAGACTCCAAACAATCCATTGCCCAAAGCCACCGAATCCGATGTCCTGAGTTTTGCGGGTCCGGCGCAGTTTTCAGGATGGGAATCGTGACCATTCCTTTTTGCCGTGATTCTCGACTTTTACCCAAAAATAGAACGACCGGCTGCCGTCCGAAAGTGTGAAAAGTCACCTCGGTCACCTTGAAACGTAAAAACCCGTCAAATATCTGATGCAAAACGTCAATGGATTATCAAACAATATATCAAACATCTCCAGTAATCTCATCTCATCTCATCCATATCTGAGGCACCCCACATTCTGTCCTGCCGAATACCAAGAGGCCCCGAATGAAAGGAGCATTTCGTGATGTTGTGCGCCACGGAGACCACAGACCCCTTCGACAAATTCGCTGCTCAAAGTTGGACAAAATATTCATGGACTGTGATTTAAGTCATTGGACAACCAGATCAGCTAAATATCTGGAGGTATAACTGCGTTCCTGGAACCCTAAGCAACCAACTTATAATTGGATGGTGTTTGGTCTAAAACAACAAAGCTTCATGTAAAGATGTGGTTCATCATCCAATTGAAACTTAACCGTTTTAAAAGTGGATTTTTTACGGGTTTCCATTTTTTAAACTATCTTGAACTTGTCCTTTCCGCAACAAGCAAAAGTACATATATTTTGTGCCACCGACCTCATGCTCCCCCAGCCAGCATCTTGGAGATATAGTACCATTCCCAATCGCATGATTGAAGTGACCTGGGCAGGAGTAAAAAAAACTACAAAAACCGAAGAACTGGATGGGTACACCCCCGAAAACTAACATGGATACCCAAAAAGATGGTTTGGAAAAGGTGGTTCCTTTGAAAAATGGCCATTTTGGGTATCAATGTTAGTTTTCAGGGGTGTACACATCACCAAAACTTTCTCAAGTTTCAGCACTGACTTCAAAACAGTGAGGATGGTGTGTTGTTTTGATTTTTTGGTGAAATTCCATCTTGGCTTCGCACTGCCAACAATGTCCAATATGGTGCACTTCTCACAGAACATGTCAGTCCCCGAGTCAGCACCTAAGAAAATCATCCCGTGAAATTGTGGGGAACAACTGCAACCCCCAGAGACAAGCAATGACAAAGACAACCAGATTGGAGACATTTATCATGTATCCGAGTTTATTGCAAGAATGCTTCAAAAGAATTCTGAGACTTCATGATATATCATGAACCTAAATGAATCAAAATTCACTAATATGATGATAACTTTTGATACTGTCCTCCATGTTTCGTGCCATCTTTTTCGTCATAAGCTCATCACTGACCCGGACAGGACTGGCATCAAAGAGACTTGGGGCTGCAATCACGTCCATGGCCTGATCTTGGAGGATTCACGACTTGAGGTTTCCCAAAATTTCAAGTCGGAAAATGAAACATTTTTCCCCCACAAAAATGCAGTTACCACCTAGGGAACAAACGCCATGTAGTATATGTTGTTTACTTGCTGGGTTGAATCTCGGGCCATGTTTTTTGTTTAAATCTTTTGTTTAAATCTTTTGCACAAGATTCTGCTGGGATGTTCAAATCATCAAACCGCTTCACATCAATGTGTGGCGTGAGATGATGGCCCCGTGGCTTAGTCTCAGATCCTGACAATGGGTGGTTCTGACCAGTGGACTCCACCGTTCAACCTCAAGACAGACCCAAATTAAGAAGGAGAAACACAGAAACATACTCACCTGGAATTCTCAACAACCAGTTTTCAATGGTTGTTACATGAAAATGGGTGTTTTACCTTTCATGCATTAAAAAAATACTGGTTGCTTGGGGTTCCAGGCATAACATATCGTTTGGATCCTGAATAAATAACTGGTTCACAGTGGATAATATAAAGGCTAGCAAAGGTCCCTTAGTAAAATAGTGATGATTAATTCCTCACTGTTACAGGGTTTTGGCATGGTCCAAGATATCATCAACAACTGGATTATATCGATTCAAGTGAATGGCTAGTCATTCAGAATCATCTCCATGAATGAATCTCTAACGAATAGGAATAATCTATGTGATACAGTATATCAACATTTTTGTTGAAACATTTTGAAACTAGTCTTATTTCGTCTCGAGTCTCATCGAGGTTGCGTTGGGGATCTTTTTCAATGGGGTCATTGGGGTCGACACCAACCCAAAGAACACACGAAACTAGTTGGTGGTTTGAACCAACCCATTTTAAAAATATGCGAACCGTCAAATTGGATCATTTCCCCAATTTTCATTATACTGGTTGAGCCACGAAAAAAAACACCTTATTACTTTCCATTATACTGGTTGGGCAATGGGGATTTCTACAACGGGATATAATAGACCCTATAACAAAGGGTAGTATAATCCCCTTTGCAACCTAACCAACCAGGGTTTTTTCATGGCTCAATTCAGTCGGAAAAATGGGTGTAAATCACCAAACATCCGTCCATCACAAAAGATCGTTGTTTGATGTTGGATCCGGGCACAACAGACATACAGATCCTTATCGGATCAGAATAAAATACTGTAATCGGTGGAATTCCCGTGAAAAATGGGTGGCAATCATCATTTCCATCCATCAAAAAAAGATGTTTGTTTAGGGTACAACATACATGGATCCTGTTCGACACCACCTGGGGGGTTTCCTAAAATGGTGGGTTTCCCCAACAAACCCATGGGGTTTTCGACCATTTTGGGGTGTGAAATGGGGGGAAAACCCACCATTTTAGGAAACACCCACCTACCCTTGGACCCCAAAACCATGAAAAATGAAGGTTTTAAACCCCCAAAATATGGGTTATAACCCCTAAAAATGAAGGTTTTGGGTTGCCATGGTAGTTAATGACCCCTGCGTTACAACTCCAAAGAACTCAGAGATTCCCCACGAAACTCTAAGTTGACAAGTACTTCGCCCGCTGAGGCCAGACCAAAGACGTCGCACCTTTCTTCGACCGTTTCGAGGTTCATCGTTGGAGACTGCTACAAAAAATAACCAAAAAAAAAAACGAAAAACAAACGAATGTCTCCTGAAAAGGAAGCATTTATAATAAAACCTTAATTTTAATCATCCGAATCAAAACATCAATTTTCAAGGGAGATATTTGTTGAGTATGCTAGTTTTCAGGTCCGTTTTTTTTCCCAAAAAACATGAAAAAACATCAAAACTGGAAGTTGTGGAAAAAAATGTCTGCCTGTGGCAATGGGCAAGACAGCAAACCATCCTCCTTGCATGTCAGAAGCAAGGTACAACCAGAGATTTGTTGAGAGTCCCGGGAAATCCAGAAATGCCATGGTTGTGATGTATCTCCCATATTGCCTTGAACAAATTTAGATAAAAACTTTACCCAACCATTACTTCGGCTCTTGGACTTTGCTGATCTGGAGAGAATCTGCGAAACGCAAACTCTAGCAAACAATTGATTCACGAATCAGCCCGCTATGTGGTCAAACGGATAGGCCGGGTTTGTGCATGGATGAATTCACAACTTCTGTGGCTCCTGGTTGCGAACATGTCCGAACTCGGTAGCCACAGAACCGTTGACAAAGTCCACATCATAGCCTTAGGATTGTGCAAACCCCAACCTCATGTTTTTTAATATATGAGAACATGAGAACATGGTTTGTTTCTTTTCTTTTCTTTTTTTGGGGATGTTTTTGGATTGTTTTGGCAACTAACCGTACCTCCGAAAACCAACTGCAAAATGTTGTTCATGATTTTGGGATCAAAATGGTGCACATGGAGCAAGCATATTTTATTTATTCAATTCCTATACGGAACGGAAAGTTGCTCAACACATCCGTTGGTTCAAAGGGACTGCCCCACACCTTTTCTACTAGTAGGTGGTGGTTGAAACAACCACCCATCTGAAAAAACATTAGTCAAAATGGGTTTCATCTTCCCCCAATTTTCGGGGTGAACATAAAAAATCGTTGAGTTGCCACCACCTGAGCCACGAAAAAAAAACCTACTACTTTCCATTATACTGGTTGGTTAACAGGGATCCTTATAATGGTTTATTATAACCCCAACAATAATTGGGTAGTTGTTCATCCCCTACATAACCTAACCAACCAGGGGCCCTTTTTTCATTGCTCACCTCGTTTTTGGTTTGCTTGCCTGTCACCTGTAGGGCTCCCGACAATTCTCCATGCGGCAAAGAGGTTGCACGTGCGATGGCACGGGGCCTGGTGGATTGAAGTGGGAGAACGAACGAAGGAGTCTGATGGGTAAGATGAGACAGAGACAGAAAGTGAGTGACCCTCCAAAAATGAAATTATATAAAATTAAAAAAAAAAACGGAAAAAACAAAAAAACATGGAAAATATCAGAAATATAAAATAAGAAGACAGCAATTTCTGTGTATTAGCATTTCACGGCTTCTGGTGTTTTTGTTGAAGATTTCTCATCCCAACATTCACTTCAGCCTGTCATCTTGATGTCTGCAGCCAACTCACTCAAACCTAAGTGAAACACTTCACTCACACCATTCCTAAACAGCAAAAGGACACTAAAAAACAATGCGACGAAGCCTTAAGTATATATAAATATGTTGCCACAACAAAAATATCTTACACAAAACAATGACTACGAAATTCCAAAAAAAAAATGATGATACCAAAATGACAAATAAAGACACAAATCTCAAATCTCTAAATGAAAATATGCTTCGGATCCTGCGCCCAAAAAGTCTGAGTGTCGTTCCAACCATGACAAGTGGTGTTGACGTTTGTGCTGCATCCAGAGTGGGTAAGACCTACCGCTACATCTCCAATGTCAAAATGCTGCGGAAAAAAATGAACAAATGTTATACCCTCCGGTAAACTAACATAGAAATGGAACATCCCCATTTTCAATAGGGAATACATCTTCAAAGGGTCCATGTTCCATTGCTATGTTAGCTTACCGGAGTGTAAACCTGGAAAATTACCCTCTGGTAAACTAACATGGCTGGCTGGAAAACAGACCCGGATTGAAGATGCATGAAGATGTATTCCCTATCTAAAAATAGAAAATTTTTCCAGCTTGCCGTGTTAGTTGAAACCGAAGGTGTAACATCAATTGAACCTCCCCAAAAAAGGAGGATTTTTTTGGGTTCAGATTCGATGAGTGGATTTTTGTTGCGGTTCCAAAGACGGCCTGAATGACCATCGGCTCCAGTGATAAGGCCGGATCAAAGGGTCTATCTGGACCTGCAGGGTTTTTCAGCGTCAGAACTTTCTACCATGGTTTTACTTGAAAAATGGGGGAAATCTAAGGGTAGCCCACCCCCCAAAAAATGCCGCCAAAAATCCCCGTTGAAGAAATAAGGACCCTGTTTTTTATAGGGGTTATTGTTATCCTTTCTCATCCATTGGGGGGTGCCCTTAGATTCCCATGATGTTGTTTCTTCACCAGGCACAATGGCCAAAGGCAGGTGCCTAAGGAAAAACACATGGAAATGTTGTTGGTAATCAAGGAAATCCATAGCGACACGAAAAAAACAAAAAAGTGAAGTTCTCCTTTGGTCATGATTCTTTGAAATAACTCAGGACCGTGCTGAAGACCAATGACCTGATTGGAACAGCGCCCCGCCGAATGAAGGACATATCATCAGAAACTTGGTAAGGAAAAGAATTCCAAAAAATCATTTAAATAGCTGGTGCGCAAAGGAAAATAGCAAAAATGCCGTTACAATGTATATACTTTTAGATACTTTCAGGAAAAACCTTCGAGAGTTTAATGGTTTTTTTTTGATGCCACTCCATTGGTCATTCCATTTCGATTCAAATCAATCATCCAATTTGCAACATATCTACGGATCCAAATGTTTGAATCTCAACCTATAGAATATTTCTCCCAACCAAAAAAAAACGACTGACCCCCCCGGGTACCCCAAACAACTGCGTTCTTTAATGGATGTTTGATGAAACACCCAATTTTCAATGTAATGATTGGGAAGTTCATCAAATCCAACTAGAAAAGCACCCAAATTTTAAGTCGTCAATTCATGGATGGCGGCTATCAATGCTATCAGCTATCAGGTGCGGGAGGCCCTTTCCACCGCTGAGTTTCCAAACACACTGAGATTCACATCGGGTGGAAACCCTCCGTCAGGAGAGTGACCTTGGAAAGGATCGACTCGATCGTGACTTTCCCCCTCGTTCCCCGGGCGTTAAACTTCGGGGGGGGGAGGATGACAATGATTCGGGTGAATCACCGTAAAATAACAAGGGCTGCACACAGCTAATTGTGGTGGTTTCAGCGAAATTTAAAAAAATATGCTCGTCAAATTGGATCATTTTCCCCGAGGATCGGAGTGAAAGTTTTTGAAACCAGCAGCTACAGTAGAACAGGGCTCAGTTTTACTCAACGACTCCAATGAAACAACTCAATCCTCCAGGAAAGGGTGTGAAATTTGTACAATTTCACCACCAAAAACAGGCCTGGAGGGGTCTGAAGTTTGATACCCAGCTGGAGGGTCTAGGTAAAAACTTTGCATCTTGGCTGATTTTCCAACAATGCCATGCTTCACAATGTTTCGATGGATTTTGGGTGCCGAACATGTCCAGGAGATGTTTGGCATACGTCGAAGAACCTCTGGAAACAGGTGCTTAGAGACATTGTTTCATGTTCTGCAAACTGGAGAAAGGAGTTGCTACAATACATCCATAGCATCCATGTATGGTATATTTACCTACATTGCCATGAAATCCAAACACATGTAGGTAAATATACCATACATGGATGCAATACACTCTCTCTTCACCAATCCTTCTGTTCGGTGGTGTTGAACGGATGTGCTTGCATTCGTAGATCATCTTCTGCAATTTTTCCTCCAAGCGTGCAACAACTCCAACTTGCCAAGTACTGTTGATGGCTGAAATCCTGTATCACTGTATCACGTTGGATGTATAAAACCCTTGAAATGATTGGATACACTACCTATGACCTGGTACAGGATTGCATTGCCATCACCTAATTGACTCAATGGGTTAAACTCCATTCCTGAAGATCGTCGAGGCGGGGAGTTGATTTTTCCAGTGCTGGATTTTTCCCACAAAAAGCAGCTCAAAGAATGCCAACAAAACCTGTTCTTCTCGACTTACATCAAGTGAAAAACAAGTGTTACAAAAGCACCCTTCGAACAAAAACTCTGCCTTGGCAATTGATGTCCATCCTTTTTCTCCGAAATCGCTTAGCCACCAAACGTTCGCGATGCTTTTTGTGAGACGCACTAGAAGCCACTCTGCCAAGTAGCTGGCTCTGTTCGCAGCAAATCAAACCAAGAGACAGCCATCATATCAGATAACCATCAGTTTTTCATTCCCTTTCAAGGATCTTGAAGCTAATATCAACTTGAGCCACGGGGAAAAAAAGAACTCCTACTTTCCATATTAATACTGGTTAATTCATGGTTGATTCTTATTTTCTCCCCACGTAACTTGGATAGCAAATAGCATCCCCACAACCAGGTCCAGCTGTGTTGGGCTCCCTTGGCCACGACTAAACTGTTGGGTCCCCTCTTCCCCGCTTCGCGGGGTGTTTTTCGAGAGCCAGGCCACTTCGGCCGATCGGAGACGCCGATCAGGTGTGACGGGTCGGTCATCACTGCGATTTGATTTTTTTTCGAAAAAAATAGGTAAATTGGTCAAGCAAATTCATGGCAACGGAACGGACCCTGTGTTTTTAGTATATATATATATATAGAAAGAGAGAGAGAGAGTCTTTTAAAGCGTTTTAGTATTTCCATGTACTCTACTTTAGACTTCCTTCGTCCAGATTGGTTGTCATCTTTACACCTCTGCTAGTGATAGAACTTGAACCCACATTTCCACTTTTCAAGAAAGAAAAAAGTCACCACAATGAAGCTTCCTACCCTTCTCCAAATTTTTGTAACGTGGAAACCCTCCATTTTGCGGTGACATATTTCAACAGATTAGGCTTCCACATTTCCACATTTTGAGCAAAGCTTTAGCAGTTTCCTAGTTTTCTCCAATTCTTTTGTTGATTTTGCATAGGGTACCCCTTCTTTTTTAATGGTGGAAGCTATGATACAGGGTGACCTGACCTGCACATCTCCGTGCAAATCATGCCTGGAGTGTTTTTTTCTCAACAGGCTGTTAATGGATTAAGATTCCAGTATAAAGCTGGTTGTTTAATATCCAAGCCTTTTCATGGCTCGGAATCTTTAATACTCAACACGGAACGCGTTTTTCACTGTCCCCGGTTTCAGTTGGATCATGGAAAGCTGCATAATTTTTTGGAGATCAAAACAAATGCCAAAAAGGCAACAGGTGTGAGTTGATTTTTTGTTGCTTTGATAAGTTACACCATTGGGGTTTTATCTCACTATTAACTTCAAGTATTTTTGGAGATGTCTCAAAACCATTTTGCTCCTCATAAACACAATGAACATGCAGAAATTGCAACTAAAATCTCAGATTCATTTAGTG
The DNA here is from genome assembly GCA_000507305.1 of Breviolum minutum Mf 1.05b.01. Taxonomy (NCBI): domain Eukaryota; class Dinophyceae; order Suessiales; family Symbiodiniaceae; genus Breviolum; species Breviolum minutum. The sequence goes on along the minus strand of DF239342.1, from coordinate 193,982 downwards.
TCACGAGTATCTTAAAAGTAAAATTGTGAAAAGTCATATTCTTTTAGGAATTGTTCACACCTGTTTCCTTTTTTGGCGGGGGTTCGAAAAGGTTCGATTACCTTTTCAAACCTTATTCGATTTCCTCGATTTCGCTTCCAACGTGAAGCGGAACGCCATGCTTCTTACCACCTCGTCGATGTCGAAAGAGCCGCGAGACCTGAACGTCGGTGTTGGAATCAAAGGTTCCCATTAGACCAGGGGTCATGTACCCATACCATCCATCGGACGATTTGTTAAAATAAACCGACTCATGAAAACCATAAAAATCAACCATTCAGGTAGGTAAATATACAAATCGTCCCATGGATGGTACGGTTTTTATATGACAACAACCCAAACCCATCCACTATGTTTAAGGGAATTTCCATAAAAATGACCAGCCACTTTGTTGCTTGTTTGACCCCCAAAAAAAGAACTGATAGTTTGATGACCCCCGTTGGAAGCGAGAAGTCTTGCAAAACGCTTTCCTTATAGGTATCCATATATGGGTCTGTGGGACGAAGGTATGTTTACTGTGCATGGATATTTTGTGTATCAAAATGTACCACAATGGAATCATTATGATCATTTTGCCTTTCCCAACCACACCTGCCCAATGTTGTGGTCAAGCAATGGTCGACAGTTCTCCAAAAGCTTGTCATGGCTGTCGATCACTTTCTTCTCAGAAATCAAAACTTGACCTGACACATCTGAGCCACGAAAACAAAAAAAGCGGCCGGATACTTTCCATGAAATCCTGCTTGTTTACTAGGGATCCGTATTTCACGGTTTATGAAATAATCCCCACATGATTGGGTTATGTTTCATCCCCTACCCAATCCACAACCAGGGGCCCTTGATCACTGCTCTGGGTGCCATGCTCTGTCATGTAGAAGTTTGGTGGATGTATCAAGCTGTCAATGTGTATATAAACCTCTATATACTCTCCGAACATATATGGGGGTTTCCGAAAATAGTGGTACCCCCAAATCATCCATGTTAATAGGGTTTTCCATTATAAACCATCCAATTTGGGGTACCTATTTTTGGAAACACCCATATATTTATAATACATGAAATATCTGCATATATTTTAGAGCTTTTAGACATACATCATATATATTTGTTATATTGCATATAACAACATTCATGTAATATAAAATATATCATGATGTTACATCCATTTGTGTCTGATTTTACAAGAAAAAAACACTTCTGTGAGTTCAACCATAATTCCTCTCTCTCTGCATGCTATGCATGCATTCCACGGCCTGGAGGAATGCACCTCGCACAGCTGTGCATCAAATTGACCATGCCCTTGGTTTGCAAATGCCACAATGACAAAATCAAGCTGGTCAGCTGGTCAAAGGGTGGCCACCACAAAACCTACTACCGTAAAAATGTAAAATGTTCCACAAAAATTTACAGTGAAATATAGTAAAATCATGCACATTGTTTTTTGATGTTTTTTGTAAACCCAAAATCAAATCAAGTAAAACAAAAAAACACTTGCGGAATCACACTGCTTCCAAAAAAGCCGAATCACACGTGTTGCCAGTGTCAATTGTTGAGTTATGGCAGCAATGTCATCCTCGAATTCTTTCACTTGTCGGATATGTCGATTCATCTGTCGGACCTCGAAATCGGGTTTTTTTCGTCCATAGAAAAACGGTCAAAACATGTCAAAAACTCTACTTGTATATATCAAACTCATTGAAACTCCATATCAAATGTGATATCATAATCATCATATCATTATTATATGTTGATAATATTTTTGTGTGATGTATTCATGCATACAAAATGTTAAAGAGTTGCTTTTTGGATTTGCAGCATTCAACGTTCCAAGAAACACAAGAATCCAAACGATGAGCAGCATTCCCAACCCGTCGATTGATGGCAAAGACATCTTTCGCCTTGGTCTCCTCCGAGATGATTCTCAAGCCTTGAGCAAATTGATTCACGGCAATTTCACCGCTGCCGACATCGATCAAATTCCAGAGTTCTTCCGCATGCTCGATTTCCAGCGTCACGAATTTGGTCTTGATCATGTCATTCGACTCCACCGCATTCATGTACTCATCATAAGTTAGCCTCCCTGTTCCTCGTTTGTCCATCTCACCAAAAAGATTGCGAATGTCCTCGATCAGCTTGTCGTTTTTCTCCTGGCAGGGGTTCTTGTGTAGCTCTCTTGGGCTCAATGAAGGACATTCATCGATTGGTCATGCCACATTTTACTGTAACGAACTTGTAAGACCCTTTAAGTACCTTACATTGTTTGGTACTCACATCCACAAATGATCCTGGCATTCACACTTGCAAGTCTTTTGAACAAGGTCATCTCAGAATCATGGCCATTAGAGATCCCTAATGCATATATCACAGTTGTTTTCGAAGAGTCCTTCTTCTCTCGTGCAACCATTTCATGATCTGCAGCTTGTCTTTCAAAGGCAGCATTCACAATCGTAGCAGTAACCAAATTCATAAGACAAAGCTCAACAATCAACACCGTGATGACCTGAAATCGCAGAGAGCTTTTGCTATGGGCATCGGAATCCAAACTGTCTGTCCGTTTTTCCTCGTGAGACCACTCTGAGTTGCTGAAAAAATCCATATGGATCAACAACGAAAACCACCCATGGGACCTTGTGCCTGCTAGAGTTTTTGTTGAATACAAATTGGCCCCCACAAGACAACCCAAGACCCGTCCAAATGTTTTGGATTATGTGCACTCAGGTGCTATTTTTGCATGTATGGCTGACGCATCTGTTAAGAAGAACAAGGCAGACTTTGCCCCCCAAAGTCAGTGGTAAACAGAAAGTCATAAAACAAAACATGGGAGGTCACATTTCTACCATAATACTACTGATCTACCTTTCAATTAGGCTTATCCGCCTGAAAAACACCATTGCTTTTTCCCCAAAACTTCCCCCCCCAATCTTCGCCCAAAGTAACGATGATCAAGCCGGCAAGTGGGCTTGCTTCACCCAGTGGTCTTGAAAGGCTTGTCCAACTGTCTAAGGTAACGATCTGGAATAGAGTGAAAAAGGCCTTCCAGATTCTCCAAGGGAAAATGATGGGAAAAGCCTTGGGATGGGGGGGGGGGGGGGGTTCCCTTAAGAATCAACCCCCATATACACCAAAAAGGTGGCTATTTATTGGGTATATATCCAACAAAAAACTGTTGGCCCATTATTTTCATATCCAAAGTGTTTCAAACTACTGGGGATTTTTTTTGCAAGTTGTCTGCCCAAAGAAAGAGAATTGTGTTGGTCAATGTAAAGCACAAAAGGCTCTACCTAGAAAACCTAGTGTACCATTTTTTTTAGGCAACTGTGGCTGGTTTTATGGGTAAAGTTGATGGAAATTAACAGCAACTTGTTTTCCAGGTACTATGTATAACACATGTTCTACCCTAAGTGTTGAACGTTTTTTTTATTGGGAAGAGGTGGAGTTGGCAGCTATCCGAGATGCTTCCAGAAACCAATCCGTGTAACCCCTTTTCTAGCAGTTGCAAGTCCAGTGGCAAAGAAATGCGGCGGATTTTTTGAAATCGTTGGCAGCTTCTATCAAAGTGGGCCCCTACCTGTCATAAGTAGTAGGGTTACAACTCCACTAATAGAGGTAATGACCCCAGTTACCCACTTATATGGCCATTCATAGGGGTTATAAATCCATTTATAACTAGTAGGCGCCCATCTTGTACAGACAAATTCCCATACACATTGGCCAAAAAACGGCATGTTTTCCGGTGAAAAACCAAAAACAAAACGTGAAAATTCTGTCTGATTTGCACCTTGCACCTTGCTAAACCGGTTCCACAAAATGGGGGGAAATCGGAACTTGCTTCAAAAATTTGGAACCTCGAAGGTTCTGAAAAGAGGAAATAGGAAACCATGATGAAGCATATAATAAGCTGGGCCCCGCAAACCTACATTTTTAGAGATGTTCATGGTAAATAACCTGGTTTTTAGTTGGCCAAAACCTTTATTTTTCATGGTTTTGGGGGCTCATGGTTGTACCTTGTATATACAACATAACTTAACTTAGTATCCCACATGTTTGATTCGTGTCTATTTTTCCACTGGGACCGTTCGAATCGCAGTTGTTTCCGACGGATCTCCGACCGACGGACCTCTGGAACTGTAGGGAAGTACTGTAAAACGAGTTCATGGTCCTGTCGAGTTGTTTTCCCACCATTTCATTGACAACGAGTTGCTGCTGTAAAGGGGGTATTTTCGAAAATAAAGGGTTGAACTTTTGACTTTGTGTGTGTGTGTGTTGTTTCTTTGAATGCATAAGTTTCTGTTGATTATATCTATTATTAAAGGGCAATTCTCTTGAAAGTGAACGTTTGAGGGCATGAAAAACACATGGGACGTCCGTAGAATGACAACCTTTCGCCGTAGGCGGTTTCTTGGGAAAACTCTCACAGCTTCGGAAATTCATGCCAAGATCTCCTTCGTAGCATCATTCTTCGTGATTAGCACCACAGCAAAGACTGAGAAGATAAACAATGTAGTGCCCATCATCAGCAGGGTGTAGATGAGAATACGACCACTGCCAATCATTCCCTGGTCAAGGCGCGTTTCAAGAAAAAACAATCGATGATAAGTTCCAAGTAAAGACACATCATGACACCTCAATTTTGTGCAACTTTCATGAAGCCAATCCCTGAAGTTCCAAAAGCTTGGACTGAACTAAGACATTTGCATTGAATACTGACAACCACTTGTACTGAATTTGTTGTACTGAGAATAATTTCTTTCTCTCTCCGTCAAAAGGCAATTGACAAAAAGCAATCCTTCAAATTTTCCAGAAAAACATCACTCAAAAGCAACCCACCTTCCCAAAAATATCTCACCAAATCACCAGGTAAATAACCACCTTTTCCTTTCTTTTAAAAAAAAAAAACTACAAAAAAAACACCAACTCATACCTTCAACAAAACTCCACCCCACACCTCCAACTTGAATGGGGGACCCCAAAGGCCCCGGCGCCGCCGTTGATTCATTCCAAGTACAGTAATTGAAAACATCGATGGGCCAAGTCCCTACCTAGTATCTATTGGTTCTTTTCTGGACCCTAAATTTACTCAATCCTACCTTTTTCTTACCAGCCAAGCCATCTAACCCTGACATCTACCCCTAACGTAAGGGCCGGTAACCACCACCTCCCAACTCTCCCCAAACTCCCAAAGCCTGGAAGAGATTCCAGAGAATCTTCAGGCGTCGATACTTCCGAATCAAACGACCCAGCTTCACGGCCCTAAAGAGGCGTAGGACGGCGAAGGGTCGGACGATGGCATTGTCGATGCCTAAAGGCAAAAGGATCCAAACCTCGGGTCGTTTCAGAATTTTAGGTGGGATGTTTTGGGACGGTTTTTGGAAGTGCGGTTGGGTTGATCAAAGGTGAGGTGAGGTTGGATGGATTTCTGGTGGGGCCCCACTTATGGGGGCCCCTTTTTTTCCAATAAAAACACAGAAATAGGGTGACATGACATAACCTATGTATTTACGAACTTCCGACATCCAAGTAGTGGATGTTTGGGTTGGTTTCATGGGAACCCACAGTTTCCCCCGGAAAAGAAGTAAGGCCTTATTTGGGGGATTTTTTTCTGAAGGAATGAGTTTTCTCAACTGCACATGTCGCTCCAAGGGTGAAACCCACCAACTCGGGGTCCTTTTACCCACCATTTCCCAATATGATTCGGGTTGGTTGGGTGTAACCCTGTAACCAGACAGATAACTTTGTGCCGCTAAGTTTTTCCGAACCTCGTGTCGATTGGGGTGCGTTTTCTGTTTTGAGATATATTTTTGTTCGATGGAAAAAAACGTGGTATATATGGATATGGTATGGCTTTAAAATAGGAAGACAAGAATGGGAATGATTTGTTTACCTCGGGGTTTGGTATGGTGTGGTTGCTTTGAAAAAAAAGGAGGACGAGAAAATGGGACCCGATTTGTCAACAAAAGATTATACAAAGATATGTAAAACTGCAAAAAAAGGGATTCGAAGTTGGTGTGATTATATAAAAAATATCTATGAACAGATCACCAAAATGGTGTACACCCCTGAATTTTAACATGGAACCTGAAAAGAAGTCCCTGGAAAAGGAGATGCCTTTTGGAAACCATCATTTTCAGGTTCCATGTGAAATTTCGGGGAAGTATTCAAAGAATTTGGTTCTTCAACAACAGATTCTCGACTCTGGAAGTTGTTGATACTTCCCCAGCAAAAAACCTCCTGAATGCTCTGGCAGCCGTATGGAGTCTCAGCCGCACTCAGTCAATCTGTACATTTATATATGTAGATATACGCTATCCCCCGTCGGAAAACTTTTAGCGCTTCTCAATTTCTCGATACCTAGTAATCATGATTGATGCGCTGGTCTCAAGTTTTTTGTGGCACATGTTCTGAAGCATACCCTCCCTGAAACTAACATAGCACCTGAAAATGACCCCCTGGAAAAGGAAAATCCTATTGGAAACCATCATTTTTAGGTTCTATGTTAGTTTTAGGGAGGGTAATTGTCACCCATGAAAAAGTTCTCCCTCAACATCCATCAATCGGACATTAAGGTGGCCTTTGTGGGGTCGGGCTTCCGGAGGTCAACAGGGATTTCCATTTTGGGGTACCCCTAGTTTTGCATGTTCTGAAGCATAAAAACCTCACCCATGGAAAAAGTTCTCCCTCAACATCCATCTTCATGGACATTCATCGGTGGCCTTTGTGGGGAAACGGCTGAACTGGAGGTCAAGTTCCCCAGGAAACTTGCGAAACGACGAAACGGAGGCCTGCAAGATAGACCACTAAAAACTCCCCAGAATAGGAAATTCATCTGAAGCTTTTCCAGATACCGAGCTCAAACGGTTTTGAGGGAAGGTAAAAAAAAAACTCACCTGAAGTTGTTGAACATCTTTGGTTGTCAACCACCTTGGAAACTCTGATCCAGCCATGGTACCGGGATGACATTGGTGGCAAGGACAATAATCACATCAAAAATATTGGACAATTTGCACCACCAGCGCCAACCCTGGCAGTTTGAAGTGCATTCGACATGACAAAAAAAGGCCCAATTTTTGGACAATCCTTGGACAGCCCAGTAGGGGGCGCCCCGAATCTCCATCTTCAAAACTCTCTTCTTTGGACTGTCATAGTACGGACCTACGACTGTTTTTGTCTGTTTTTGTTGGTACCCTCAGAACTGCAAACGGTTGGTTAGCAACGGCACCCCTTCCTTCCCCCGTTAGCCTCGGGCAAGGCCCGTAGAAAGAGTTCAAAGACAAAGATGAAGGTAAAGATGAAATCGAAGACTGTATACAAAGTGTTGGCATCTTTCTCTTCTTGAGCTGCTGAAACTTGAAATCCAATCATAATGGCATTGGCGAGCATGATCAGTCCCATTGCTGACTCAAAACGATCCGAATGTACCAAGAAATCTAGAAATGGAAAAGGATTTTGGTAGTCAGGATCAGCACGACGAAGATCATTGTCTTTGATTTTTTGTCGTAGCCAACGGACACCAATCGCTGCAAGAAACTTGGTGAATGGCGTCGGCAGTTCTTTGTGCAAGAGAATATCCTTCAGCATCACATTCGATGAGTGAGTCCAGTGTTCAGTCCTTGGAAAGTCAGGAAAAATAGCAATTATGGGAGTCAGTTGCTATAGTCATCTAGGATCAAACAAAACATAACAATAGTGATAATATCATAATATAATTCAACAATATTATATATGTACTAAATAATACAGAATAATAGTAGGTACTATAATACATAAAGATGATTGAGAAAAAATGTTTAGCCGATGAAAAGAAAGTCAAACAATGTCTTAATATTTGCACATCTAAACCTTTGAGTTTTCTAATCTTATATGCAAAAAAAAACTGCACCGACAAAGCGTTTGACTGAGAAACTCTTCGGTCACTGTTCGCTCTGGAGTTTCTCCCATCTTCAAGAGAGTCTTTAATCGGTGACCTTCTTCTTTGGAAAGCCATCCGCTCTTCACTCTCAGTTCGATCTCAGCATCTGCATTTGCCCAATCATTCCTGACAAACATCATGCTGGTTCAAGTTGAGTACTGTCAAAGCAAAACAATGTAAAGCGGCTTGTGAGTCAAGAATTTAGTTTACGAATAATCAAATGAATCAAATATCAAAATAAGCTCTTTCCTTTCTAGCATGTTTTTTCAATCTTGTAGGAGAGTAGTGAAACAGTGACTTGACTTTACAGCTCAATTCTGGAAAGATTAGGAACTCGTCCAGCCCCCAAGGGCCCCAAAAAAGATCAAACAACAGGAGGGTTCTGTTCAAAAAACTACATACACCCCTGAAAACGATCACATGACATTTGGAAAATTCTATCATTTTCAGTGAGGAAATTACATCGACTCATTCATTTCGTGGGATTTTCCAGCAATCGTCATTCGTTAGTTTTGGGCACTGAGTAACACTCTCTGCTGATGGAAGAATCACCCAAACTTCAGGTAGATAGGATGAACAGCTCCAAAATGCATCCTACCAAAAAAACAAATTCCAAAAAAACACACTTCAGAAAGGATTTTTAGTAAACATGACCATGATTGGCATGAAAAGGAATCTTTCCAAAATATCAAGCAGGTGCTGAATTTCGGTATGATCTTTGGTAACATCTAAATTTATATCATCCAAGAGGCACAGAACCAGCCATCTTTCTCCGTGGCGGTTGGCTCAGAAAGGCTTTTGGTACACCGAGCTGCCCATATTTCGTTGGATCTTCCACCGACTTTCACTACGCCGGAAGTGACAAAAGTTGATCCTTTATATTCCAACAGCTGTTTTTTTTGAGCCACAAAATTTTTTGGGGGCATGTTCAAAAGCTTTTGCTGGTAGTTTTTAATTTGTTTGTAAGGAATCAAAGATTTGTCAAAGTATCATCTCAGCATGAAAAAGACATCTTTTGTGAAATTGATAGCAGTTTTCCTTGAGCCGAAATTGATTCGACAAGGCTCTCTTCGTTGATCGGCTGGCTGCAATATTTCAGTCTACCATTGACTCGGCATTGTGAGCTAGTCGCCTATCTTCCCAGCGACAGTGTTCACAAAAATCTCACAGACAGCTAACAAAAATACACTGAAAACATACAAAATGTTCGAGTCATTACCCTCCCAAAGTTTAACAAACATAGCCCCTGAAAAGTTACCCAAAACCCAATAGGAAAGGATCGTCTTCCTTTCCCACCATTTTTCATGGCTATGTGAAACTTCGAGGGTGTAAAGGTCCAGTCCTGGAATCACATTGGGGTCAAGCATCACCGCTGGTGTTGGAGCAGCCTTCCACCATGGCAGTGGTTTCGTGGTTTCCAAAAGGCAGAAGACGTTAGAAAATTCCCATGGCTACTAAGACTTCCCAAAAAGGCATCCCGATGTGCTGTCAATGCATATCTTTTTGTGTTTTTTTTTCGGCCCCTGCCCTAAACACGGGGAGAGCCAGTTCGTGAAGCTTCATCAAAATTCCAATAGCTTGTGATTAGCCACTTCGTTACTGGGGTTGAACAGCAATTTTCCCCACATCATATCGATAATATACCATCACCAGGTGATGACCCAGCCGTGACCTTTTCAGCCCCAAACGTTGGAGGTCACTTATATAACCATTAAAAAGGGTCACTTAACATCACCATCCCAAAAAGGTCACAATCGCAGAATTGCCAGGCATATATATATATATATATATCATCATCAATGATAAATCCTATGGCAGTCCAATCGTTCACCTGACGCTGGCGCTGAATACATCTGTCTTCTCTAGTTGGTGGTTGAACCACCCATCTCAAAAATATGCTCATGAATTTGGACCATTGCCCCAATTCTCGGGCTGAAAATCACAAAAATATTTGAGTTGCCACCACCCAGTTCTGTTTTTTTTAATCTAATTTAGAGCTCAGGTGCCACAGAAGGCATCCCAAAATCACACCAAGCAGTTGTGGCTCGCTTCAACACCTGAAATTCACGCAAGGGTGGCGTTTTTTCAGGGACTCGGAAAGGCGGGCGACAAAAAATGATGCAATTTCTATGCAAAACACCATAGCATAGAATTGAAGTTTTACATCTTTTATATCTTTAGCCATTAAACAAAATGTTCATTTTCTCAATTTGATGTTGTTCCATTTTTCGAGCTTCCATGTCTTAGTACATGTCAATCCACACCAATTTGTTTTTATCATTTTCGTACTAAAAATTGCAAGCTCTGCAATTTCGAAGTCAATAGGATCTGCCTGGTACTGCAATAAAGACTCCGCCGTCGTGGTCAGATTCAAGGAGATGCTTTGGAATGGAGGAACCAGATTTGGCCCATGCGAATGCATTGAAGCCTGGAACAGAGATCAATAAAAATTGTTTCAAGGTTGGCGAAAAAGAAAGGTATACATTGAAACAGTGAAATTATCGTGTCATGTCATGAGTCGTAACACTATCCTAGCTCCAAAGAAGCAAATAAATGTCTTATTTGCTTTTTTGAACATTTTGGAACAGGCAAAATCTTTGGCTAATGAAGAACAGAGTCTCTAGAGAATCATATTTGCCAAGGCCTTCTAACATTCAACTTTTTGTGATTGATGGCAACGTCGGGAGGGGGAAGTGACAACGATTCTCACGGACCCTGCCTGTCGAACAAAGAAGATTGGCAAGGCATTGGACCAAACCGAACCATCAATCGTGACTGAAAGGTATGCCCTTAGATTCTGAACTCAGAGAGATCCAAAACTGATGAATTTTCAGAAACGAATTTTTCAACTGCTTCATACTCTTTTTGGAAATACTGTTGATGGTTCAGAAATCCGGCGTTCACCAGTTGATATGGAGCACCTACCATTATTTACAGTGGTTTTATACATGTCAGGTGGTTGTTTCGGATTTCTGAACCATCAACAGTAGTTCAATCACGAAAAGGTGCGACTCAGTGATTCTGTAGACATCTGGGGATCCAGCTTCTCATTGGCATAGAGCCTTGGCAAAAACACGACTGAGGGGGCAACCTGCAACCCAAAGGAAATACCCTCCAGGGAACGATGACATATCCCCGCCCACCCAGCCCGCATGTTTGAGTGGATGATCTTCCCTTTTCCTAATGGAATACGTTAGTTTCCTGGAGGGTAAGTTCAAAATCATTTGTACAAACAGGCCGGTCTGCCGAAAACTTACCCTTTGGTAAACTAACATGGCAATGGAAAATAGACCTTTTGAAGATGTATTCCATATTGAAAATGGGATTTCGCAGCTAGCCATGCTAGTTCAAACTGGAGTGTAATGTTCATGTAATTTTTCCATGGATCTGCAATTGCCAAATTCTGGCCCAAGCCACTCATGATGCTGCACTCTGCAAACCACCTGGAGTGAAACCCACAAATGTCAACACACATTGAATCACATTGCTTGTTTTGAATTAAGTTCCCCAGGTGCATAGCAAAGCACCCCGGCTTTGAGGGGTCAGGTATATCCAAAAATCATCATCATCATCATCATCATCATCATCATCATCATCATCATCATCATCATCATCATCATCACTCATCACTCATCATTGAATTTTATATACCCTCCCTGAAACGAACAGCTCGCACCTGAAACACTGGGGTTGGTTCAGATGGTCCTTTCCTTTTTGGGAAGGCCTTAAACTATGCCCCTTGGAACTTTTTCACGGCAGCCTCAGTCTCATTCAGCACTAAAGCCGTGAAGTACCGCTCCTGGGAGCAAAGAAATTTGTGTAAAATCCAACGTGGGAAAAGCAGGTTTGATGTTGTTTGCTCCCTTGGATTTCAAAAAATGATGGAAGAAAATCAAATCTATATAGCAATCATGTTAAAATGTGTGATTTTGTGTTTGAATCTTCAACCTCGACTTTGCAAAATATGTACTGAATGACCTTCTTTTTGACGGCTTGGCATCAAAACCATTGCACAAACCATCAGAAACTATGAGTATCAAGCTGTTGAAATCAAAAACTTTGATCCCCTCCATCCTGGAGCAAAGGGAAGTCCCATTCAAGTTTGCACCTTGGTGCAAACATGATCGAAGATGCGGCCTTTTTTTCCCCGAGCCCCTTACATGGATATCCAAAATGGCCATATTTGAAGCCGGAGATACCTTTAAAAAACCTATAATTTTGGGTATCCATGTCACGTTTCGGGGGAGTAACTGCTCCACGACAGGATCCCTTTTTTTCAGTCTCTAGGCAGTGCAGGGATACTCAGATTCCAACCTTCTTTGATCGCTTCGAGCCATATGCTTGAAGAAAAACTGCCTGCAGCTATTTTTTTCACACAACTCATGGCAATACTGTTGATGGAGGAAGTCCTCCACCACCTGGGATGTATAAAACCGTGTAAATAATGGGATAAACTACCTACCAACTGGTGCAGGATTTCTTCCATCAACAGTATGACACGAATCCATTCAGAGGTGAACAGCACTGAGATGTGGTAAGCAAGAAGATTCAGGATGAACTTTCCATCTTTTGATTTTGTAATTGAAAATCTAAGATACACCCCCTGGAAAACTAACATGACTGGCTAGAAAACCAACCATTTGAAGATGTACATACTCCTGAAAATGGTGATTTTCCAGCGATCGCCGTGTTAGTTTTCGGTAGATGCAGGTCATCTGGGCAATCCCACTCCCCCAGAACACGGATGAGCAAAGGCTCAACGCTGCTGGTGTCGTTTCTTTCGACCACAACGGATACCTTTCGACCGAAAAAAACGTGGCAAACGTTCAACAAAGAGGATCAAAAAATGAAATCGAATCTTCCACGGAAAATATCTATATAAATGATCATACCAAAATGCTTACGTTATGATCAACAAATATCAAAATAATACAAACTTCCAGGGAAAATATCCATAAATCATAACTTATCATATCAAAATGCGGACTGCATGATGATCACAAGGAATCACCCAAAACAGCTACGGAGAACCCTTGGTGTTTTTGTTCTGTTATCCTTCCTCCCTTAATCATGGTTCAGTGGAAAATGGGTGTATCTCCATTGTGATCGTTTCGTTTCATTTAGGGGACCAAATTTCCACTGAACCATGATTATCTTGTTGGTGGTTGAACCCAACCCCTTTGAAAAATATGCTTGTCATGGGTTCATCTTCCCCCAATTTTCGGGGTGAAAATCACAAAAATATGTGAGTTGCCACCACCTAGTACTTGGAGGATCATCCCAGGACTTGTAAATATTACAGTAGTCAAATTGGATCATTCCCCACGAAAATATGTGGGTTGCCACCAACTAGATATGGATACATTTTTTGAACATCACGGAAAAAATATGTGAGTTGCCACCACCCAGTTATGGGAGAAATTTGGGTATTAGCTTCACTTCCCAAAAACTTTGGCACCTCCGGATCGATCTGTCGAATTTGTACCACTGGAAGCACGTAGATGTTCGGCAACTCTGCCACCTCCGAAACGGCACAGCGAAACGGCCGTTTCGGTGCTCCCAAAAGGGAGAAAAAACGTGAAGAAAACCGTGAATTTCAGATTCAACCGGAAAATTCGGGGTTATACCCCCTTGAAATTTAAGATGGAACCGAAAAAATCATCCAATAAAAAAGATGTGTTTCCAAAAAAAATGTGAAGCAAACCTCCATTTTTGTGTGTTCCATCTGAATTTTCCAAGGGTGTATGTTGTGTGTGTTTGGGACTTCCATTTTCCGGTCTCAGCCTGAGTCAAATAGCCCGTGTTTTTCTTGGCCACCAAGTAAGCCAAGATTGAGCGATTTGTCATCATGTGACCCCTGCGAGCATCATGCATCTCAGTCACTGGCACAGCATGACCACTGGAAAAAGCCTGAAAAAGCCATACTATTGATGGAAGACATCCGGCTAACCACTTGATATGTTTGCAAGGTTTCTATATTATATCCTAGGTGGTTAACCTTGTAAATAATGAGATTAACTACATATCAAGTGGTACAGGATGTCTTCCATCATCAGTAGTTCTTCGATTCGTTTCTCATATTTCTATAATTTTCTATACATGTTTATCATGTTTGAATCACTCCATGTCAGGAAGACAGAATGTCAGCATTTTGATGTCGCGCGTGCCCTTCAAACAAACAAAAAATGACATAAAAGAGAACACATTCGCTCGGGCCTAAGTGTCATCGCTTGTGGTGGAATCCGACATCGCAATTCTTCACTGGAGACATACTCCGCCATGATAAAAGCCAAAGCTCCATTGTAAGAAACATTGGCACCTGATGGTGTTTTTTTTCTGGAGATCATCAAGAATCAAAAGTCCATGAAACAAAAACATTCGCATTTTCAATGGGACCCACTTTGCATGAATCAAACAAACAGCAAATTTGTGGTAGCTATGGCGGTAGTTTTGAGGGGTTTCCCCTTAAAAATGTTGCCTTGTTATCCTTGTTTGGGTTAGCATGATCTACTTTCCGACTTCTTTGTTTTCGAGTCACTGCAAAAAGGAAAGTGAAATCCCACTATATAGATAAATCAACTGTATAGTTTTGGAATTTTGATCCATTCTCTCCAAATAATTTCCAACAATTCTCAGGTGTTGTTGAATATACACCCCTGAAGATTAACATGGAATAAAATCATGGAGGTTTGGTTCAGATCATTTTCCTTTCTAAATTTGGTGATTTGTAGGTTCCTAAGTTAATCTTCCAGGGTGTATCAACAACAAAAAAATCCTTGCCTGCAAGTGAACAGTGAGACTCCCTCACATCTTGCCTTCGCAGGTTCCACCGGAGGTAGAATCCAATCGTGAAATGCCACCTGAAACAGTTCACTAAGTGCGCGGCCATTGGTGGGTGTATTCCACTTCTGGAACGTCAGGGCAACTGTCCTGGACAGGTCGCCCCAGACTCCAAAAAAAAAACACACTCGAAAAGAAACATCAGAGAAATCATTCTTCCACAAAAACAAATAACAAATTGTATGTAGAATGTAAAATATCTATGGATGCATCTGTACTGAAATTACGTCTCAATGACAAATTGACTATATTCACTATGTATATCGAATCATATGTATCATGATATGCATATCAAATAAGAATGGCTAACTTAAAATTTGAATACAAGCCATGTCTACAAGGAGATTGGTTGAACCAGATTCTTCTTTGAGGATTGTCTTTTACAACTTCCAAGCGTCCTCAATGAGCCCTTGCCACATACTCGCTTGACGAATTCCGAAGGACTCGAAAATATATCCTGCAAATTTCTTCCGGGTGAGATTTTGTGGCCATTTTTCCAGGTGAATCATGGTTTTTGAGTGATTCTTGGTGTTTCCACATGTGTTTTCCAGGTGTATCTTCACATGGGTTTTTCCAGGGGTTTCCGGGTGTCTAGTGTTTATTTGGTGTTTCTTTCTCCCAGTGATTTTTCCACATCAAAGTGTTCTGGCTGCAGGATGGAAAGAAACGTGCCTTGAGAATTGAGATCGTAGAGAGCACATGCGAGTTCAACCTGAGAAGGGGCGTTGTATGAATCTTAAGATATACAAAGCTAACCTTATCATCAAGAGAATCTGATCTATTCTAGTTATTTTGGGGGGAGATAGGGGAGATATCCGATCCCTGGGATCAATGAAGGGTTGAATCTTTCAAAAATCACGTCTGAACACTTGGCACGAAAAAAACACCCCCAAAAACCAACGGCTTTGTTGCACCTGAAAATCACCCCCATTTGAAAAGGAAAATCATCTGAACAAAAATAAACCTCATTTTGGGGTTCAAAAATGTGACAGTTTTCCCGGGGGTTTCCAAGTTTGCTGTCAAGAGACATTTGCTGGGAAGTTGGCTCCTTGAATCACCAAGTCCAGGTTGCTACCCACCGTCCAAATGCTGGGAGCCTGATCCAGGTTGAAGGGGTTGAAGGTTGAACTCATCAAGAAACTCAACCATCAAAAAATGTATCTGTCAACAGTTTGTACCCTCCAGTAAACTTGACATAGCTGGCTGGAATGGCTGGACCCGGATTGAGTCGATGTATTTCCTATTGAAAATGGAGACATTCCATTTACTGGAGGGGTAAATGTCGATTTGTTCCCATTTTTCATCATGTCCAATCTATTCAATAACAAAAAAATATGACACCATCTTCAATAAGAAGGCATCAATTACACATACACAATTTGGACGAAAAAAATGTTTGATTCAATGCACCAGCAAAAAAACACCAGCAGGACAAAAAAACGATTTAAAAGCCCAAAAGCAAGGCGCGCCATATGATGAACCTCTGGCGCTTTCAAAATCCTAACCGGTTGACCTTAGTGGTTTCAACACATGAGAAACTTCCCATGAAAACCGAACCTCAAAGAGAATCTGGACAGGTGAAAACACACCGCCCTGCAGTTTAAAGATGGTTCACCGGAAAATGTTAGCCCCTGATGAAGATGAAGCTTCGATTTTTTTGGGGGGAAAAAAAAACAACGTGTTTTCAGGTGAAACATGTGTTAAAACTTAGGGGATGTAACAAGACTGCCGGCTGCCGCGTTCGTTGCAACTGAGGAGGCAACCAAGAACATCACTAATGGTGGCTTTGCCATCTAAAGAGATGGAAACGTTGATGGAATCCTGGTCTGCGCCGAAAAAAATCGAAAAGTCCCTGCTGTGGGGACATCACAGACATGACATGGTTGAAAGACATATTTGGAACGGCATTCCAACAAATACCAAGGGAAATATTCAAAGAATGTGATTACCCTCCCAAAGTTGAACATGGAACCTAGATGTGATGGTTTCCAGAAGGAATCTCCTATTCCAGGGGTTGTCATTTTCAGATTCCTTGTCATACTTTGGGAGGGTATCTGCAAACATCTGCAACACGGAATTCTTTGAAGAAACAAACATTCACAATATTGACATTCCATGAAATCCATTGAAATCCTGGTTAGCTAATAGGGATCCTTATACTGGTTCTGAAATTATCCCTATATAACCCAACCAACCAGGGTGAACTGATCACTCACATCTCAAGCTTTTTGAGACTCCAACACTGGCAGAGTCAGAATATGACAAAGCAGGGCAAGGACCTCAAGCAGCGAGGATGAAGGCACTTCTGAGTTTGCATGTTGTTTTTTGCATAGGATTCCCATCAGATTGGTATATTTTCCCTACTAACCTACCATTTAAAAATCAACCAAAAAAATGTAGGGAAATATATCCGTCCTATGGATCCTCTGAGTTTACATGTTTCACACTTCAACTCTTTTCATTTCTTCACGATCCCTTCCGTATACTATCAACCATTACCTTGGGATCATTTCTCCTCTCTTTGTCTGCGCACAATCATTGTTGAGAAGTACCCACCGGATCCATGTATGGTATATTTACCTACATTTGGTTGATTTTTAAATGCAGGTAAATATACCATACATGGATCCTATGGGGTATGCTTTTCTTTTCATTCTTCTGAATCCTTGTGCTCTGTTCCACATCTTGCTTTCCATTGCAGTCAAACAAGCGCTCCTTTCGGCACCACTTCATTTTCTGCCTCCATTTCAACATCACTCAATGCTATGCCCCCGGCATACCACCCGCATAGTACTATTCCAGGCATAGATGGTTGCCTACAATTACGAGCAGCCAGTTTCAAAATGCACATGCAAACTTCAACAAAAAGCTGTCTTGAATTTGTCGCTTGCATTTGTCCATTGTTTTCTTCTCATCTCAAATAACTCGACTTCATGGGTGTTTCGGGTGCTTTCATCCACTTGTCAAAGGCAAAACATGAACCAAAAAGACAACATGCAGCCCATCCTCTGCATCAAACACACGAGTAGGTGGTCCAACCTGCAGTTTCTGCTCCCTATGCTTCTGAGGCAAGCTTTGCGAAAATTTGTGCGTTGCACTGATTTTTTCTTGCGGCTACCGAGCTACTACCCTCTGGTAAACGAACATATCCCCATGTTCAATGGGAAATACATCTCCAATCCGGGTCAATTTCCAGCCAGCTGTGTCAGTTGACAAGAGGGTAATTGTCGGCAATTGTTATTGTTCTTCAGACTTCATTCCGTGGATAGATTTTTTGCTGCCAAGAGACGGTGGTGAACAAACAAAGGGCGTTATACACAGAGTAGCGCCACTCCATGAATTCTGCCTACAATTGAAACGACAGATGTCACAACTCCCATGGTTTATCATAAGCCTTACTTTCAAAAAAAAACAAGCCACCTTTTGGAAGTTGTCTAGTTGGTGGTTTCAACCCATTTGAAAAATAATCAAATTGGATTCATCTTCCCCAAAGTTCGGGGTGAAAATCCACGGAAAATCATTAGTGGCCCTAACCCATACCATCCATGTATAGTATGTTTACCCTGCATTTACTATCTAAATTAACCAAATGTATAACTGTATAACTATATCATACATGGATGGTATGGGTAAGATGACACTGCCGCACCCCGCACCTCTGATGCATAAAGTACCACACTATCACCTTGACCTCCTGCAAAGCAAGCCGCCTCCTGGTGGCTTGTGAACGGTGGCATGGTGGCAATTGACAAATAAATGTAGCAACATCAGGTATCTGTAATATTTTGATAGCTACATATACATACATATATTTATGATTTGACCATATGTATCTATATACAGGAAAAAAGGGCGCAATTTTTAGACAAATTTGGAAAACTCTTTCTTGGCGCAGGAGGGCGGCCCCAACCTCCTGCAAGGAGAAGACCCACCTGAAGGCGAAAAAAGGAACATCCGGGGATCCGTTGTTTGATGTTCAAAAAATCTGGGCTGCCCAAACCGTGGATAAAAGATGAAGTCCACGGATGTCAAAGACAACCTCAAGTTTTCACACGAAAAATCTAGGAGTCTTTTTTAAGCTTCTATCAGCTTATTGATTGATTTGTTTGCTGTGTGTTTCTCTGAGAAAAAACGTAGCTGCACATAGTTATCGGGGAAAAAGCGCTTACAACCTGTGGGAACTTGGGTTTTTAGTAACGTCATAAACACAGAAAAAAAACTCTGCGTTTATGTGCAGCTGACAAGAAAAAAATTGAAGTTCGAAATCCAAGTTTGCCAGCTCATGAAGCCAGCTCGCGACTTTCAGCTTTGCCACTCCTGGGGATGTCCGGCATTGGCAGCCAATGGATGTATCAAATTTCAGGGTCCGCCAGATCTGTTTTCTGATGAGTTTTGAGGGAGGCACAAATTTCACACACCTGACGTTTTGAGGATTCAGGTAGAAATGCATGAAGCAGAAAGCTCATTGGAAGGTTTGTACTTGGAGGATCATCCAAGTTAGTAGGTGGTTAGGAACCCACATTTATAAGCCATTTAAGCCATTTGGAAGGAGAACAACCCTACTTAGGGAACTTACTAAGCAGGGCTATTCACCACTTACTACCTGGGACGATCCTCCAAGTAAACGTTTCCGGCTTTCCACGATGCACATCTTATCACAAAATGTGCCACCCACTCAGTCACTCAGATGTCCTGCTGGATGATACGCGGGAGTTGTGCCTTAGTGAATTTCAAGGAGAACAGTGGTCAGAACTTGACTGTTTTGAGAACATCCATCAAAATTCTTTCCATGTAAAAAGGGTGCGAATCAGCCACCGATTTTCCCAGCAGAATTCACGAATTCCAAATCTTCGAATTTTGGTGGGTGTGTACCAAGCTTGGCCTTGGGGAGTGCCATTTTTGATTCCGAGAAGATCTTCTGAGGGCTGCACAATAGATCAAACTCTCATTGAAGTACCGTGCTGGCATATAGAGATTGTCATCCTGAGAGACAAATGAAACACTAAATGCAGGGCTTGTGTGTTTGAATCATCTAGAGATTGGGTATGTCTATAAATGATATTGTTGTGAAGCAGTCTCACTCCGAGTCTTGCAAAACCACCGAGAACGTCGATTTGGAAAAGCTCAGAATCTGACAAATGCACAAGACCTGAGTACAATGAAGACAAGTTTGCGTTCACACGTGTATACATACGTACCGCAATACCGTATATTGTATGGAAAAGTAGATGATGTAGAAGTGAAAGAGGGCGAACAAAGAGATGTTCCATCAGAATCAGCCGATGGAAGGCCAGTGAGATCTCAAGCCCCAACGGTATAGGACGAGGATTTGCATGGAACCAACAACACCAGTGCCATGTAGAGCCGTGGTGATCCACAACACGTCACCTTTTCGCTGAGACACTGGCAAAGCTACAAATAGAATACAAATAATATCAAATTAACATGTTATACGATTCCACGTCAAGACAGACTTGAGCTGAAAGACATGGGGAGAACTTCTGTTTTGACGGCTTTACTGCTGGCTATTGTTTCCTAAGACTCTCACAGCCGCCCTTGTTGTGTGAAGCCATTTCCCACCACTGCGATGAGGGTGCCTGCCGCAAACTCTGGCTGATTTTGGGTGAGATCTGGGGAATGATCTGGTAGTGAAAAAAATCCTCTAAAAACTACAACTTCAGTTCTTCATCCCCAATATTCATTCGGCCTAATTTTCCCAAAGTTCCACCCCGTTCGGAAATTCGTTGGAAACTTGCCATCCATCGCCATCCATCCCATCGGTAACCCAACCCGGCACCTCCAGTCACTGGACCAGAATCTGGTGTTACAAAGGAAATTCCAAGGCGTGGCAACAAACGAACAGGAAAGGCTTCGGCCTGGACAGCTGTTTCACAAGAGGCCAGGGCCGGGGCACCTAGAAATGGCCGAAAATTCATGGTTTTTTTTTTTCACTGGGCGTATTTCACACCTGTATGTAACTGGAGTTATATTTATCCTCTACTTGTAACTGGTGACTTTGGTCCCACTTTGCTGCTGTGCTTCATCGTGTGTTGTTTTTTTTGAACCGGTGCTTTTTGACCTTTTTCGTTATAAAGGTTCAACACTTTGCACAAATCGAGGTGCCCAAACCAAAAGAAAGCCGCAAAACCAATGGATTCCCATCTCTTGTTCCGAATCATTTCATCACAATTGAATCATAAATGCCCTAAGAATCATGGGATCTCAAACCTGGTGGTTTGGACAGTCAAACCCCTCCATTGGAGACTTCCAATGATTCTTAGGGTATATCAATATCGATCAGATCATGATAATTATACGTATCAATAACATCGATTCAAGGCTCTCAGGAAATATTTACCATGTTTTTTCATCCATTTTTTTTGGGCCGCCAAAAGAAACCAGGGCATCCACACATCACTAAGGACAGTCAGCTGCTGGTCTAGAAGGTCTGGTGACCAAATTTGGGCCAGCAGAAAACCACCGCGAGCACGTGCCTGGAACGGTAAACCAGGGCCGTCATCAGAATATAGGGCTGCCAGGGTCATATGAACTCCTTATACTGGGGATGGTCACTCATCACACCTTTAATGACGGGATTCCTTATCATGGGTATATATAAACCCCGATCCTATTGGGTTGATGAGGTTATCCCCTACGAAATATGGAAATATTGGGAGTTGATCGACCACAGCACAATATGAAGATCATGGATGTTGACCTGAGCCACTGAAAAAAAAACCTCGTACTTTCCATTGTTCTGGTTGTTTAATAGGGATCCTGGATCCTCATATATAGTGGTTTATGAAAATAATCCCCACATAACTGGGTTATGTTTTCACCCCCTATATACCCTAAAGAAGCAGGGGGCCCTTTTTTCATTGCTCACCTGACACCAGCAAACACATGAAACAGATCAACCCTGCAAGTGGTTATACCGTTGGATGCGCCCGGGCCTGAACGACTGCTGGAGCTGCTTGCTGGGCAACACACTTCAGATATTCCACATTTGCCTGGCGAATTTTTTCATTTCTGAGTGAAGCTGGCGAAAAAAAAAAAACGGATTGCAGTATGGCAACTTATCAACCATACCCCACCAACCTAACCAGAAAAAAATGGCTTAATAAGGCTTAAGGGAGACCAGTGGTTAATAAGCCCTTGATAGGGCCAGCTATTTCCGGGGGGGTTACGGTACGCGGTTAGGTAGGTTGACGGCCAAGCAATTTCAATACATATATTTGCAATCAGAGCCTCAAAGATCAAACGGTCCGTCTCCTGCTCCAAAGCAACCTCAGCAACGGCAACAAAACCATCATGACATCGCATTATACTGGTTGGTTCATAAGGATCCTTATAGTGGCTTGTTGCAATCCCCATATATCTGGGCTATGTCAAAACCCTGATATACAGCAAATACCGAAGGTTTTGGTCACTGCTCACCTCAGCTTCTGTTGCTTTCCAATATGTTCTTCCAACGGCTGCACTTGGATGTCCGGTTGGAAGTGCTGGCAAAAGGTTGGGATCAGTGTATTATGACCCCAATATACCCCATGTATAAGTAGGTTATAACTTGATGAGTCATACCATCATACGAATGAGATACTTATTCATAGTCTGCCATCAGCTGCAGACGTATCTGTATCAGCAGGCTAATAGGGCTGCCACCTGTTCTGCAGTAGGTACAAATCGAGATACCTGGAGGGGCACGTTTTGCCATGCACATCGATCTAGGGAATGGCATAAAGAAGTGAATGGAGTAGCTTCTGGGAGCAATAGAGATCTTCTAAAATCTTGTATCAATGTACTATTAAAAAAAATCCGTGTGTACGTATACTCATTTATTGTTTATGATATATACGTATATAGAATATATTCTATATTCAAACATAGACGAGTAGGATAGTAGGTGTGTATGTATATACGTATATATACGCATTGCGAAGCGACAAAATCTTGATTAATCTATTGATTCAATGCTCAACTCACGTGAAAACAGGTGAGAACCGGCCGTCGCCTCATAGGAGAGGTTGTCCAAATCAAACGTGGAATTGGTTTCATTCTCCCATCCTGGTATTTCAGAATCAATCTGCAAAGGAGGAAGAAAGATATTCAAAGATATTCCTGCCAACTTCAGTAAAAGCGGAATCTACACCTGCTTCAGAAGAAAATCATAATTTCATAATCAACATCCCAGTGTGTTTTTGTCTTTTCGTACCAATTGCATGGTGAAAAATGTATTTTGCGGTGAGTTCACTTTGTTGAAACCATGGACTCCTGGTTCACTCATGTACCACGGCAGCAAGGTCCCATTGATGAAAGTCAAGTTCTCTACCTTCGGACAAGATTTTTGCCACATAGGAGTCATGAGGATTCATTTTTTTTCAGCATGTAGCTAAGTATGATGATGTAGCTATGATACAGGTCCATAAAGAAGCACATCTATCATTTTTGGAGACTCCAAAAAATTGCTCGGCATGTGACTCTTTTTGCAAAGCAAATTCTTAATGGATTCTTTGGTCTCTGTGATTGACACACATAGCCACGTAAACAACTTGGTTCCTCAGACTGGACTTCAAAATCCTTCAATGTTGAGGCATTCACTAGCAGCTTCGAATCATTTATCAAACTGTTGCTCAGTCCAGGCCCTATTCCATATGAAAATGCCAAAGCTTTTGAAGGTCAGAAACTCCCATGGAATTTCTCCTGGAAATCTCTTGTGGCAGAAATTCCATTCAAAAATTCCTCAGATTGGTGTCTACTGTATAGGGATCTTTATATTGGTTCTTTACACTCCTCATATAATTGGTAGTACATATAATCCCCTATATCAAACAACCAACAACCAACCAGGCTGTTGTTTGAACAACTGCTCAGATGACCCCAAGGCCAAGGCCTCGCAATCACCAAAACAACCAGGTCGATCACTGTCACGACGTGTGAGTGCTTCAATCTGCCACGGATGTTTTGAGGATGTTTCCCTAAGGATGCATGTGTGGTATATTCACCTACATTTGGTTGATTATGGGAAATGTAGGTAAATATACCATACATGGATCCTATGGGTTTGGTCCACTGAAGTTGTTGCAACCACAATTCATCACGCTGATTGTGTGATGCAAACGATTGAGAGATACATCCCTCAAAACTAGCGGCAAAAGGCACCTGGAAAATACCCCCCAAACGGAAAAGGAGAAACATCGACACGAACCATCAATTGTTGGGGTTCCACGTTGGTTTTTCGGAGGTGTTACGCCCAAAAAATTTTTGGGAACTTCTAAAAATCCTTGTCACGTGAATGTCAGGACCTCAGATTTTCCGGACGAACCCGCGACGCGTTTGGGGCCTTCATAGCATTGACCTGGTTCCGCAAAGTGTTGATCCTTGTTTGTAATGACCTGGCAACTTACACACGGTGTGAAACCTTTCATCTGGGTCAAGGAGGTCGGAGTCCTCCCGTCATCAACAACTCACCGAAATTTGTTCCAACAAAAAAACTCCAAGTACCTGACATTTCTCCCGAATCACGTTGGGATGAAAGGACTCCATCACATAAAATTTTGGTGGATTTTCAGTGCCATTTTGGTTTGGGAGCTGCAGATCCCAAAAGAACTTCGGGGGGATTGGCTCAGCAGACCCCCAAGCCAAACTACCCTCCCAGCCAACTACCCCAGCAAGTTCGCGCCCTGAAAATTGGCCAATCCCAAGGAAAAACGAGTTTTACAACCATCTACCCTCCAGGGGATTAACATATCCCACCTTGGGAAAAGGAAAATCATCTTCAAAATGCCATTTTTGGAGGATATGTTGGTTCCCTGGAGGGTATTTTCAGGGGCGAACTTGCTGTTAGTTTTTGGGAGGATCGTTGAATCATGTTGAATCTTGCCGCCAACATGCCAGGCAAACGTATACACCTCACAAGCATCAATCTCTTCTGGCGTATAGGCTGGGACTATTGCATCAGATAGCGCCACTCCTGTCCCAGCAGAAACGCTCCCCGAAAAACAAGACGCACCCCTCAGTCGAAATAGAATCCAGAAATGTGTGTCTTCGTGTCCATACTGAAGAGAATGCAGTCGGTGGAACCAGGTGGAAAGCAAGATACCCCAGAATAGCACAGCACTTTATAATCTTTCATACATTTCTAGCCACATCCCTCAACAACTCAACATCTCTATATAAAGAGCTTCAAGTAAGACATGGTGGGTAGACTTGTTGACTTGGGGGGTATACTTGTTGACATGGTGGGTAAACATGACCACAACTCGCCTGGAGCTCTGCATTGCACATGGGTAGAGGAGATGTAGCCTTTCAGGTAGAGTCATAGATGGCCGATATCGAGTCATGCAAATCCTTTGAACAGGGGCAATGATTCCTTCTAGCTGCGGGCAAGTGCCGAAATCTGTACGTGATATAAAAATTGTTCATCAAAATCCATTATGATCATAATATGTGTACTTGCAATAGATAATCAGTCCTAAGTCCTAAGTCGAATCAGTATCAACAGTCTCATCAACATCATCACTTTAAAACTATGTGTTCCTTACATCTCTTTACCATCATTTGGTGTATCATATCGCATCATATCATAACATATCAGTTCATCATATCATAACATATCATAACATATCTCTAACATATCATATCATGACATCATACCTATTTTTATGATGAATCTTGAAGCCAATACAGAAAGCCAAGCCACTGTAGAGTGGAACTCGTTGAGGCTGAACCATGGAGGCAGACCTGACATCTCCGAGGATCATGTCGGCGATGTATGTTGGTTGAACCTAACAAAAAATCTGTAGATGTATGTGGGGATCATGTTACATCTAATTCTAATATGATCTACCTGGCAATTCTGCGAAAACGTGGACCTTTTTGGGGTGATGTTAAGTGATCTTTTCAGGGGATAAGTGACCTCCATTTAGGAGATCAAAAGGTCACTGGGGTTGTTAAGTGACCCTTTGAAAATGGTGAATTTAAGTGACCTCCAACGTTTGGGCATGAAGTTTGGTCACGGCTGGGTCATCACCTGGTAGTTGGTGGTTGAACCAACCCATTTGAAAAATATGCGAAACTCAAAATGGGTCCATCTTTCCCCAATTTTCGGGTGAATCACAAAAATATTTGAGTTGCCACCACCTAGGCTTGCTTGAGAACCTTGGATTGATCTCTCTTTCATTTCGATGAATCATTGAAGAATTTATGGATTTCATTAAGTGGAGCTACTTTGATTTATTTCTGTCTAAAAATTGCTTTTGCAAGAATTATTTGGGATCTGTTTCGTATCCCTTGCCTGTCACACAGTATCCCTTTCTGAATTTGCCGAGACAGGCCACTGGAAGATGCACTCGTCGGTGGACCGGAAATTCTGACCATAGACGTTGATGGGACGTCGCGTCTCCGTGCCTACGAGAGAATTCAGACGAAGTGCATAACAACAACTTACACTCCCCAAGTTTAACATTGGAACCTAAAAATGATGCTTTCCAACAGGAATCTCCTGGACTTTAGGTGCTGGTTTTCAAGGTGAACCATGTTAAACTTTAGGGGAAGAGACGGGAGAAATTCACACCCCCAGAAACCGTTGGAATGTTGATTTTTCATGATTAAGGCGGCTAGGAGAAATTTGCAATTCTCCTAAAACCTTCATTTCCCACCACACCAGCCCGGCATCGGTGGAGGGGTGGTCCGGTGGTCCATGTATATATACACTCTAGGGAACTTTCACATCTTCCAATCTGGTGGGATATGTGATGGGAACCCCAGGAGCCAATGCCCAGCTCCCCAAGGAAGCTCCATGGGAAATGGCGCCCATGTATAATATATAGCCATCTGTTCAACGTCTAGAGGGGGGTGGGTTCCATATGGGACCCGAAACCAACTTTGCTACGAAAACGTCGGGGAAAAACCGTCGCACCTTGCGGCTCTCCAACACTAATCGCAGGTGGAGACACGCTGCTGACACTGGGAGAATCCACCAACCTGGAGGGGAAAAAACGGAAATGCATGGCGATTGCTGGAAAATGCCCCATCTTTTTTTAATCGGAGATTTATCTGAAATTCATGGCTGTTCTTTCCATTGTCATGTTTAGTTTTCAGGGATGTACATGGTTTGACATGTTTGCTGGATAAAACTGTATCAGACTGCTATCAACATTGCAAATCCATCTTATATATATATATACATACATATAACTCCTCTGTTCAAAATCCTGAGGATCTATTTCAAGCATTTCCTCATTTTTCTGGCATCAGCAAGTCTCCGATGCTTACGGTAGCAAGGAACTCATAAAAGTTGACTTGATGTTCTAGCAAAATTCAATCTCCCAAACAAATCTGCAGCTGCCACAGATCAGCACAACTTGAATTCAAGAGATGTTTCCAGGGGTCATTATATTACCAACCCAAACAATGCACTCGTGTTTTCGGGAAATTCCCTCAAAATCACTATCCATTTGCATGAAGTTTGATGCCCCCAAAATGGGTCCCATTAAATGACCCCTGTGTTCTTCAAAGGAAGGAATCAATTCCAGCAACAATTTCACCTCTCTTCCATCCAAGTTTAGGCTCCCAAATCCATGGAAGTTTCTCTATCCAAAAAATACATCCCACTGGATTCCAACAAGTGAGCCGCGAAAAAAAGAAGAACAAAAAACCTGGTTACTTTCCATGAAATCCTGGTTGGTAAACAGGGATCCTAATATTGGCATCTTATATCTATATAACATTATATAACTGGGTAGTATAATCCCTTATATAAACCCTTAAACAACCAAATGTTTTTCACTGCTCAAGTGGAAATCTCAGATCCACCCAAATTTTATCCACCATCATCAATGTTTATCCACATGTCAAATTTTGGCCCATGATTCCAACAAGTGGAAAATATGTATCCATCAAAAAAATATGCCTATAAAACCAATGGTTATCCCAAGAGTTTTGCTGTATATAGTATAGCTTTCTCTCCACAAGAGTTGATTTGTTTTCCAAAAAATCGAGCTGCTAGCTAGCGGTTGAACCAACCCATTTGAAAAATAATGCTCGTGACCAAATTGGATCATTTTTCCATGGATTGGGGTGAAAAAAATACGCATTTGAAACCACCACCTAACTTAGTTTCACTTCTTGGGGTTATAACCCCACTTACCCATTGTTTTTTCGGCCATTTATTTTCGGCCATTTATAGGGGCCCCCATTACCCCAGTTACCCACTGGGCACCTCAGGATAAAGCCTGTGTCTTTCGCTGGAGCACCACCAAAGGTGACCCACACGGAAGCATTCATGATCATCGTTGAGGTTGGCGAACCTAACACTCAACGATGACCGTGGGCCCCCGAGGCATGGACCCAATCGTTTCTTCAATGGAGTCCATCGACATGATTTTTAAAAAAAAACCTAAAAATGGCTGAAAATTAATGAATAAAGTCACGTAAGTGTGGTGATTTCAGCGAAAAAAACTTCTCAGAAAGAAAGTGGAGTTATGGGCCCGTATATTATGACATCTTGCAACTGGTGACGGGGCCTATGTTGTAACAAACACTCAGGCAACCCACAGAAACCTGTTGGTGTTGGAAGTGGATGTGTGTTTTTGTTGGCCGATTCGAACCAGGTTGAACCACACGAAAATCGAACTGAAAGCATCAGAAAAAATAAATGTGGTTGATGGACAAAATCTAAAAAACTCGAGATGGTAAAGGATGGTAAAGGTAAAAATATCCCATATATAATATATAATATCCTGTAATTTGTGGGGATTGCCGGCGGCCATTTTCCACATCACATCACCGACTTTTTGTGGAGTTTTGTCCATCAACGGAGAGTCAACAAAAACTCGGCGACGAGTCTGGTACCCACCATGTCCCTTCCGAATGTGGCGGAATTCCCAAGGACCCAAACGGAAACGAAGTGCTGTGCTGTTTACTCTCAACGCCTGACCAAAATGAACAAGTATGAAAAAGTGGCATTGACGCACATGAGCGCACTACAGTGTCTTTTCTTGATATGTCTTGATGTTGCTAATGTAGGATGGGATGAATTGACAGTTTGCAACTTGAAGCCTGAGATTTCAGGGGTCGCCCATCTGATATACAGTTCCAGTTGGCGAGTTGGTGAGTTTGGTGGTGACGGTTCCGTCGTTGAGAGTTCCGTCGTTCTGAACTTTTGGCCTTACGGACAAACTTGGAATTTCAAAGTTTGAACTTTTAAAACCCACCAACAACCTGAATTTCAAGTACAATGTACAAGAAAAACCTGCAAAACAGGTTTGGGATGTTTTGGGATTGCTTTTTGTTTTGCAAAAAAAAAACATAAAAATATCCGCAGAAGTCCGGTGGGCAGTCCATGGCCCACCTGGCGGAAAAAACCTGGTGAGATTTCAACCTCGGTTCGTTTTTGTTGCTTCAGAAATCCGGTAAAATCAACTCACCAGTTGAGGTTGGTAGTTTTGGACCCATCTTTTAATAGCCGGCATTATAAATAAGGTTTTATATAGCACCATTTTTCTGGTGGTTAGCCCTGCCGGATTTCTGGGTTCCATCAACAGTAGATTGTGGCCATATATATGCTAAAGCAACAAAAATCTACATGTCTGGATCCATGAAGCTGGAAGTGTACATACATGAAATGAAATCAGTACCAGCCATCTGTTTCTTGGGACAGCTTTAACTTTTCTAGCTTATCCAGGTGATTCAAAGTGACCTTTTCATCCCCTAGTTGGAGGTCACTTAAAAATTTGAAAAGGGTCACTTAACCATCCCAAAAAGGTCACAAAGAATTGCCAGGATATGGATGTTTCCGAAAATAGTGCGAAAAAAAAACCAAATCATCCATCAATTAATAGGGTTTTCCATTCTTTTCACCATCCATTTTGGGGTAGCCCTATTTTTGGAAACACCCATAATAAACTTTGGTGAAAAAACGTTGACTGCGGAGATTTTCGGGTCTCCCCGGTCCCTGAGTCCAGCAACCAGAATCTTCAATCCGATTCCTCGCCTGCGGGGATTTTTGAACATCTTAGAAGTCAACATGTTCAAATAGGAGTCCCATAAGGTTGGTATATTCACCTACATGAAAAACCATCAAAATCAACCATTCATATTAGGTATAATCCATGGATTAATATGTAGTATAATATACCAGTCCCATGTATCCTATGGATCGGATAGAATAAACTTCAGTTTGAACAACTCTTTCAAAAGTGGAAGTAAAATAGTTGTTCCAGTGGAATTATGCTGTACCCTAATATGGAAATAAATGGAAATGAAACCAAAATAAAGTGAATGAATTCAAAATGAAACGAATCTGCAAAGATACCTTCAAGAAAAGAAACCCATGTACATCTGGACAAATGAAACAATACTTCACCAACCTAGATTTCCCTGAAATTTTCGGGGGTCCCATGGGACCCGAAACCAACTTGCTACCAACCTCGAGGCCCCAAAAACTCGTGTTCTAGGTCGCTAGTTGGTGGTTTCAACCCATTTGAAAAAAATTATGCTCGTCAAATTCGGTTCATCTTCCCCAATTTTCGGGGTGAAAATCACAAAAATATTTGAAACAGCCACCACCTGGTATATTGAGTGTCAGGTGGCTTTTGCAAGTGTCAGGTTGCTGCCATGCGGCGGGAAACCAATACCACGTATGGTAATCCAACGTGGGGAGTTTAAGGCTGCCAACTGCGGCCTCGAGCTGGTTTGGCAGTTGGTGGAAAGGCATGCTGGAAAATGTTGAATCATGAATACATCATCAAAATTATTGGAAAATCATGGAAAATTATAGGAAAATCATGGAAAATTATAAGAAAATCAACCAAAAACATCATCAAAATTATAGGAAAATTGTAAACTCATGGAAAATCTCTCTCATGTTGGAACTAAATCATCAACAAAATCATGGAAAGATCCATATCTCAATCAATTTCTTTGCAACAAAAGAATGCCTCTGTAAGTCTGGGGGGGGATAGAAAATCCGTGCCAAATCCGGCTATGTTCCCCCCACGACATGCTGTGGAACTGTGTCTGCTCGAATAGAGCAACTGGCCGCCTGAGAAATTCCAAATTGCTCGATGGATTGCAGCGGTGGATATTTGTTCAATGGAAAGAAAAAGAAACCAATGACATACCCCCCTGAAGATTAACATGGAACATAATCATGGAGGTTTGGAAGATGATTTTCGTTTCTAAATGGGTGATTTGTAGGTTCCATGTTAATCTTCCAGGGTGTACCCTCCATGAAACTAACAGCAAACGCACCTGAAAATGGATGGTTGGGTTCGATGAGATTCCTTTTGGGGGATGGCCTATTTTGAGGTGCGAACTGTTAGGAGTAGGGAGTGTAGAACATGATAGAACGACATGACTGTGGATTACAGCTGAAAATGTTGTTCCATCAATTTTGGCAAGATGCTGGAGACTGACACTGAATCAAGATGATTCGTGAAAAATTATGAGAGTAACTTATTTTCAGGTTGTAGTTTTAGGGATGGTACATGACAACCTGGTACCCGAAACATCCTGTAAAATGGTTGTTTCATTTGGATGACAAAACCAGTTCATTAAATTACATGTAAAACTGGTGTTTCACCAAACATCCATGGAAAAGGATGGTTGTTTAGGGGACCAGGAATGGATCCTCATCGGATCGAATTAATCGGTGGAATTCCCACCTTGTGGAAAGGCAGTACCCAAGATGACACAAAAATCATGTACGTAGATGACTTCGGTCTACCCCCCACCCAGGATGCCAGTTACAAATGAAGGTTTAGTTTGGGATTCCCGATCCTAAAAATGGAATGTCATCATGGTGGTCACTGTTACTGGGTGGGGGGTAGTTCCAATGGATGACTCATAGATTATGGCAATTGCGACTACAAGTACATCTCATCTGACCATTCTATGCTCACTGACAATTAAGATAGGATCATTGAGGTTCCAAACGGTGCAAGAAACCACTGCACGCCATTGGGAGACACCTCCAACTTCAGCCGATGCAAGCCTTAGCTTCACATGGTGCTCTCATGCAGCAAAATGAATATATCATATACCATATTGACCGTTATGACCGTCACAAATTTGCATGGCAACTCTAGTTGTGAGCAATGCGCAATTGAGATCTTTCAAGACTAGTGATGGTGGTTTCAACATTTCGCAGCTTTTGGCGCTCGGATCGGAGTAACTCATCCTTCGTGATCTGATCACATGGTGAACAAACCACGAGTAACTTGTAGAGAATAAGGATCCAAATAGATCCTTCATTGTATCAATAAGGTATCATGATGTATCAATTTGATACACAAGTCTTACATCTTTGAGACTTTGAGAATCTCTCTTCTCTCAAACCAGATGTAGATTCTGAAAAAGTGTGGTATCTGCCTAGCAGAACGCAAAATGGCTTAAAAGTGGTTCAACTAGTTGGTGGTTTCAACCCATTTGAAAAATATGCGTGTCAAATTGGATCATTTCCCCAGGGAGTGAAGATATAAAACTATTTGAAACCACCACCTACTTCAATCATGTTCACATGTGAAGACAAGTGTCTCACACAAACCGCATCAAATTCCCCATTCAAACACTGCTTCTCGGGGGAAAATATCTTTCAAAAACGGCCTCTTGACCAAGTTCAAGAAAAAGAAGCCCTTGCACCTACTGTGCTCACTGCATCGGAGTGAGCTATGCAACGTTCAGCTTCAATTTCCATCAATTTGAATCAAGTTCAAACAACTTGGGTTTCATAAGATTGGCTTCTCAGTGCTCGGAGAGTGAACTTTGCTGTTCCAGCCTCTCCACCTTTCGCATAAAGCGATTCATCCGACGTAGATGCTGTTCATGGAGTTTGCGTCCAGGTGGCAATGGAACACCCGAAGGATGATCATTTTCTCGCCAGTCGTACGACTTGTAAGTCGCCAGATCTCCGTCGTGAAAATCGATCTGTTCGTCTTTTGTAAGTTGAAAAGAAGCAGCATCAGAAACCTCTGAGTCGTACTCAACGGTCTTGTGCTCCAATCTCATCTCTGGCACTACTTTGCACTTGGACACACTAGCAGCAGACCCCATCTCCGAGTACGCAGAAGCCACGACGGCCCAAAAAAATAGGCTTGAACCAAAATGGTAGGCAACAGACATGTAGGGAGCATTGATGACATACAACATCTACTGAGTTTGATGTTTCTCATCCACTTTCGATTTGTCCTAACTCACCATACAGCAAACATTTTAAAAAAGAGTCGTGTGACCTTCTCACTCAGTGGTGTCCTCCCTAAAAAAACGTCCAAAAATTTCTTCACCGAAAAAAACGCGTAGCGGCAAGAGGCTAGGAAAGGGATGGTTCGTAGTCAAAGGTCCACACCTGGAGCTTCAGGGTTAAAAATTGATGTTTTTCAGGTGACAAAATGAAGGGTTTACCGCCGTTTACGGTTTAGATTCCATTGGGATTTCATATGGGGGGGTCCTACAATGGACCATGGGTTTTCCTACTAAAAACTGATCATTTTGGTGTGTGAAATGGGGGTACCAACCATTTAAGGAAACACCCTAAAAATGAAATCCAAGGTGGCTGGTGTTTTTTGGGTGAAGGCTTGAAGTCTGCAACTCAGTCTTTTTCAACACATGATCTGACCGTTTCTTCATAGGAAAAAAAAATGAAAAAAAAAAGCCTAGAGAAAATCATCATGACATCACCCATACCATCCACGAATCCATGGGACTGGTATATTTACCTACAATTACTAAAAACTAACCATTCATGTTAGGTAAATATTCCAGTGCCGTGGATGGGTTGATATCATGACACATGACATCAATCCTCTTGCAAGTAAAATCCAATCGAGCCTGGCTGTTGTCAAAGAA
The DNA here is from genome assembly GCA_000507305.1 of Breviolum minutum Mf 1.05b.01. Lineage (NCBI taxonomy): Eukaryota > Dinophyceae > Suessiales > Symbiodiniaceae > Breviolum > Breviolum minutum. Next base: position 160,354 of record DF239342.1, on the reverse strand, counting down.
ACCCATGTTAGATTGAAGGTGTAGCCCCTCCCAGATGGCCCTGTTGAAGTCACCTGCCAAGGTCCGCAATAAGGTACATGAATCAGTAACAGCAGCATCAAGGAGGAATGTTCCAAGGGCCGGGAGGGGGGGTGTTTTTTTTTAAATCATGTCATACTGATGGCTGAAATCCTGCACCACCTGGGATGTATAAAACCCTGTAAATAACGGGGATATTTACCATATCAACTGGTGCAGGATTTCAGCCATCAACAGTATCATGTCTTCTCGTCAAGGAGACCTTGAACTAGAAGGTCTCTTTGATTTGATTCGGATAGAGACCACTGCAAGACCGTGAGTATCCATAGATCATTGCTCTACATAAATCATATATATACAGTAATACACAGAGCTCTGGTCTAAAACTGCATCAGTTGTTTACCCTTTGTCTCCATTCAGCAGTCTGAGCAAGGACGGCGCACCCGACAAACTGAAGGCGATGATTGCATTGCGATGGCTGCCTCGGAGCAAAATGCCGCGGAACCAGCGGCCCGTGAGTCGTGGAAAGATGGCCGGCTTTGAGAAGATGGTCATCCCGGATGCAACTAACGAATGATAAGCTAAGAAAATTCCACCCAGGGATGAAGATTCGTACTGTTGATGGAAGAAATCCTGCACCAGTTGATATGGTAATATCCCATCATTTGGATGATTTTTTACATCCAGGTGGTGCAGGATTTCTTCCATCAACAGTATCTCCTATTTAAAATTGGGTGATGTTCCACCCGGACATGTTGGCTTTCAGGGTACTCCTGTTCATATACTAGTGGCTGCGGTGGATATCTAAGATATTTCTGGGATTCCAAAGACCACTTTTTTACTAATAAGGATGTTCAATTCACAAATCCAGGCGACAGTTATTTTTTGGTCTTGCATGGACATGGTTCAATTCTATCCAATTCGATTCCATCCATCAAAGAGATGACTATATAAAATGACTGGAGATGTCTACAATACCTTTATCAGACACACATGGATGTTTCCGAAAATAGTGGTACCCCCAAATCATCCATTTTAATAAGGTTTTCCATTATTTTCACCATCCATTTTGGTGTTTTCCCCCTATTTTTGGAAACCTCCACATGGATGTTTTGCCGAAAAAAAAGTGAGGCTCACACATCCAGTGGCTCCATCGTCAAATTCACCTGGTTGCACGGAGATTTTGTCACCGGCCATGAAACCACGATGAAAACCCCATAGTTTTCGACCCCAGTTGAATTATATGCGCAAGTCAAATTGAGAACATTTCCCCATGGTAACAACGGGTAAACCCACCCCCAAAATCTTCAAAAAAACCCAAAGGTCCAAGAAGAAATCCATGCCTGGAAGTCACCATCCAAAACAGCCTGCGGATTCGAAACGGATTCTTTCGCGGATTCGTACACGGAATGTTTCGCGGATTGGACCGGTCAAAAGGTGGTGAAGTTTGCGTTTCGTTTCTCCCTTCATCATCGAATGAAAAAGTGCTTCGGTTGAAGTCCAAATTAAAGGCCATGAAGATGAAAAAAGTTTGTCAATCTCAGGACACCACCACCACAGTGCCATCAATCTCAGAGATTCTTCGAGCATAACGAGCCCTCAGATGAATTCAGCATTTGGAATTCAACACGGAAGTGGTCAGATGAGTAACAAAAATGTCGTTTCAAGATCAACAGAGTCTATATACCACCTGGAAAGGATCGATGGCGCAACGCCACTCCCATGAGAGTTGCGCTGGAACCATCGATCCTTTCGTCTTTGGTTCCGTCTACCCCCAGGATGCAAGTCACAAATGAAGGTTTAGCTTGGTACGTTGGGATTCCTGAGCCTAAAAATTGTTCATGTCATCCTAAAGAGGTCACTGGAATCCTGGGTGGGTGTATTTGGCGGATCATCCAAGCTAGTAATTAGTAACTGTTTTCCAGTTTTCCCGCATTTTTTTTTTAACCATTGCTAACCGGGATGATTCTCCAGGTATAGTTCCAAATCTATTGGTCACCCCTTCTTTGAGGTGCCGGGTTTGTAAAAACCTGAGAATTCCCAACACACCATCCACGGTCTCGGTGACCAAATTCACAGCCTCGGAAAACATGGGACAACCAACGGATTGTCAGAGATCTCTGCAACATGCAACATGCTTACATGCAAAAGTCTTGCAATTCAGCAAGTAATCGATGATTTTGGACTTTTTGCGGAGTCCTAATTTGGTGGACCCGAAAATTGGTGTCACCCAACAAAAATCCCTTTTACGAAAAAAAAATGGAACAAATGAAAGTTCCATGTTTCAGTGGTCTTCCTCAAGATGGCAGCACCGATTTGGCCCCCCAGGCAGCTGCAGCTGGATTGACGCTCACCACACGAAGTTGCGGAAGAAATTGGATCCTCGCCGGAGTGTCGAGAAAAATCTCCAACGGGTCGGATCCACTGAACGGACCCCCGGAAAAAAACTTGAGTATCTATCCCTAAGGATCCATGTGTGGTATATTCACCTACATGTGGTTGATTTTTATGGGAAATGTAGGTAAATATACCATAAATGGATCCTACGGGTATAATAGATTGATCGCGACTTACTGACAAGGGGTCCGTTGGTAAGGTTCCATGAACACTTTTTCGATGGAAACATAGAACCTGAAATGATGGTTGGGTTCAGATGATTTTCCTTTTCCAGGGGGCCCTTATTCTCAGGTTCCAGCCGTTAATCTTCTGGGGTGTGTAGTGGATATTATTGGATTATAGTGGAGATGGTCATTCTTAGCATGAGTATATAAACCCCTACGAACTTGTTTTGATACACCATCTCCGAACACAGGGAAGCAATGGGAGTTTTCACGTCCCAACATTTGAAATCCAAAGCCATCGCTGTAGGGAGTTTGAGTATCAATGGATATTTCAATTTTGGGCCAAACTTCCATTGAATTTGCCAGCCTTTTGTCAACTCGGTCCTGCTGCCAATAGTTAACCAATCAGCTGCACGAGATGCAGGACCTCGACCACAAGATGTTTTTGATATTTTCATGGAGTTTTGCTGCGATTTCTCAAAACTTCCAATAATTTGCCAACGGAAATGTCTTGAAAATTCAAGAGTCTGAGAGTTGCATCTCTATTTTTGGTGCGGCTTTCAAATCTCTTGTTGAACCCCCACTCATCCAACACACAGCCCTGGAAAAAGATGGCAACTTCCCAGTTGCTGCCATCCACAAGCCATCCACAAAAATGGACGGGGCTCCAAACGTACTTGAAGCTGCTGTAGCCCCAGAGGTGTCAGGAACTTAGGAAACTTCACTTTCAGCCCAATCATTTTTGACCCAAGAAAAAGTACGGGAAAGATGGCCCAAAATTTTCACAAAGAAAAAAAACACAAAAAAGGCGACCTCATAGAATACTAATTATATCGTCATACTGTTGATGGTTCAGAAATCCGGCTAACCAGTTGATATGGTAAATATCCCATCATTTACAGGATTCTATACATCCCAAGTGGTGGAGGATTTCTTCCATCAACAGTATGTTAGTGGTAGATTGATGGATTGTGAACCTCTCCAATGATTTTGGAGCCGCACTGATCTGAATCTTCGACACAGGAAATAATTGAGGCACGTACCGGATAGGTGGCTGCAGGAAGAAATTTGTCCCGCCTTCCGCGGTCTTGTGCAGTGAGTGAAAACTGAACGCTAACGTTAAAAAACCCTTTGGTTTTCACTAACATAGCCATGGAAAATCACCCTCTTTCCTGGTAAATTCCGACAAAAATGGTGGATTTTTCGCTATGTTAGTTGAATTACCCTCCACTGTATCTCCTTCCATTCTTGTTGAAACCCTCTATTTCTATCCACAAAAGGCGCCTTAAAAAGTTGAGATCCACCGGCAAATCGCAGCTTGCTTCATCCTTTGACAAACGCCTACCAGCGCTCGAGGTCCCAACGTGACGACGTTGGGACGTTGCGGTGAAAGGATGGGGATTCAGCAACATGCGGAGGTTCCGGTTCAGGTTCACAGCATAGGTTGCGGTGACGTTCGATTCAGCAACAAAATTTGTTTGAAAAAATGATGATTTCTCATATACCTGGATGTATTGGTAGAAGTGCCAAATTGCGTTTTACCGTTTTCTCGGGGTGTCCATGCACCATTCCCCCAAAAAAAAGGGTTTTTTTTCAAGGTACGTTACGTACTTCCCCAACGAAAAAAATCTCTCCATTTCTGAAGTAACTTCAGGAAACTTCCGTCATATCCTGTGGTTCGCACCTGCCAGGCACCACCTCTGAGACAAAGGTATCAGAGAGCCTACAGCGTTGACCAAGGTCAAAGGAGGGACCATGGTGGACCCAGTTCGGTCATCTTTTCTTTTTTTGGAGGACCCGCAAAAAACACCATGTTACCCTCTGGTAAACTTACATAGCAATGGAAAACCACCATTTTCAATAGGAGATACATCTTCAAATGGTGGATTTCCCATTGCTATGTTAGTTTACCGGAGTGTATGTTTTGAAATGCTGTTTAATATAACGATTTGCATTATTTTTTCCCTGACACCCAACCAAAAAAACACACACAGAAAGTTGAACCCGGAGTTTGGTTCATGATGACCAAGTCTACTCCCAAAACCCCAATGGACAGCAAGCATTTTTCAAGCGATCTTTTGAAGGCTGGACGAAGCTGATTTGTTCGACAAAGAAATATGGATGTTTCCAAAAATAGTGGGGGTTTTCCCCCCCAAATCATCAATTTTGAATAGGATTTTCCATTATTTTCACTATCCATTTTGGGGTTTTCCCCGTATTTTGGGAAACACCCATAGATTGTTCCACACACAAAAAAATCATCCCATCTGGGGCCACTCTACAGGCGGCATTCCAACTGTGGAAGTGGTGGTGGTGTCTCCTCTAGAGCCACTGCTTTTCATCGCGTTTTCAAAAAGGAACAAAAAAATGTCAACAGCACTTTCTAACACCGCATTTTTCAATATGATTTTTTCTTTCCAAGGCCAATTTTGGGAGGTGCTGAAATGAAAAAACTTCGAAAATGTTCACAGAGTCAAACCATCCAACTAGGCCTTGCTAGCCTTCTCACCCAGCTGCCAAAGCAAAACCTGGCTGCAATGATGACCAGTACACCGATCTGCACTAACCCTTTCGAGCTGAACTAAAAGCAACTGATTTCAAGAGATATCAATGAGTGACTTCTCATGGCGAGTCATAGTTCCAAGATCTTCTAATATTCATGCTCCTCCAAAGCTTCGATATATGTCTGGCAATTGAAATATAGGATTCAAGATGACTCAAGTGGCATCAAAACCCTTGGACCATTCCCTTGTAGTGGTTGGTTCGTGAGGATCCTTAGCTTAAAATAATAGTCCCCATATAACTGCATGGGTAATCCCCTACAAAACCTGAGGACTTTTCCGACTTTTCCGAAAGTATTCGAAGCAAAACCGGAGGAACCAGGTTTTGATCACTGCTTAAATTTGATGGATCTACTTTGGCACTTTGGAATGTCAAGGTTTTTTCGGTTTAGAACACACCATCTGGTTTCAGACTGGATGGACAGCCTCCTGTCCATCAAGTACAAGCAGTTCTTCTTGACTTGGCCTCATGCAAAGCCGTGACCAAACTTCATCCCCAAACGTTGGGTTGGTCACTTAAATTTCACCATTTTCAAAGGGTCACGTTTTCACAACCCCAAAAAGGTCACGTTTTCGCAGAATTGCCAGGGAGTTTTTGAGGATTTCATAAAGTCAAAAAGTTCAAAAATATGACTACCAGATGTGAGAGATTCAGCGTGTTGAAAACTCAACTCTTTTGGGGTTGCAGTCTTTTTTGTTGGGAGGAACACCTTCCCTGAAACTAACAGTTGGCACCTGGAAAGATGGGAAAATCCAAGAAGGGAAGGCTTTTGTCTTCCAACCATCAAAAAAAGTCAGGGGCTACGGTCTGTTAGTTTCACACAGGTTCCAAAATACTTACAGTGATGATCATTCACCAAAAAAAAATGGCAAATTCGCTTTTTTTTGGTTGTTGTGTAAACGAACCAAATGTGTTGAGTTTCTGCGCAGTGGCCGACGTTTGTTCCTCAGCTTCTGACATTCCCAACACGCTGGTGGAGTTACCTCAGATCCCATCCCCCATACAACGACGTTTTTCCCGTGGTTCCTCGGACGTTGGGTTGGTGGTTAGCGCCGGCGTTTTCCATTCGATTGAGTTTGAGGCCGGAAACTGAAGCAACCTCAGCGACCACGGGGATTCTGTCCAAGACTTACGTTCTGGTTGGTGGTTGAACCAACCCATGTGCAAAATATGAGTCAAAATGGGAATCAATTTCCCCAGGGATCGGGGTGAAAATTGAAAAAACATGGTGAAACCACCACCATAGCTTTAAATCAGCCAATTGCACCCTAAACAACCCATTTTTCAATGGTTGGCTTGAACAATTGGATGATGAACCCAATCTTTAGATGGAAAATGGGTGTTTCACCTGTCATATTTCTCTTTTTTAACTGGTTGTTTAGGGTTCCAGGAGAAAAAATGAAGGTTTATAGTATATAAAGGATCCCCTAGACATGTAATGTCATCCTGGGTGGTGACTATTAAAAATGGGGATACAGTAACCCAGCGTTCATTCTCGGGGGATACAACTCAGCAAAGATACATATATAGAATATATATATATATAAACATTATATATATATATACAAGACATACAAATACATACAGATGTATTACAATGCTTTTACTTTTAAAGATCCGAAAAAACTTTGTAACAAACCACAAACACACAAGATGTGTTTTCGCAGGCATACCCAAAAAAACACGTCACGAATCAAATCTCTTCAAAACGTCACATGTGCCATGGCCTAAACTCCTTATATTGGGGATGGTCATCCCACCTTTTAATATGCATGAAAAACCCAAAACCATCCCAAAAACCCATCGGATTTTCCAATGGGAGTTGATCGAATTTCATTATTCATCGGCACATCCACCAACCCCTCCTGGGCGGCTGACTGCATATACGAGGCGACCGGTGTTCTGATCCACCACACGAATGGTTCCATCAGATCCACCTCACTGTCCCATCCGCCCAGGGACCCGTTGAGTCATTTCAAGGAACCAAAACCCCCATGGCTTGGTGAGTTGGTGAAAACACTCGTTGGTTGGTTCTAGGTGCCCCCAGCTGCAGTAAAACCATTTTTGAGCCATTCCAGCTTCTACCACCTTTGCAAAGGAAGGAAGTCGCGGTTGAGACTTGGGAGTGATGTTTTCATGCTCGAATTTCAAAGTGGGTGTTTTAACAAAAATGTGCTTGAATGCATTGAGCTCATGCAGGCATGTGAAACATCGGATTTTTCATCACTTTTGTCTTCTAAAATATCAATCCTGAAACTCCAAAAACTCCAAACAAAACCGGCAGCGTTGGCCCCGGAGGCGCGCCTGTGAACCACAATTCCAATATGGTCGTGAGAGTGTGAAGTTGGAACCTGCAGGTTACCAAACAAACGGATGGATGTTTTGGGGGGAAGGTTAGGAAGTGGATGGATCAATGGTTCGTAGGGTGTAACCTCCTTGAAATGGAGTTTATTGAGGTTTATAACCCACTTGCGAACAATTGATCCTAACTTCGCATGCCATGAAAAGATGCGAAAGAAGATATACTGTGGAACCTGATAGCCAACCACGAATTAAAATGAGCGTTTCAGTTAGATGACAAACACAATCATGACATGGAAAATGGGTGTTTCACCCAACATCCCATTTAAAAAAAAAGCGGTTGTTTAGGGCACCAGGTGAATTTGTATGAAGATATTTTGTTGAAACTTCATGTATTGCCAGATTCTACGGTTTTGATGAGACTGCGTAGGAGATTAAAGAGGCTTCACCTGCCTTCTGTCATCATCCAAACAGCGGGGTCAGCAGATGTGTCGATTGGCCTGATTCGTTGCATGGAATCGGTCAGGAAGCAATTCAGCTCGTGTATCAAGAAATGGCATAAGTGGCTACAGTATCTCGCAAATATCATTGTAAAGTGAAGCCTGCAGTTTGTAACCACCCATGACCGATGTTTACAGATAAATACATATATGTTTATATGTACATACATATACGTAACCAATTATATTACTGTCTATATTTCGACCTATGGTTCGATTCTCGTATATCACGTAGATTCCAAAACAAATATATTGTAATCTTTTGACTCATATAATTATACGTTGTAAAATGATATTGATACCAGGTGATTCAAAGTGACCTTTTCATCCCCTAGTTGGAGGTCAGTTAACCCCTTAAAAGGGTCACTTAACCATCCCAACAAGGTCACTTTGAATCACCTGGTGCTTGAAGTTTCTAAGATCCAACCTTCTCTTATAATCCTCCAGATTCTGAGGCCGCTCACTGGAAATTCAGCCTTGAAAGTCCATCACTATCATCACTGCCATTGACCTGCGAAAAAAAAGCAATAAACTGAGCCACGAAGGAAAAAACATCTTACTTTCCATGAAATTCTGGTTGTTTAATAGGGATCCTCATAATGGTTTATTATCCCTATATAACTAGTTAGTATAATCCCCTATATACCCTAAACAACCAGGTTGTTTTCATTGCTCAACTGGCTGTCAAGACGTTTCTGGGCAATTTATTAAATCCATATAAATCCTTAATACTGAATTAAGGCCATTTTGGGTAGGATTCCGTTATATACTAAACCACAAATTAAGGTGACCTCGGCGTTTTGGTTATAAATTGCCCAGATGAATTTTGATCATTTTGTTTCACCAGAAAAAGCCTGAAACGAAAGGCTTATTCCCTATACTCAAAGTATAACTTTGTTTGCTCTTTTGGGGTGATTCTCCCACTATAATTTCAACTGCTTGAAAGCTTGTCCAATCGAACATGTTCAGAACCGATGCACTGCTTCCCATTTTTTACAGTCCATTTTGGTCACCCGCTGGACGCATATCTTTAGGGCACAAACGCCCGCGACCTGGGGTGATGTGATTAGAACTTCGGGCGTTAAGAGCTGTGGCCGACACCCTGCAAGTTCTTCAGAAAGTTGCAAAAGCAAAAGGACAATATGATTCAAAGGTGCATGAAACCATTCAGGAAGAATTTGGAGTGTCTTTGCCAACCCCTTTTGGGACAGAGGGACAAGTGAAAACAGTCCTTAAAAGGACTGTAAAATGATGATAAGACCGTGTATAAGCCTAAAGAAGCTCACAACCCTATGGTACACTCTATGATTGAAACTTTGCAAAAGAAGACATGGCATGAGACACGTTAGGAAAAAAAAGAATCTCAAAACACGTGAAGCAGAGAATTGCAGCTGGCAAACAACCTTTTACGACTCTTGAATAGCTCACTTTTTGCTCAGAGACTTTCTTGAAAGGCCTATCCATAAATCGTCATAAGTCACTAGAGATCGCGTCCACTAGGCGTTTTCTGTTTCAGGTGATCACGGTTGTCCTTCCCTTCTTTACTGGCACTACTGGCAGCTCTTTGGCCTTAACTCTGTACAATACCACCAGGCAATTGTTCGAAGCCGCTCACATCCAATTCGGGAAAAAATGTGACCTCTCAGGAGCAAAATCCGTAAACAAAATCAGCAAGCGCACAATTTTCAATTAGGGAAAGTGCAGGTCTTTCAGGTTGGATTTTTGTTCCCGAATTGAATTGTCATACCTACCGTAACCTCCCTGCAACTAACAGCGAGTAAAAACCCCTAAAAATGGATGTTTGGGGTTCGATGATTCATGTCCTTTTTGAGGCCCCAGCCTATTTTTCAGGGGCGAACTTGCTGTTAGTTTTGGGGAGGGTAGTTGTCTATTGATCCCACTGCCATGCCTTAGAAGCTGTCAGAGTCCACATAGCGGAAGTCATGTCTGCCTCGGTGGAAAACGACGAACGGCGCCCGGCATTGCCCCGGGCGATATTTTCCCATGGATTCCTGCCATCAATCCATGGATCCCACGTTTGTTTGACACGACGCGGCTTGAAAAAGCGTTCCCGGTTCCTAAACAGGTATGCTCCATGAGACTGGAATATCTACCGACATTTGGCTTAAATTTATGGTAAATTGTAGTAGTAAATATTCCAGTCTCATGGAGCATTTTTTTGGTGTTGTTTTTTTCCACATCCCAGAGGGAGTTGATGATGTTTGCTGAGTTCAGTTCAGAGGTTCACCACTTCGTGAGATCCTCTAAGAACAAGTTGAAGACAAATTTTCGCAAGAAGCAGGAGCTGTCAACACTGCTGAAGGGAAGTCAACAAAACAAGAAGATTAGAACTATGATGAACTATATGAAACTATAGTAACTACATTGCTTCGGGTACTTAGCCATGTTGTATTGCCAATGTTTCCCTTGGAGTAAAAATGGAGCTGTCTGCTGCTTCTGCTGATATGAAACAAGCCCAACACTTGGCGAGTTGGCTGCACATGATAGGCTTCAAAACACAACGGTTGCAGCTGACGAATGCTGTGGCTTTCCAACCATTCTGATTGATGTCCATTGGAAACATCGGGAAATGCTTCGAAAATCAAAATTTCACCAACCACTGGACATTGGCATCATCCGTGACAAATCACCAAAGCATACTACATCTTCATCTGTGGTCTAAAATGGGCACCAGGGTTCAAATTGATTCCTTGAAACGTCCCCACCGATTCCGACACCATCTTTCATGGTTGGGCTGACACTGACCGCCAATCGTTCAACGGGTAGATGATTGCAGGCTTGCAGGAGATGTCCACTGGCTTACAACAATAGGTCATGTAACATGTATCTATGAGATTACTATTAAAAGCAAGACTACAGATTGAAAAGCAATGAAAATTGCAGGAGTTTTGCTGTAGTACAGGTTTCACCAGGAAAAGAAAACACCAAATACTTCTCAACGAATGATTATAGCCCATAATGGTATCACACTAAGGCTCTCTAGAACAATAGGTCGTTTCTTTCACTGCTGTGTAAACTCACAGGTCAAATGCCTAGTAAAGCCATTACAAAAGACATTTGCAGTTCCAAGAAAAATCTGCTCATTTGTGGACTCCTGCCATGACTTGGTGACTGTGGTTGCATTTTATGCATCCTTAGTAAGGCCAGATTTAATTTGGCCCATGATGTTCCACTGTTTTGTTCACACACCTCGCGGGTTTTTGTCAGTCCCAAATTCATTGGGCTACCATCACAAACTGTAACATCCTCACTTCACTTAGGCTTACATATTTGGTGTTTTTCGGAAATTCAAACAAAATTGACTAAAAAAAAGACGTTGCACTCACTCGATGTGGAACATGAAGAAAAAAACGACAAATTGTTGCATTCCTGGCATTCCTTTGGAATGCCACGTTTTTCTCAGCTGGCATGATCGAGCTATTTATGGCCTCTTGTGAGTGACTGATGCCTTGAAGGAGGCCTGACACACTCGCGAAAATCAGGGGACACTGAATAGAAATCTATACAAATACAAACTAAATGGGTGTTTCCGTAAATGGTGGTACCCCCAAAACACCCCCAAATGATAATTTTTAGTAGGAAAACCCATGGTTGTTGGGTACCACCGTTTTAGGAAACCCCCAAATAAACATACCTGTACTTCATTTTATATAAAAGAAACAAACAACAAAACAAAAAAAAACAAAAAAAACACGAGGGGGTTTTAAAAACACCAACGAAACTGCACCAGAGCACGAGCTCGTGTTGGTGAAAATTCCCTGCCTTCTTGGATAATCTTCTAGCATCTTCGTCATGAGGATCCATGAGCATCCTTGGAGTCCGATGGGATGCCGCGGTGCTAAAAAAAAAACCGGTGGACCCGTACCTTTCAAATGGGAGAAATTTCAACGACGAGTGGTTCCCTCAAGGTGGTTTCCCGGATTCCTGGAAATCCACAGGAATCCACTGAGCTACCTTTTCATGATCATCTACCCAGAGATTCAGGAAGATTGAGTGATTGAAAATGAAGAATTATATCTATATATACAAAAATAGGGATCCCCTCCAAAACATCTGATTTCGACATGTACCCATCTGAAACATATGCAGAAGTCAAATGATTTGACATCTTCCGCATTTCGGGACAAAAAATAAAACGTGCTCATTAATCAGCACCTAGTCGTGATGTTCACTGGTTTGAATGAAGGGATAGCTATCATGCCTTTCTGTGCGACTAGCAGCAGCAATGTAGATCGAAACAAGGTGAGATGAGACAAAAGTGGTCTTGTGAAGTGTTGTGGGCCGCCAAAATTTCAAGCGCTCAGATGTTGCTTAAAAGAATTTACCTAGATTTGAAATCTCCATGATGAAGGAATTGCACGAAAACAAAAACTCTTACTTTCCATTATAGTGGTGGTTAAATAGGGATTCTTATAATGGTTTACCTACTTACTACAATCCAATCCCCTGTATACCCCAAACAACCAGGGACCTTTTTCATTGCACCAAGTATCTCCTCAAAATCGCAGGGCAAGACCACAACAGGGGTCATCGTATTACCAACCCAAACAATGCATTGTTAGGAAATCCCTCAAAATTGCCACAGATTTCTATTGATTCCCCCAAAATTGGTAATCTAATGACCCCTTAAAATCATTTTACTGCTTGGTGAGCCAACCAATTTCTTAAAAAAAATCGTCGAAATGGGTTCATCTTCCCCCAAGTTCGGGGTGAAAATCACAAGAATATTCAAAATCACCACCTAGGAATTGTTTGACCCAAAATGGGACCCTTGAATGACCCCAAGACCACAACTCCAAGACCAGCCAAGCAACTTTTCGATGTTCAAGATATGGCGCTCCAAACGACGGGAACGGAGCAAGACTTGTCCCACATCCAAACTTTTGGCTGCACCCTGTCATTGGAAACGGGTCAACCGTTGGAAAGAAGGCCTTATGAAGGGCTGGTTAACCATTGGTTTCCCTGGATAAGACCTTCTTGAGCCCTTGTCTATAGTTGATAAGATCTTAAAGGAAACCAATGGTTTCTACGGCGCCGGAAGGAACAAGATGGTGAACTTCAAAATGACTTTGGAAATAGATCTTCCCATCTCCCTGTCGGGGAATCCCCTAGCCCCTAGTGTGTGTATATATGTATACATATATATATATATATGTATACATATATACATTTTTTTTTAATCGTCCAACTTGTGTTCAGGTGAAATTTCTCACCCCATCCCCGTTCCAGGGCCTCCCATTTTCCAAAGCTACGAACCCCTGGGTTTGCCACCAGCCTTGAATCGGGTAACTCCTTCAATAAACTCCTCCACCTAAGACAACATATCCAGAATCAACGGAAATCTCGAAGAAAAAAAACACAAATGCTAAACATGGCAATGGAATATCCCCATGTTCCAAAGGAAATGCATCTGCAATCCGGGTCCATTTTCCAGCCAGCTATGTTAGTTTACGGGAGTGAATACATGGAGATGTTTTTTCAAAGACAGAAACTGGAAAATTCCTGTGGAATAATGTGATGTCGAATCACAAGCGCAACAGCCATGAATTGCTTTGAATGGAAGCAGGTGCAAGTTACAGCAAGAAAAAAAAACTGCATCCAAACATGTGAACAATTAAGGGTCCCAGGTTGTTTAGAGTATATGGCGGGGATTATACTACCCAGTCATATAGGGATGATATTAAGCCAATATAAGGATCCCTAATTATCACAACCAGGATTTCCATGGTTCATGCCTTTTAATGCCATGTGGTGTTTGTCTTACCCCGGGTCTTTTTTGAACCAACTCAAGGCACTGAGATCTCTCCATCACCAGTATCATCCAAAAGATCAAAGAGAACCTTCAAGTCCTGAAGGCTTCGGATCCGCATCTCTTACACCCTGGAATATCCAAAAATCATCAAAAAAAATCCCACGTGCTAAATAAAAAATGTATATTTTTGAGTCGATGATTTTCCAAATCTTAAAAAAAACGTGAAAGGTGGGGGATATGATGTTTTCTCGTTTTTTTTGGGTGAGAACCTCCTCTTTTTGGTGAAGATGAAAATCTTCGATACTTTGGAAGGTTGTGTTGCAAACCGTTTTGAAAGTTGCATATTAAAAAGTCAATTTCTTTCGTTGATTTCCTATTTTTTTTTGTGGGTGAGGATGTGGAGTCGCAATCTTTCGAAATATCGGATTCAAAAAAAAAACATATCTTGTCCTGGTACCCGAAACAACGTTTTAATGGATGGAAATGGTGAAACACCCATGGATGTTTGGTGATTTCCACCCATCTTTCCATGTAATGATTGGGTTCGTCATCCAACTGTGTTTCACCCATTTTAGTGACCCTGGATGGCTTTCAGGTTCCAGGTGTTTTTTTCAATTTCGCCAAGGCACTCCCGCTGCAATTTCCAACTTATCTAGCAAGAACCGAAGCTTTGGATCTTCCAAGAGTTGTTCAAACTCTGACCAGGACAAAAGCCCATCACCTTGGAACCCATTTAATTTAACGGTTAGATTCCTTGCGTTTTTTTGGAGTAAAATTTGAGGTTCAGTTTTTGTATACCTCAAAGTGGTCAAGTTCCAAAAAAGATGGATGAAAGAATTTTTGCAGGTTTGGGGATAGATGAAACATCAGGTTGTACATGCTTTTTGTAGCTTTGAAAATCATGGATGATTTCTTGAAGTATAATTTAATGAAATACATTACCCATTTGAGACTGGAATATCTACTTACATTTGGCTGCAAATATTCCACTCCCTTTCAAAAGGCGCGTTTGGGTTGTACTAACCATCATACGAAGTTAATGAGTTTCAACCGGATTTTCTCCATGAGCAACTGGTTTTTTAGAAAAAGCCCCCCGCAGCAACTGAGATGTCGCAAAATCCGCACCGAACCGAACTGGAAGAGCAAAATCCGGTAACGAACCGTTACCATCCGTTACACTTTACATAGGCACGGTGAAACAGCATGACAATTTTTCCCACAACTCACAACATCCTGAAAAAAAAAAACTTCCGTGTTTCAACCCGGAAGATTTCGAAAACCTTTCGAGAAAAAAACATCCAAAAAAAATACTTATCAGGTGATGACCCAGCCGTGACCAAACTTCATCCCCAAACGTGGGAGGTCACGATTCACCCACAAAGGTCACGTTTTCGCAGAATTGCCAGGTACTTTGGGGGATTTTTATTTTTCAAAAAAAAAAAGACTCCGGGACTCCGAGCCTGAAGTATCTAATTTTTCGAAGATCCTTGCCACGTTCTTGAAGTATTTTTCTTCTGCCTGCACTTTTAACTGCTGGTCAACAAACTCTTGTGTATCAACGTGCGAAAAAAAACAGATCTTAGATGAAAGATGATGAAAGTACCATGAAACCCATCATCTCCATGACATTTCAAAATCGATTTTGCTTGGCGAGAAGTTTTTTTCATCTTCGGGTGTCAGCAATCTTCCACAACAACAACAACAACAACAACAACAACAACAACAACAACAACAACAACAACAACAACAACAACAACAACAACAACAACAAAATGGCACTCAAGTGAAAACATTTAAACAACAAACAACAGCCAAAGTTTTTGAAAAAAAGTTCAAGACTTTTTTAAAAAGGTTCAAAAAAAAAGTGAGTGACCCCCAAAAAAAACGACATTTTTCAGCCCAAAACCAAACCTTCTGCTTCTCCATGAAGAGAACTTCTTCATCACCTTTTGCAACTTGAAGGGTTTGCTGGACGAAGACCGCATTCACCACGTTGATGACGGCAAAACCGATGGCACAACGATAGATGAGGAAGAGAAGCCTTAGGTTGGATGGGTTCACCCATGGGAGTGGGAGGTGTTGGCTCCCGAAAGGCCAATCAAATCAGGAGTTTTTAGGGAGGGTTTTTGGAAAAAAACACAAACACTAAGATGACAATAGAAAAATTGAACCATGAATGGACCAAGATGTATGAATCCTATTCGAAAAGGTTGATGTCCATGGCCTTTTTTTTAGTGTATTGGAGATGAAAATTACAAATATGACCCCCAATAAAAATGTGACAGTTTGCTCCGAGTCCAGCAAATGTCAGGCAAAAACATAAAACCATATGTTTGTCAAGGTGTGTTTAAAATGTTGATCGGGCTAAAACTGACGTTTCAAAGAGTTTCATCCGCTTCAATGTAAAAGGTTTAAGACGTCCATGTCATTTCTGGCAGTTTCTGTACGCCTGGATGTTTGTTGATCAAAGCTCCGTTTTTTTCTGGTGATGGGAGACCTACAGGCCGTCACGATGCCATTGGTTTTAAATGAAGGTTTTTTCAGTTGAAATCCCCACCTAACAAATATATGCCATTGTCATCCTGCTACTAGTTGAAATCCCGAAGGGTATTGCACCCCAATAAAGGGTTTTGTTCAACATACCTATCTTGAAACAAAAACTTAAAGATTCGCATGGCTTGGATGGCAACCACACGCCTCATTTTCACGGAGTCCCAACATGCAGAAAAGTTACGAATACCACTCAGTGACATTGTCTGTTAAAATGCGGCATGCTGGCGACCAATTTGCAAAAAAGACCTGACAATTTTTCAGAGTCTGAAGTTGATTTTGATAAAAAAATGTTGCCTGAAATCATCTGAAAAAAGGGATGGTCCATTTTCTTTAAACTCGCATTTGAATACCAAGAACTACGAACTCATACCACGACTCAAACTTTTTTAAAAAACGAACTTGTGACATTGGGCCCCCATGAATCATGAACCCCCCCCTGGCAGCTGAAAAAAAAAAACGACCCAAAAATCGCCTCGAAGAGAGTCAGCACGGCTACGGAGAAAGTGCCTCGACTCAGCAGCAGGTTGCGTTTGGGGAGCTGCGCCCTTTGAGGGTCGGACCTCCTGGACCATATGTGTTTTTTTTATCCCGAAAAGTTTGGCTTTCTTGGCTTTTTTTTGGCTGCCCCAATGAGGAGGTTGTTTAAAGACTAAAAAAAAACAACAGGTTCAAATGTTGATTATCTAATTTGGAGTTCGATGGTGGCCCAAAGTGATGTGAGCGCTAAAGTATCTAAAAATATGATCCCAAAGAAAATTACACAACCAAATTGCTTGACACTCATCCGTGATCAGTGTTTCCAAATATTGGATTCCTCGTTTTGTTGAAGTTCTTGTTTTGAAGCATTGTTAGTCCAAGGCACCATAGAAACGATATACTGCATAACGTTCCTGTGGATCATTCGCTTCATCCTGCATATATGGCCTCACCATGAGGCAAACCTCAGATTCGTTTTAGTCGCAGGGCATTGAAAATACTGGGTTTTTCTCACGGTATTGCTTTGTGCTTGTACATTCAAGGGAACTAGCATATCCCACCTTGGGAAATGGAAAACCATCTTCAACCATGCCTTGCGAAATGTTAAACTCCCAGGACGGAACAAAATCTTGAATCTTTTTTTTTGCCAATCCGATCCTGCGATTACGCGCGGATCGTAAAGTTCAGACACTCTAAAAAAGAGAGATCTACACCCAGGTGATTCAAGCCATGAATTTTTCATCCCCTAGTTGGAGGTCACTTAACCATTGAAAAGGGTCACTTAACCATCGCAAAAAGGCCACAACGAATTGCCAGGACTGCTTATTAGTTTATTTGATCATCTTAGATCGTTTCCATGATTACCCTCCCTATAACTAGCAGTTCGCACCTGAAAATGGATGGTTGGAATACGAGCGTTTCCTTTATGGGGATGGCCCATTGCAGGTACGAAATGTTAGCTTCAGGGAGGGTAGTTGGCATCAAAATCTGCCAATTCTTCAACAGTGCCTGCCGCCGCTTTGTCACTTATCCATGACAAGAAACAGTTCAGGAACACACTAGAGAGATGAGTTCTACATGTATATAGAGATGCGTGCGGAGTAGTAAAAACTAGTTTTAAAAAATGTATATAAATTGATATATATATATATATATGTGGTTCATCCAAAGTCAAACTCCTGTAGTCAGTTCTCAACATCGAATTTTCAACCCCCTCACAAAACCTCGATTCATCTGAGTGACCATCATTGCTGCGATCAGTTGGATGACCAAAAGGAAAAGCAAGGACCAAATTAACGTCAAACCGCTGGAGCTCAAACAACGTGCCAACATACTCAAAGAGTCCAGCATTCCGGAAACTCGCAACACGCGTACGGTCCTGGAATTTTTTAAAAGCACCGGAAGATTTCCACGGTCGACATGTTTTTTTTCCTTCGAATGCTTTCGTAGAGATGCTGTTTTTCAGAAACGGGATATGGAATGGCAAATGCATCCTGACCGGATACTATGCTCTATGATCTACAGATTCTGTTTCAAGCTTGTTCAATTGTGACGTGTCACCCTCCGGGCATATCATTTCACACCATTTGGAGGTCTCGGTCTCAAGTGGCAGAAGAAAGGATTTGATTTGCAAAAGGAGTAGCATTACCTCGTAAACCAAGAAAGGTCAGTCACTATTGACTCATTGACTATAAAACTCCTTGCAAATTCATGAGTAATTTCACTACCAAAAAAACGTTTCACCCATTTGCGTCCATTTCGCTGCCTCAACTGCCTCATGTTTCTCTCCCTGAAACTTTCCCCAAAAAATTCCTGAAGAGCTTTGCAAGGCGGCAAAGACGAAGTAGGGTAGGATCCACTGGCAGGTTCAAGCTAAATAGCTCTACTACAGCTGCCAATAGAGCAACGAAGTCAATGATGTTAAAGGGTGTCTTGCAGAATTTCACCTCTCCAAGTTGGATTCGCGAATCGAATCACGAATCGGAATCGGGGGAACGGTTGTCGTGTTTTGTTGGGGATAGTTGGGGGGGGCAACAAACTCATGGTGCCACGTAGATATCTATGTTTGTCAAAAATGATCTGAATGAAGTTGTACTAAGTTCGGGGTAGCATCCATGTCGGCATAGCCATTTTGAAGTGAGAAGACTTGATTTTTCTATCTTGGGTCTCATGGTTCCTTCCTGCCACTTGTGTGGGACACGAGTGGCACTGCATTGCTGCATAGAAGGATACAGCTTGAACCCTCAGCATTGCAATCCCATACGTTCGTTCTCATTCCATTTTCAGACATCTGATAAGACCTTAGAGAAATGGCGACCCCGCAACATGTCGACTGTGTAAATCTAAACAAAATTAGCAAGATGTATATTAAATATAGACATATATAGTTGATATATTGTTGGTCCATGATGGTCCACGGTGTAGGATCATGAAGGCTTCGGAATCCCCATATCCCATCAAATCCATCAATGCTTGAAAACCGTCTCCACCTCGAGCCCTTTTCCCCCCGGTCCCACCCTCAACAAACACACGCGGAGAACGATCTCTGTGGTGAAGGCGACCAAGAATAGAGTCCGGAAGAACTCAGGAAACAGGTCCCATGTGTCGAAAAAACGTCTCGGCATGGATTTTTTGTTTCCGTTTCATCTGCGGCCCCCCAACATCTTCTCGGAGATATTAAACAAGAGAACATTGGATTGTCTTACTGGATGATGTTGATTGTGCTTGATTCAAACAATTTTAAATCAAACCCCAGATGTGCAAGACAGGAGGAGGAAGCTGGGAACAAAGAACATAGAACTGAAGAGAAGCATGCATACTGAATCTTACCAGCTTAGCATGAATCTTATGCTTGGATCGGTGCTAATCTGTAAACCTGCAAAACGTGGCAGCAGTGTTCTAAGAGCAAAGTGGGCCCCGTCACCAGTTAAAAGTAGGGATAGCCCGAGGCACACCCATTTATTTTCGGCCATTTATAGGGGTTATAAAGTCCATAACGGTCGGCTCGGGGCCCATTTTGTAAAAACTTACATTCATCATTAGGATCATTAGGTAGTGGAACCCCAGACAACCAGTTTAAAATGGATGGTTCAATGGTGATTTCCAACCATTTCCTACAAAAAAAGCTTGGGTGAATCATCATCCCCCCCCCCAACCATCCAAAAAAATCGGGTTGGAAAAATGTCCCGCTTCCGGGAAGTCTTTTTCCACCCAGGAATTCCGGAACCCTTTCGGCGTTGCTTCAAAAAAACCTCCCGCACCTCGAAAACTGCTTCTGCACCCGGCCAAAATTCCGCTGCAGGCGAAGTCATGAAACGATGTCCCAGTTCCTCAGTGGAAACCGTGACGCCAACCGGGGGGGTTTTGGTGAACGTCATCCCCGACGACCCCCTGGTGAACCCGGCGGGTTTTGCCGGGATTTTTTTGGGTGAAGGTTGGTGGGGTTTTTTTGGGAGTTGTTGTGTTTTTCTGTGGGCGCTTCAAAATCAGAAAGAAGGTTCTTGAACCTGAGGGTGTTGTCCAATGTAAGAAGGGACCAAAAAAATTGTTCAGGAAAACTCCTTTCATTCTGCGAGTGAAGGCGTGTTATCACAAAACCCTTCAATTCCCAAACATCTCGACTCGTTGCAACACAGTCTGTCGAACTTGTTGCAAAACAAGAGGCATAGCCCAGCTGTAAGCCGTCATATTGTATCCTCGTTGTCAGGAAACGTCGCGCTTTTTGCAGTAAATTCAATGAATTTGAGGGTGATTTGATGCATTGATTGTCACAACATCTCCGAGTTCAAGGTAGGCGCAATTTGATTGCGGGACGAAAAAAAAACATCCAACTGAAGCTTTAAGAAAAAAAACGTGGCCTTCAGAATAGCATCCTGATTTATGTTTTTTTCACGAGGTTTCCATGGGTTTCCTCCACCTTTTCAGTGACGTCATTTAAGGTGTCCAGGTATGTCCAGGTTTCCCCCTTTCTAAGCCGCCTTGAAAAACCATGGGAAAAAAAAAACCAGCGGCTTGCGACTTGCGGCCAAAGGAACTCTGCTGCCATGGTGAAAAAGTTGGCAGCTACAAGAATCGCAACAATGAGTTCAAACCTCGTGGAGGCCAATTTTTTTGAGGTTTGAGTTTTTAAACTTCCCCCCAATTGAGACAAGAAAGCTAGGCAGCTAGTCGTTGAAGCTGCAGTAATTTTCATTTCGGTTCACCAATCCTTGGGACTGGTTCTTAAAAAGAAACAGGTACATGGTCCAGTGCTACATTCAGGAATAAATGAATGTAAGTGTGTCAGAAATCAGGTAGCTTTTGGTCCCAATGTTGAAGGGATTTTAGATACCTCAACAGCTCCAGAAAATGCTCCCTTCTAACCCACTCTAACCTTGTGAAACTACTTTAGAACAGGTTTAGTCTTCCCCTAACATGGTTTGTGGAAACACAAACCCCCATGAGAGCTCACAAGGATCAGCCAAGAGACTGGTCACTCTGAACCCAATTGGAAAATCGTTGAAAATATGTCAAGTCCTCCTTAATTTTGGATGCGCAAAGGGCAGGGCACACACTGTTGTTGAAGGCACACGGCTGGGCCGATTGGTATTGGGCTGGAAAGTTTTGTCGAAACTTTGGCCACAAGCTTGTCAGGATCGTGTAAGCTACCTGGTTCCTCCACCTTCATAATGAGGAAAAAGCTACTGTATCTTAGCCCGTGAAACAACATCATGATGAGAAGAGCGAAGAAGGGAGATGAAAGGGGACGCACGGCCATGATCAGCACAAGACCAACACAACAGCAGCACCACCACCATAGCACCAGCGCCAGCACCCTCCCTCAACCGCACAACAAGCAACACCATCACCGCCATCATCGCCCCGGACAACATTCACCATCACCACCACTATAGCACAACAACCAGGACCGCCGCCGCCACTGCCACCTCGAGGAAGAGCAACAGCAACGGCACAGCGACAATATGCGACAATGACGACAACGCCGCCGCCGCCGCTGCCGCCCGCGCCGCCGCCGCCGCCGCCGACGACAACAACGACGACAACAACAACAACAACAACAACAACAACAACAACAACAACAACAACAACAACAACAACAACAACAGCAGGCCAAAAGTAGCAGGCTTGGACGAGTCTAAACGCACAAAACAGATCCTGAGATCTCACTCTTGGCAAAGTGATCCTTTCCTCTCCAGGCATCACCAAAGTAATCCAGTCTTGAGCCAAAGTATGTACTGGTTGTAACATAGGGATCCTAATCCTGGTTTATTGTAATCGCCACGAAACATCACATAAGTGGGTAGTATAATCCTGTATATACCCTTGACAACCAGGGTTTTTTCATTGCTCATTTGGCATACTGACATGCAATGCGGTGCTAGCCGAAAAAAATGGATGATTGACATGCTTGAACAAAAGGTAGTCCATCTTGATCCATGTAAAGTGACAGGTTGTCAGACATGCCAAGTCTTACATCTCAATGTTTATATAGATACTACAGTAACTCTCTGACCAAAACTAGTTGGTGGTTTTTCACCAACCCATCTGAAAAATATGCTCAAAAAGGTGAACATTTCCCCAATTTTCGGGATGAAAATTCCAAAAACATTTAAGCAGTTCCTCCCCGGAACCGGTGTCCTGTTCTGGACTTGGGGCTGTGGAGGAATTTGGACTGAACATCATGATGGTGTTGCGTGATGTCGATGCCGTTGGACCAGAAGGCACCTAGATGGCGGTTCAAGAAGCCAAGTCTCCGAGAGTTTGTTGGGGACTCAGTCGCAGAGATGTGGGGAATTCATTACATACCATGAGCCCCCAAAACCATGAAAAATAAAGGTTTTGACCAACTAAAAACCAGGTTATTTAACATGAAAATTGTCAACAAAAATTGAATGTTTTTTATCTTAAGCAGGAAGATGCATGTTTCTTTTAGTAGGAAAGTGCGAATAGATATACATTTAAATTGAAACTCATCTTTTCAATTGCAGCGTTTGCTGGAAGAAATAATACATGATTAAATCTTGCTTACTGCGATGTTTGGTAGAAAATACCGATGTTCTCAGGCAAAAATGGGGATTTCCACCATGTTCGTATACAGGATTTTCCGGAAACACCAGGGGGATGTCCGTGATTTTTCTCTTTTTCGGCGCCACTCCGTCGCGCCTCCAGTGAAACTTTGGCCGCTGCAATCGGATCTTTTGACAAACCCTCCACAGAGTCGACTTCCTGAGGTTGGAGAAAATCAAATTAGCAGAGAATTTTTTTGGTGGTCCGGGAAAGTTGCGCCGTTGCCAAGTTAGTTTTCCATCAACTTGAGGGGCCCCTAAAACCAGCTTGCCCCAGTTGCCTAAAAAAAAGATGGTAATTGCACTCGGTTTTCCAGGAAGGTTTGTAGTTGGATTTACTGGATTCGGAAGCCTTTCTGCGTTATCTGAATTCTTTGTCAAAGTACCTGATTGTTTTTTTTTCGACCCGGAAATTTCTAGGGAATTTGATCGGATCTGTCAGCATTTGTCGGAAATTTACCCATCTAGGGATTTACCCATCTGAGACCCAGTAGAAATCGAAGGGTTGCGTGGATTTACTTGAATGGATGTAAATCCAGATGAGAAACATGGAATAAATCACCCTCCTATACACTCCCTAAAACTGACAGCAAAAGCCCGAAAGGCGATCGTCTTCCAACCATCCCTTTTTCAGGTGCAAACTTGCTGTTAGTTTTCGGGGAGGGCAGCCTTCAATTTCAGGTAAACCCAGGCCTGCAGATCTCCTCCGGGCTTTCGGTCATCCGCCCAAGTTGCAGCTGTTGCCTGTGATCGCTCCAACATGTTGGACGGAGATTTCTCGCCATTTTTGATGCAACAAAAATGATGGAAAGATGAAGATATTCAAGGCATTTTGCAGCATGTAGCTACATATTCCTGGTGAGGAATAAAGGTTCATATTCAGATATAACATGATATGATTAATAAACTGTCGTCCACATATACTGAATCCCAAAAATGTCTTTCTGATTCGCCAACCGAATTCCAAAAATGCATAGCACCTCCTTGCCATCCTCCGTGTCACTTCGACCTTAAAACAACCAACAGGGTCTCATATGTGCGAGGGTCGATCAACTCCCTAGACTTGGAGGATCATCAGGTAGTAAGTGGTTAATAACCATGGTCAGTAAGTCCCCTAAGTAAGGTTGTTCCCCTTCCAAATGGCCAAAATGGCTTATAAATGGGGGTTACTAACCACTCACTAACTGGGATGATCCTCCAAGTATTGGGGATAAACTCATTCCACCTGAAAAATTACGTGAATCCTACACAATGGGTATCTTTTCACCCATACAAAATTGGGTTGATGAGTTTATCCCCTATTATGGAAATAATAGGAGCTTAGACACTAGCACATATATCGTGACCTATGCAAGAGTTTACGTAATACAGTTAAAGAGATACACCTGTACAATGATATTGAGTGTGACACGGCATCCCTTAAGAAACAGTGCTTATGACTGATGCAGGGCAAAAGCTAATACTTTGCACACCACTGAGCATGATGTCCAAATAAAAAAGGGGTGTTCCTATGTGTTCCTATCGCCATAGGATCCAGGTATGTCATGTTTACCTACATTTCTGATTCTTTATGTTATAAATCAAAGGCAAATATACCAGTCGCATGGAATCCTATGGCTACGTCTATTCTACGTCTACTCTATAGACTCTATAGCATATCATCACCCCATTGGCAGCATTTTTCCCGCTAAAAATACCAGGTAAAGTCCAAACGCCTTCGTTTGGGAGTAAAAAGAAATCCCTACCACCCATCACCTATCACCAAAATCATCCAATAATCGCCCTTTTTTTCCAGGACATTTAATTTTCCCAACAAATATATACCATTTTTCTCAGGTGTATATTATGGGGGTAAAACATTTACCGGTTCCCTGGCTCCTACCATGGTTACTGTCATGACCCCCCTGCCACGGGTCAGGTCCAGGGATCCGACCCATGCCCCAACTGGCAACCTTAGGTCCCAAAGGAGCCTGGCGGCACCCGGGATGGGTCATTGAGGGACCCGGGGACCAGGGGGACGAGGCAAGGACCCGGGGACCCGGGACCCGGGATGGATGTGGGTAGGATAGTTTTTGGGCGGGTTTTTTTTCCACGACGAAAAACCCGTGGAATTGTTCCATGATTTTTTTTGATAATTTTTGGGGATCAGTAAAAAAAATTTGAGGGAGAAGAACATTCAATAAGGGATGAGTTTCATTTGATTCCGGGATCCTTCTTTCATGGTTTAGGACAGAATCCCCACATAATTGGATAGCATTTCATCCCCATATGTACCCTAAAGCACCAAGGGCCCTTTTTTGGTTGCTCAGGCACCTAATTTACAGGTGCGGTAGGGATTCACATCTTGGTGAATGGGTTGATGGAGAGATTCTGAACATTGGAATGATAAGATATGCGGGCCCAAATAGAACATATTCATGGTTATACGGTTATCATTCCCTTCATATAAAGGAAAAAAAACACAAAACTGTATCACCTTGGACCTATGTGACAGTTGGGGATTGATACCCTCGGAACAAAACTAACATATCCAACCTTGGGAAAGGTGGAAAATCATGGACTCAAAAGGAGTACCGGCGAGGGCCCAGGGGATACTGTTAGTTGATGATTCAGAAATCCGGTCCCGCAGCAGTTGATATGATGAATCTACCGTCATTTACAAGATGTTAGCACCATCCAAACCGGTGGTTTTCTCGCCGGAATTCAGAACCATCAACAGGAGCTGTCATTTCCCCATGAGAAAAACCATGTTCCTTTCGGTCGTGATAGCCTGGTTGAAGGCTATTAATTCCGATCTCCGTAAAATCGCGTTGCAAAAACCATCTGCTAAGAAACTCTGCTAATTGGAGAAAACATAAGCCACAAGTGGCTGCCAGAAGTAGATGTTCTTCAAAGATCTTCTAGTTCGTGGTTTCAACCCCTTTGAAAAATATTAGTCAAAATGGGAATCTTCCCCAAATAGGGGTGAAAATAAAAAATGTTTGAAACCACAACCTAGTCTTGGGGTGTTCCGACAAGATTACCCAAATTATATCAAATTATCTTGCCAGGCCATTCGAATATGAAAAAACAAGTGCGGCTATCTACATGAAGCGCAAATCACATAACATTCCATAGATAAGTGATGCTAACTTCTGAATAGATAGAAAAAATATGAAAAATCTATCATAATAGCGACTAGATTCAATCAGAGGTAAATTACGGTACACAAAGAACACTACAACACAAGATTGTCCGTGACGTCAAATCCTCTATAGGCCATTACCAGTACTATGGTTCACGCACACCGTCCGCTTATCGCGTACATTATTCTGGCCAAATTGTAATATTTCACCAACCTAGGTGTCCCTGAAATAACGGGATTTCACTTCCAACTTGCTACCTTTTGGGGTTTTCGGTCGTGTTTTCGGTCGCGATGAAATTTGATCAGATATATCTTAAGTCACGTCCTGTTGCGGTTTTTCTGGTCAAACAAGGCCTCCAAGTGCGTTGCTTTCTGTGGTGATGATCCAAAATGCGAAACTTGGGTGATTGAAATCCGTACATGGGGAATTCAAAAATCCGCCAGAAATCTGGGGGATTTTGCGAAAAACATCATACATGTTTTGAGTTTGATTCCGCATAATATATTTCCAGGTATTAAATTTCTAAGGAGAGCTCAGTCGTCAGAATGGTCAACACCCCCGCAAGATCAAAACCCACCAGCCTTGGTCAACGCCTTGGTTGGGTTTTCCAGTTCCAGGCGGCCGAGATTTTGTCACAACAAATGCACCACATCCAATTTTCCCCCATATCTTTCTGGTTATTTTGATATGAACTTTGTAACAGATATGTTCCAAAAATTTGAGTCATAATCATACGTAATAGACATCTATAAGACTATAAACTATAGTCATACACAAACTACTGTGCACAAAAAGAAGACAACGAACTTCGAATGTCAACAAAAAACCTCCCAAACTTCATCCGCCAGGAAAAAAAACACTTTTTTTTCCGATGCGACCTTTTTTTTTCGGAAAACCCCCAGGTTTCTTTTTGGTTTCCCCGACTTTCAGCTGCTCGATCTCAGCCTGCAAGGTTTGAACCTGCCGAACGGAGAGAGATTTCCGTGTTCGGAAAAAAGTCGGGGAAAAGGGATGAGTTGAGATGTCTCGGTTTTTGGAGAATTTTCCACTAGAAAAAGTTGGGGGAATTTTTTTGGGGGTTTTCTGGGTTTTTGGATCCATCGATTCTCAGATTTCACGATCTTCATCATGGTTGGTGGTTGAACCAACCCATTTGGAAAAATGTGAGTCAAATTGGATCATTTCCCCAGGGTTCGGGGTGAAAAAAAAATATTTGAAAGAACCACCTAGTCATGATTCGTTACTAAAATCATCATTTAAAATGGAGACTTGAGACTTGAGAGCAAGGGAGGTGAACGAAAGCAAGGTCGGGGTGGTCGCGGGGTGCAAAGACCTTTTTTTTCGAGCGGAGTTCCAGAGATCTGTCACAGCCCTGATGATGGTGATGATGAGGATGAGGATGAGGATGAGGATGAGGATGAGGATGAGGATGAGGATGAGGATGAGGATGAGGATGAGGATGAGGATGAGGATGAGGATGAGGATGATGATGATGATGATGATGATGATGATGATGATGATGATGATGATGATGATGACCAGGATGACCAGGATGACGAGGATGACGAGGATGATGAGGATGATGATGATGATGATGATGATGATGATGAGGAGGAGGAGGAGGAGGACGACGATAAACTATCTACCAACTGGTGCAGGATTTCTGAACCATCAACAATACCTCTTCCAAAATCTCTATTCGACACTTCAATCCTATCAAAAGGCCTCGTTTGCGTGCTCATGCTCCAGCTGCAACAAAAGGCTTTGAAAGGTGTTTGTTCCAACATCCGCCATCGCGAAAAAATCCCGCGCAACGATGCGGGTTTGCAACGTTCAGAAAACGAACGAAGCCACAATACAAGTGTGGAATAAAAGCGACTGTACAAGATACTTTGAGACAAAACTCTCAGATATTCCTTTCTAGAGTTCCTTTCTGCGGTTTCTTGATCTGGCGGTTTCTGCGACACTTCTTCCTTGAACCCAAGAAAAATTGCAGACACCGAGGTGCACCGGGACATTTCACGGCCAATTGCTGGCTAACATGAGGTGTTCAGAATCAGTTCAGAAGTCCCAATTTCTTCATTCAAGAACTTCCAACCCACATCGCGGCTCGTGCAAAAAAAGAGTCTCCCGGCGTTTAAAGAGCAACTGCTCCGCTGTGTTGAGCTCATAGCTTAGCTCTTGACAACGCCTTAAGATAGAAGCCATAGAATGCTTCATGACAGTGCTGAATCCTTCTCTTTCATTTCAAACAGCTTCTATCATACTTCAGTGATCAAGATCTAACAAATAGCTTCGAAAAAAGAAGAAAATAAACGCTATTTCTTTCATGAGTCTCTGCAATTTGTTCTTGTTTTTGATTGGTTTGTTGCCTCGCCATTGTCTGGCTCAGCTTCCAACTCCAACTGACTTTCATCTTCCGCGGCAAGAAGGCAAGCCTTGCGGCTAGTCTTCAAAAATAGGCTTTCATTGCTGTTTGAAAGTTGGTTTTATGTTGAAATGATATACTGTATATATATATATACTATATATACTATATTCAGTTTCAATATACAGCTTTGACATGTGTCAAAAAAGGTGTCCAATTTTTTGTCATGGCTTTTTTTCGGAGTGAGGAGGAATTTCTGTGTCAAAAAGCTGCGGAAGCCTCCAGGGAGTCGTGTCTCAATGCCTTCCGCAGATCGGCGAAGTGAATTAAGGTGAGTCCATAAATATCCCTTGGAGGGTTTGGTTGGAAGATGATTTTCCTTTATAAATTTGGGTGATTTTTAGCTGTAGGTGAACCAGCCGTTCATTTTTTTAGGGGTTTTTGGTGAACTTGAAAAAAAAACATGCACATCTGGCGTTGCTTTCTTTTCATCTTTCGTCTGTTGAGCCTCCACTCGTTGAAGCTCATTCTGCATATCGGTCTCAGGAGTACCCTCACAGCACAGCTTGATCTATGAATCCCTGGAGACATGGTATCATGATGTATTATGGATCTCACAAGAGACGAAGGTACAACAAATTCATCAACGAAATAAGGTTAGAAGACACAAAATGAAATAAGGTAATGAGAAGTCAGATTCAACTTGCCAGACTGTCCGTTGTTTACCTCACCTTTGCTTCCTTTGGCAATACAATCTCCTGGCGAACGCAACACCAAAATGCAAATCAACGCAGTATGTACTCCCCCGAAGTTTAACATGGAACCTGAAAATCAGCCCCTGGAAAAGGAGATTCCTATTGGAAACCATCATTTTCAGGTTCCATGTTAAATTTCGGGGGTGTAATCAAATTCAGAATTCAGATATGTTTTGGTGCAACAAAAACCCACCCCGGGTTGCTGTTTTCTCTTCATGCCTGCACCTTTGGGGCAACAAAAACCATCCGACCTGAGAGGCATCCACATCCACATCCAACCGCGAATTTGACGTGGAGATTTTTGGCAACCAGAAAACTCACCGGTCCGTTGAGACTCAGGGGAGGATGTTGAAAAATTCTACCCATGGAAATTTACGGGTCACGGTTTTTTTTCAAAACCATCCTTTTTTATTTTTCACTGCGTTTTTTTTTGGATTTCTGGTTGGCATCGGTCCAGGACCAGTCAAGCTTAACCAATAGATGCTGGCAGGTGGACGTGAAGCAGCCAAAAGCACCAGCAGCAAGCATCGGAACCATCTCCTGGGTTTTCCAAAAATGGCAAAAATGCAGAGCTGTTTTTTAAGCTGCCAAACAAAAACAACAAAAAAATCCAAATCTCTGCTGTTTCGCAACTTGAAAATTTATGGAAGGCTCCTCATGTTCTTGAAAACTCTTCACTCAAATCAATCAATGATGGAAGATCTCCAGTTTCCCAATGATTTTTGACACTAACATCTAACCACAAGGTATCCAAATCCAACCATAGCCTCTGCATCTTCAAACCTTGGCGTGTTATTAAATTTAAGGGGTTTGTTTTGGTGTGGCACAAAATGTTCAATGGTTTTACTGCTTGAAGTTTTCTAGCATTCATAGCTACTCTTATTTGGAAATTACTCAAGTTGAACTGGAGGAGGGCTGAAAAAAGTCATTTGCATCAAGCAGGATTGAGACATCAAAGGAGGTTTTGGTTTCCATGTCATTAAGGACCTGGCGCGTTTTTGGACTTTTTGGGCCAAACTACCCCGCTGTGCCACCAGATCTTTGAACCGAAATCCAGGTCGATGTGAACCAATCCGAGCGAAGCTAATCCAAAAGAATGGCGCCAAAAAAAATGAAAGGCCAAGTTGACGAATTTTAGTCGTAGAACCTACAATCTAGCGAATCTTTGATTGATCAGGTATAGTATGGTGTATATATATGTCATGTATACGTATGTATATATATATATAGATATATATATATAGATATATATATATATAGATATATATATATATAGATATATATATATACCTTTAATTTGAAATACACTTAACCTAATCTCAACTGATTTTGATTTTTTTGGCTTTCTGACACGACCGCTCATAGAGAAACAAACTCAAGCTCCGAGGGCTGTTCATGTTTTTTCCTATAGGCTTAAGCTTAGATTCGACAACAATCTCCCTTCAAATTAGCAAAAAACCTCTAGGGCAAAAAGATGCGTTTTGGAAATCCTTGTCTTTTTTTGTTTCTCAAAACTGAGGGAAAAAAAAACCTGCTAAAGCTTTGAGCGCTTTTATTGAGTTCCAAAGATAAAAGGGCCAAGTTTTCTGCAACAATAACGGATGCCAGACCCCTGGGCTCCTGGGTAATACACATCCAAACCCCTCGAAAAAAGCGGGGCCCAGGGATACCAACGAAAAACACGCTGTCCGCACCTCTGAGGCTGCAAACACCGATCGCACTTTGCTGGGCAAAGGATGCAGTGGTGGTGCTTGTAAGGAGATCTCGGTATGGTCCAAAACCACGGGGGAAGGTGCCCAACAGTCGGGTTTTTTTGGTTTTCTTTTAATAGCATTTTTTGCTAAAAAAATCATCATCCATTTAACATTAATCAAAATATATAAGATTATAGATTGAATCTATTATAGTATTACAAATGTATGCAGTATTTCAATGAATATGTTTATTAATTCATAACAGAACTCTATTAGAAGATATTGGTTCAACACTCAGTCGTCAACTAAGTCTCCAAACGACCTCCCCAGCAAAGGTGAGGCTGCCAGAGATGTTGAGTTGTATTGCGTCCCCTTGTACGATCAAAGTAGGAGCAAGTGCGAAGATCGCCTCAACACGGATAAAACCATGTAAAAACCGAAGTCGAAGCCAAAGCAAATTCAGAAATCTCTTCAAACAGATTCAGTGCAAATCCAGTTACGAATCCAATTAGAACAAAAACAAACAAAAAAAAACACGTTTTCAAAAAGAAAACCAACACCTGGTGATTCAAAGTGACCTTTTTGGTATGGTTAAGTGACCTTTTAAGGGGTTAAGTGACCTCCAATCAAGGGAGGAAAACGGCCACTTTGAATCACCTAGCAGTTATGTGTCCGAGAAATGTTCAGCTTCCAGCTGGTAGGTGCTTGTAGGTCAATTGAACACCAGAGCCTTGGGTCAATTTTTTTCACAAAGATGAATTCTCTTGAAAATGAATCATTTCAAAGGTGTGAAGCTACATATATTGTATATATGATAGTATGATATCATATATATACGTATATATATATAATCGTAAAACATCATGAATCAAATTGAATTCATGAAATCATATGAAATCATCGAAAAAAATAA
The DNA here is from genome assembly GCA_000507305.1 of Breviolum minutum Mf 1.05b.01. Classification (NCBI taxonomy): domain Eukaryota; class Dinophyceae; order Suessiales; family Symbiodiniaceae; genus Breviolum; species Breviolum minutum. The sequence continues at coordinate 128,689 of DF239342.1, read as the reverse complement.
AACAATGACAAGCAGTTGGGTATTATTTGTTTCTGTTCGTTTTCAAACAAGGAATTTCAGTGGTCAATGTGCTGTTGTCGTTTACTTTCTTGGGGGCCACGTGAGAGTCCTATGGGTTTCAAGCAATCAAACCGGGCAAAGAACCAGGTTGACATTGATGTTATGATGCTTTCATGGGTGAATTTGAAGGAAATCCCTCTGAAAATGGTGTAGCTAGCAGTGTAGCACCCAAAATAATCATAGGAAATTTCGGGCCCCTCGTTCTGGCCATATTGAGGTCCCCTGCTGATCCAAAAAAGACCTCCATCCAAGGAGACCTCAATGAGGAAGGCCTGAAAGCTAAGGATCACATCGGGCCATTGGTGTTCCAATCAACTGATCAATCAGTTGATCAATTACATGTGCAAAAATCCAGAAATATTTGAAATCTGCAACTATACTTAAAAAAAATGTGCCTGTGGATTCAAGCCGTGACCAAACTTCATCCCCAAAGGTTGGAGGTCACAATTTACCATTTTCAAAGGGTCACGGATAACCATCACCATCCCAAAAAGGTCAAGTTTTCGCAGAATTGCCAGGTGTGTCTTTTTTTTTTGACAGCTTGCCTCACTTGCATCCTCTGGAGATCGCAAAGGCGGTGCAGGCCTGAGGCGGTTCGGTGACCGATTTTTGTTCGTCTATTTTCGATGCTCGGGCTGTGTGATTTCCTTTGACAGGTGGTGGTTTTTTTCAACCCACTTGAAAAATATGCGCAAGTCAAATTGGGTCATTTCCCCAGGTTTCGGGGTAAAAAAATCACAAACATATTTGAAAAACACCACCTAGCTTTGAATCTGATGGAGGGCTCCCGGCGGTACAAAGGAAATGGCCGATTCATTGTGTACCTGGCCGAGCTTTTCATGAAAAAAAAACACGCAGGTGGCTCGTTGTCGACCGGTCTTGTCTCCATGTGGAAAATCTTTTTGGTCACTTCCAACAAATAAGGCCTTTTTTTCATTTCAGTTTCATGAAAACTTTGAATTTGTTCATGGACTTTTTCTATGTTTTCTTCATTTTCTTCCCATTTTTTCGTTCTGCCTTTTCCCGCAGAATCCACATCGTGAAAATCAACCCGTTTCTGCGCCAAAGTGCCTGAAGTCCCATGGCCAAACGGCCAGCAATTCGAAGGCGCAAATCTTCGCCGATGAAGCCTTTCATTGACTGAAAAAAGCAGACAGGACACCGAAAAGAAACACCAAAAGGTTTAGTGAATTGAACTTCAGGATTGCTTCATATTTTGTGCATTGAATGTCTAGCTTATCAGTCATGTCTTCAAGTGTTTCATATCTGAGTGACTTAGAGAAAGCGCACCTATACCGTTTGCAGTGACCCTGGTTGGCTGAGTGGCATCGAAAATCACCTGCACACCGAGAGGCTGTGGTTTGACATCTTGCCCTGAAAAATGTACCCAATTCACAAACTGCCATCTTATAGTCCTGTCTTTCATTTTTGAGAGAATGAATAAACAGTCCTTACCTATCTTTGATGTTGCGTTTGGTAATATCACTTTCATTCTGAACAAAAGCTCTAAAGAAAGGCATGTATGAGCTTACGTTTCTGGCAACAAACATTCTGTCCTCTTTTTAGGAATGCTTCCGGGCTACACAGACCTCTCCAACTCCTCTACCAAACCAACATAGCAATGAAAAAATCCTGACTCTCAATAACAAACTACATCTTCATGATCCATGTTCCAACCAACTTACCTTACATCTCTATCTTTCTTTATTGCGCCTGGCCGGGCCATTTTTCCTTGGGCAAACCAGTGGTCTATATATCTACGACCAAAAAAACACGCCTCGGACGGCCAAATCGTATGAATCGTCGGCGCCACCACGAGGTCCACCCAATGACCTCCGAGGTGCGGCGAGTCCACAAGTTGTTCGAGGATTCTGAAGAACGATGAGTCTGGGCTTTTTTTATAAATCCCTTACCTGAATTTTTCCAGGCCATTTTTTGGGAGTCCAAAAAACTAAACCAACATTTAAATTTAGGGTGACCTTTTTGGGATGGTGTATATCCTGTTTTTCGAGGATTCTTTTGGTCTACCCCCACCCCAGGATAACAGTCACAAATGAAGGTTTAGGTTGGGATTCCCGATCCTAAAATTTGATAAAAATGGTTCATGTCATCCTGGTGGTGACGATTGAATGGTGGGGGGAAGTTCCAACGGATTCTTCAGCTATGAGCAGTGATTTCATGCACGCGAATTGATGTAGCGGACAAAGTCCGGACTCAAACAAGGGAGAAATATTTTATGATTCTTGTTCAAACACATCTTGAACCAAGTGATACTGACATGGAAGCATCTGTGAATAACCTGCGACAACACCAAAAAAAACTCCGGCCTTGTACTGGAAACTGCTGGCAGTTTGGAGAATAGGTCACAAACAACTTGCGACCAACCATTTCCTTGGAGAAACTTTGAACAAAATGGTCTTGGACTTCAACGATAGCCAGTTTCCTTTGAAGCTTAAAATTCCAACCCCCCCTGAGCCATCCATTTTTTTTGTATACCAACCGCCCTTTTTTCTTTCACTGGTTTTTTGTTGCTTTTCATCATCATCAAAAAAAACAAAAAAAAACAACACAACACTTACCCACCCAACAAAAAAAAACACATCCCCCCTGTCCGTCGGACCAGGTTTCCACCACATCAGGAGGCATCTCACATCTGGCTGAGAAGGGACCTTCAGCTTTGGCATTACGTCGCCAACTCTTTGGTGGAGCCTTAGACCGTTGAATCTGAGGAGTTCGACTCCACTCGATGGGTCGGTCGTTTGGCGTTTGCCCCCCGGAAAAAAAAAAACGAAAACAAAACAAGCCCGGTGGATTTTTTTTGGTTGGATGGAAATATGGCCACATGGAATGTATGATATTTCACCCATCTTTTCAGATTTTTTTCTGCAAAATAAAGGGGGTCCCATTGGATCCCTTCCAAAAAGCTCTCGAAATTGGGGCCCAAGTCGTGGTCGCGAAGAAATTTGACCAGATGGATATTTGGTGATTTCCACCCACTTTGGATGAAATGATTGGGTTCGTCATCCAACTGAAAAACCCGTTTTAATTCGTGGCTGGCTATCAGCTTCCAGGTATGTCTCATCAATCTCAAACCCAGTTTGGAGTAGCCAAGAAGTTCTCAAGTCCATCATAGTCAACAATGGATTTACAACCAACCAATCAATGTTCTTCGATATCTTTTGGGTGGTCTCCGAGATGATGGTTTTTCTCCATGTGCCAAAATGGAGAAAAAACAGTCACAAATGATCCACTCGGACTGACCAGCGGGTCCGTCACTCAAAAGAGTGGTGAGCTCAACTGCAATGCTTTTTGAACTTGTCAAAGTACATCTTCACATCCAAAAGTGCTGACTTGTTAAATCTTGATTTAAACCTTCAAATCTCGATTGACTTGAAACGTGTTGAAGACATGCCATAATTTTCAAATATTACATAGATATTTATACCACCTGGAAAGTAGATGGCTCGATTCCCATGTCTTGGTTTATCATTGGCCCCTTACAAACCGCCACCGAACTTGGGAGTGGCGATCGCCATCGATCCTTTCACCACAGTGTACATAGATTGACACAATCTCTGCACCTTCTGAGGCAAATACCCCAGGCCATCGATACAACCATGTAGGTCGAGTGAGCACCTGCAGAAAAAGAAACAAATCTTCTCCAAGAAAATCTTCAGGACCAGACTTTTGTTTTTGAACCACTTTTACAAACATTTCAGAACAGCTTTACCAAAAAAATGACAACGACAAGCATATAATAAGCGGCTGATTGCTGTTCAACGACATACAGTAAATGTACCTTCAAGCGATCTTCTTTCGGAGAGCCCTCCGCTTGATCCTTAGATTCGTTGTTGCCAGCATCGCGTCCGACAGGATGACGACCAAAAATGGGAATCCGTTGGTCCAAAACTGGATGGTTGAGGGACAAACGGTGGAGATGGTACAGCAACCATCCAGCCCTGTGTGAATACCTGCGGAAACAACAACAACAACAACAACAACAACAACAACAACAACAACAACAACAACAACAACAACAACAACAACAACAACAACAACAACCACAACAACAACCACAACAACAACAACCACAACAACAACAACAACAACAACAACAACAACCACAACAACAACAACAACAACGGAGACATGCGAGACATGTGCCCCCTTTTGAAATGGGATGCAGATGCAGCTACCCTCCACGGAACGATCACATATGATCACATAGAAAGGCCTGTTTGAAGATGATGTTCCTTTTCCCCAGGGTGGGATATGTTAGCTCGTGAGATGAAATGCCCCTCACTTGAACTCTCTCTGCACCTGTTCCTGTCAGTCGCAGATGTGGCAGAGCGGTGGAACTCCGAGCGATTTGTATTGTCTTTGGGCTAACCTGGTGTTTCCAAACATCCATCTCTCGAAACGGTCACACCGACATCAAAAACTCTTCACGAAATCTGATTCTACAGGTGGTTGAACCACCCTTTTAGAAAAATGTTAGTTAAAATGGCTTCAAAATTTCCCCAAGGATCGGGGTTTTCAAATTTTCACGAGAATCTTTGAAAAAAAACACCACCCAAAAAACGATTGGAAAGAAACAAATCGACAGCGAGTCAATGGGTCCCGTGCCTCGGCAATGCTTGGTTTTCTGACCAAAGGCAAATACACCTTGTCAGAAAGTACCTAGCATGGCAACTTTGGGTTTCAAAAATTTGATCTGCTTCCTTTCATTACGTTACGTTTGCAACCAAAAAAAACCAAAAGTCGTTATTGCAAGATTCGAAAGCATTGAAAGGCTGGTTGAAGTATCAGTATTCACTGAGCATCTTATATTGCAGCATGTTTCTTGTTACACGGTCTGAATGTGTTACAACCTCCTTTGATTACTTCCCAGGTTGCAAAAAAAAAACAGAAAATCAACCGCAAAACTCGTTTTTTTGTGCATGTTTTGTTTTCCCGAACTCTCGGAGATCAAATCTGGGATAAGATTTAACTGAAAATCATATCTGTTTCATATCTGTTATCCTTTTTTCCATTCAAATGCTGACCAAAAATCAAGAGACTCATAAAAAGCCACAGACTTTCAGGCATTGCTTAAAAATGCATGAAAATGGTGGACCTTGAACCACAGTAGCGGCAGTAGCTGTACCCTCCCTAAAACGAACAGTTTTCGCCCCTGAAAAATGATGCTTTTGGGAAACGATCCTTTCCTCTTGGGGAACCTTGGCCTATCAGGGGTAGACTTGATGTTAGTTTCAGGGAGGTAGTAAAGCTTTGAACCAGCCACCAAACCTACCTCCTCAAAACAACCGACCCTCAAACACCCCTGAAAATTCACATGTTTTCAGCCAAAGTAATGAAGGTTTGCTTCAGCTGATTTCCCTTTCCAGTGGTGAAAATCTCAGTTTCGCCCTTCATTTTCGATCCCACGCCTGTGGAATTGAAGACAACGTGACGAGGTCAATTTGTATCTCTGAACGTCGATCAAAAAGGTGACCACCACCTACCTGCCAGGATGAGGTCGCGTCGATGAGTGGACCGGGAAAGCACCAACCAAAAGATCTCCTTTAGAGATGGGATAGTTGAAAGGTATCTCTCGGTATCACCCTCAAATCAAAATTCCTTTGTATAAAATTGTGAGTGTTTTGGTTTGGGTTGCATCTCCAAACAAAAATCTATAAAAATGTAGCCATTGTCTGGCAACATGGCAATGCTCAAAAATGGGGAGTTGTGACCATTTCTTCCTGCGTCTCCCTCAGCCCTCCCCGTTCGCCGTTTCCAACCCATGCACACCATCACGTCGGAGAGGTGTCCATATTCTTTGATCCAGCGCTGGTGCGCATCGATACACTGTAAGTGACCAGGCCTCAAGACTTACAGGTTGTTTCAACACACCCCTTCTTTAGCACACCCCGAGAGGCAATCCCCCGTTCGCCATTTATGAAAGAAATCCCGACCTATAGCCCCTTGGTAAAGGTTTAGGGGTGTGTTCCAAAGGTGTATTGAAACAACCTTTGGAAAAGGTGCTAAATCTGTTGATGTTTCTGTCATATATGTAAATTCATTGGGTTTTTTTTGCCTGTGTCTTCCAACAACAATAATGTTCAATGATTATATACTGTATATGCATTTTCAATTACTGTACAACAGCTTTGATACAGAAGTAGGCAGTACCTTAGCTCAATATCGTGATATTTCCAGATGTACGGAGACATACGACCCACCAGTTGAGCATCCCAGTTGAGCATCCCAGACTTGATCCATTTCACCACTGTTGTCACCACCTGCCAAGATGATGTGATCAACCCTCCAAAAGGGGCCAGCTACCCTCCTAAGAACACAGTTGACATATCCTCACCCAGCCGGCACTTTTGAGTCGATGATTTTCCGGCTTTTTTTGAGGTGGGATATGTTTTCTCGTTCCCTGGAGGGTAATCCAGCAAGATTTCGCCAGTTTTTCGCGACCGCAAGGGTGTGAGTCAGCGGAGTCCGCGGATTTTTTTTGCAAAAAGGTGCGCTTTCTCGACATCGGCATAGCTTTCTCCACATTTTCTCAACATCGCTCAAAAACCCTGGCTACATATAGCCTTTTCCAAACCCCCTTTTGCTTGCATTTGCCACTGATGGAGTAGCCTTCATATCACTGTGATCAAAGTTTCGTTTAGCCTGTTCAAAAGCCATCCAGACTTCATGTTTTCGTTGCCCCGTCGCGTTCAGAACTAAGTCTTTGTAGGATTCAAGGAGGTGACATGCCCGCCGTTGCATCTCCATTTCCGCAAGGTTGACCCAATCATCGATGTTGCAAGGGGCAAGAAGCAAGTATTCACCTCAACAGTGCAATGTTTTCAGGCGGAATCTATGGCAAAAAAAAAGGGTCAAGATTCCCGTTTAACGAAAGCAGAGTGAAATGTAATTGGTGAAGTATAAAGTATGAGTGAGATGATGATGATTATTATTATTCATGATGATGAGATGATTATGTTTATTGCTTTTTGTTGCTTTTTTGTTGTTTTTGGGCATTTTGAAGCATCTTTTTTTGGAGAAATGTTTCGAATTTTTGAGATCTGCTGAGAGACGCAAATACACTTCCTGCTGCACTGTTGACATCTTCTTGCTGAGGTGAAGTTGTTTAACCAAAAAGCGCAAGGCACCGCCTGAATGGTTCCATGCTGCAGCAAATCCCGCCTTGTGTTGTTTAGGCAAGATGGAACGAATTCTAGAGATCACTTTGGCAAAGTCGTGTTTCTCCAAATTGCCGATGATCCGATTAATTCGATCATCTTTCGTCATATCTGACTCTCCACATTGCAATGTCAGATCTACAGGCACGCACCAGCCATTCCGAAGTCTAAACATACCCACAAGGGTTGCCACATCACAACCTTCTTGAACCACCGATCGCAGCTCTCCCACATCAGCAATCTCTTCATCTACTAACTCATCTTGATCCCGAACAATTCTTGCAGCATAGACATGTTTGTCAAAGAGTTGCAAAGCCAGGGTACACAGAACGTCAAAATCCTCGACCCTCACCAAGCCTCCCTGTGGATTATTGAAAATAAGGTCGGCATCCGTCACATATTGCACATGAGGTGAAGACAAGCCCCCGCGACGAAGAAATTTGTAGCCGGGAAATTTCTTTTGATGCTTGAAGCCAAGCTTCTCAAACAAGTTCCAAACTGCATCCTTCTTTGGATACCTAGGCAGAGCGGCAAAGGTTGCAACACTTCTTGGCAAGTCATTGGCCAAACATCTTCAAACCCACCATGGTTCCGTTGCTACTTTGAAACCTGATCTCTGCCAAGAAAAAACTCTGGCAGGCTTACAAAGACTTCTTCAAAAAAGAAGGACCCTATAATCTGCAACATGTAGGGAAAAGGATGCTGGCAAGAGACTGAATTTGAGTCAAAGCTTCCAAGAGAGCACGTGTAGATGCCATGGTGATAGCATAGCTTGAGCCAGTCAAGAAATCCAAGCCTACTTGTAAAATCATCTGAATATATTCATAGATATATAATATGTATATATATATATACGTGTATATATATACGTGTATATATATATGTACATATACGTGTGTATATATATATACGTGTGTGTATATATATGTATACATGAATGTACGTACATATAGATATATATGTATACATGTATATACATATATACATATATATCTATATATCTATATGACAATACATATTAATTATAGGTCATTTTTCTTTAATCACCTCTGTGGCTTCACCCTTTGCCGCAGCCTGCTGCCAGCTTGCAGCACCTGACTGATACCTCGGCAGATGACTCGGTGACTCACAACTCATCTCCACATCTCCGAAACCTTGGAACCTGGGTTGGACTCTTAGTTTGCGACAGTGACATCAAGGACAACCTCAGTTTGAACACTGATTTCCCATCCACAAAATCCGAGTTGTCGACAAAATTTGATGGATTCTTGGAAAATGGAAGTCTGACAAGAAATTCAGCACATCTTGCCACATTTTCGTGATCCCTTCCTCACCTGCATGCAACCAGTTTCTCAATCTTTGGGCTGTTCCACATGGTTTCCTCCCACACAAAATTCGCTGAAAACAATCGACCGCAAGCTGCGACCGTGTAACTCTTCTCAGCTCAAATCTGGAAAATGTGTTGGGATTCCCGATCCTAAAAATGGTTCATGTATGTTCATGTCATCCTGGTGGTGACGATTGAATCCCGGGTGGGGGGTAGTTCCAACTTATTTCATCATTTTCCAGAAAGAAACAAAATGAAATCATCTTCCTGGTAAAGCCTTCACAGTGTTGGCAAAATGTTGGCCAGACGCCTCCTGTGAGCTCTGGAACAAAAAGCTTACCTCGATGGCAGCCTCGTGATGTTTCTTTCGCCGGAGGGAAATTTGGCAAATGGTAATTTTGTGAAAACCATTGTTTATTTTAGGGTCAAATCATGTCAAGTCAACGAAATTGCGACATTTTTAGCACTTTTTGTATCCCTTTTGAACAATAAAGTCAAGTATTGGGCCCCAACATTTCACCGGAAAATGTGTGAATACTGAAATGATTGCTAAGGCATGAAGCAGAAGGCTGAAGGCATGCGCTGGGCGTTGTGTCGATGTGTTTTTTGAACTCCTTCACAGGTTCTGTTCCCAACGAAACCAACGATCTTCCAGCGTTTGTTTTTCTGAAATTAGACCCTTTGGGTCAAGCGAGTTCGCTCATACTTTGGGTGTTGACGGGCGAAACGTCCTTTTGCCAATTTGCTGTTGGAGCTAGATAAGTTTCTTTAAACAAAGTATGCTGGACTCCCTGCAATGACTCGCATGAATGATGTATCTAGCATAATCCCATGTACGTATATAAACATATACACATAATAATATGTGTAAATATATACATTATATATGTATACATATTCTGAAAGATTGTCTTGTATCATTATATGCCTATTATGTCTACGTATGTATATATATTATATAAAGACATACATGCATTGGGAAGAAAAAAAGTCCCCAAACTGCCTCGTCATCACCACGTTGTAATGATTCGGAGAGCACCAAGCAGCTGGGGGCGACTGCCTGGTAAAGCTAGACAGAATGTTCAACATCTCATGGCTAGAGAATACCCTCCCTGAAACTAACAGTTCGCACCTGCAAATGGATGGTTGGAAGATGAATTTCCCTTTGGGAAACCATATTTGCAGGGGCGAACTGTTAGTTTTAGGGAGTGTAGAACATGATAGAATGACATGACTGTGATTACAGCTGAAAATGTTGTTCCATCAATTTTGGCAGGATGCTGGAGACTGACACTGAATCAAGATGATTCGTGAAAAATTCTGAGAGTGACTGATTTCGATCAGAAAAAAACAAAAATTGATGAAAGATTTCAGGAATATCCAACTTCAACTTTCATGAGGGGAAGAAGCGGCACCCAAGTGACGTCATTGGCATCTCAGCAAAGAATCTGGTTTTGCTCTTTTGCTACTGTTGATGGTTCAGAAATCCTGCACCCGTTCTTATGGTAAATACCCCATTATTCACAAGGGTTGTATACATCCCAAGTGGTGCAGAACTTCTTTCATCAACAGTATCAGCCGCCGATTTCCTACCTGAAGAGAAACTTGGGGTAGTAGATCAATCTGCGTTGGAGCTTCCTCAGTCCGACTGTCGGACCCAACTTGAAAGCTAGATTTGAACACCAGCCAGTGGTGGTTGAAAGATATAGATTTATATAATTGGTTCAACCAACAGCAACACTTGTGGCTTTTCAGGATCTTCCATTTTAAAAAATTCCCCCACTTTTTTTGTTGAGCCGTTTTTCTTGGGTCGTTTCATTGCTGGGCTTCTCACCAAGATTGGTGATGCCGGTCCACTTGGGTCAGTGAAGGTTAAAAGGAAATCCTGGTCGTCAGTCGTGATAGCAGTCACCACCAGGATGACACATTGACGACATGTTTCGGCGACCCGGGATTCCTATAAACCTTCATTTGCAATCCTGGAATCCTGGGAGGGGGCCATACCCAAGTCATGATGTTAAATTTACCAAGTAACTTCTTCCACATCTTTCTGCTTTTTTTAAGCGCCACAAAATTTGGGCTGATGTTGATTCTATCAGATTGTTGCTTCTGCACTGTTTCAGGCCACGAATCTAAGTCAACCTTGCCTTGAAAAAAGAAAGATGTGTGAGTCGCCAGCTGGAATGGAAGAATGTCAAACAGTCTAACATGTTCCCTTGATTCAATCAGGGATCTTTTCATGGATCTTTCATGGATCTATTGAGATGTGGAAAGCTCCTCTTTATCTCACCGTCAACAATTTTTCGAAACGTTTCAAGCCACCTGACGACCATAGGAAGCTAATGGCACCTGGCCAAAAAAAAACGTTCTGAAGTTTGTTTGGCATGATAGCCCGATAGCAAACAAAAAGATCTTCAGGTAATTCGAATTAAAAAAAGGCTCAAGAACTACCACCCAACCTACCTCGAAGTCATTATATAAATCTTAAAAAAATCATCCAAATTTATTGCATAACTTGTTCAGTTCCTTTCCTAACTGAATTGCACAACTTGTATGTGCAAATAGATGAATTTGTGCTGAATTATATAAATGCAGGTAAAGTACCTAAAGTGCTGTTTCAACTTCCTTTTCTACATATATCGTCGACTCGTCTCATTGCCTCCCCCTGCACGATGGAGACGTGGGTCGCTGGCCATGGTGAGTTTGTCTGGCAGCGCGTTGATGTCACCAATGAAAGGATGTCACCATCACTGTTGCAGTTTTTGGGATTTACCCTCTCGTAAACTAACATAGCAAGGGAAAAAAACACCATTTTTAGTAGGAGATACATCTTCAAATGGTGGATTTCCCATAGCTATATTAGTTTACCGAAGGGTATTTAATCCTGGAACCCCAAAACATGCATTTGTAAATGCATGGTTGTTTTCAATTGGATGATGAACCAAATATGTTTTTTTGAAAATGGTTGTTTCACCATTTCCATCCATTTATAAATGGTTGGCCTTGGGGTTCCAGGATGGTATTTGTGATTTCTATCACTTTGTGCATTGATGGTGAACATATTTAATAAATATCGGATCATAATTCTGGGGTGAAACCATTGAACCATTCCTCTCAGAATGCTTCAGCGAAAAAACTGTAGCCGGTTTGGTGGACTGGAAAAAAATCGTCATTTTTCTGACCCGGTTCAAATTGCTGTCTTGTGTAACTTGCAAAATGCTAAGGCGAAAAAAATGCGAACAACTCCATAGCAATCAGCAAAACTTATATAGGTTTGCCTGCTAAAGGTTTAACACTTTTACTGACTTTACATGTATCTAGGAAAAAAAAACACTACCCTCCCTGAAACCAACATAGCCCCTAAAAATGATGGTTTCCAATAGGAATCTCCTTTTCCAGGGAGTTTATCTTCAAGGGCTATGTTAGTTTTCAGGGAGGTCAATCCAAGTCAGGATGGCCGCTGTCATGGTGGCAGGAGAAATGCACATGGCCAATGTGGAATTCAACACCTCCCAAGTGGCTGGAAGTTGTTCAAAAAAAAAAACGGTCGCCGGGAAAACATAAAAAATATCTGGATCCAGGTGATTTGTTTTTTTTAGCCGTGACGTTTTACTTCATCCAACCAACACGTTGGGTTGGTCACTTAAATTCACCATTTCCAAAGGGTCACGTTTTCACCATCACCATCACCATCCCAAATTTTGGGAGGGAAAATCGCAGAATTGCGAAAGGTACAACTAACAACCTATCAGGAGTACCGATCTTGGCCTCACATACCTTGCCGTGTAGAACCAGCAGATCTGTTGCCCACCAGCATTCATACATCCATGGTGACGAATGAACATCCATCTCGTGAACAAACCATACAGAGTCATGAACCTCTAAGGCTGAAATGTGTTGTGTTTCCATACTCTACCAATCTACAAGATCATTCTCCAGCACTTGCATCTACTTTTGGGCGTTTTCGCACAGGTCATTCTTTGCCAAAGCGGTGTTTATATCATACCAGGTGATGCCAACCACGTGTTTTTATTAAAATCTTGGGCTATACTATACTAGTTGCATCTAGTTGCTCACGCCTTAAGACCAATAGCAATCCAACCTAAATGGATGGGTTTCCTTCCTGGTGTGGGAAGGAACCCCATACCTTTTCACCTACCTGAAACTGACATGTTTTTCACCGGAAAAAAAAATGCGCTTTTTCGTAGCTTTTTCTTGGGTCGATTTCGATGAATCCTCCGTAGCTCTCCAAATGTGCAAAGGGCAGTCTTCGACTGTCTTTGACACCTGGGCCGCCTACCTTTTTGCCAACAAATTGACCATCGCAATTGGATGTAGATGCAATTGGTTAGTGGTATCTACAAGACCTAAATTATTTCTACAAAACCATTTCTACAAACCAAATATGAGGCCTTATTAGTGTATCTAAATATATAGATCTTTAAAAAAAAAAAAGTCACAGAAAAAAGATCCAACAAAACTGCATCCACGACTCTCCACAGCGACTTCTCGCTGTTTTGAAGTGAACCAAAATTGGCAGAAGTGCCCCAACAGCTGTCGAGAAGCGAGATTTTTTGGATCCCAAGTCGCGCAGAAGGGAGCCCTCCTGTCTGTAACAGGAATCATTTCTGGATGGTGTTGGAACGCCAACTTCCGAGGTTTCGCCATGGTTGGTACTTGAGTACTGGAAATGTTCTGGTAGGACATTTCCAACACCACCCAAAAGTCCTGCACATTCCAAAAATATCTTTGAGACGCCCCCAGGGCCATGCTGCCAGCCATGCTAGTCGGATGACATTTTGGAAATGAGTAGCACAAGCCTTTTAGTCCACTAGCCATGTAAAACAAAATCATAAAATAAAAGGTACTGCAAACCGATTTGCTTGACCGGTAGCAGGGACCGAGCGAAAACTCTCACTGTACATGCCTAAATGCAAAAGCTTCAAAGACACTGCAGCTTAGCTTTACAGCTGTTGAGAAGTGTCCGCACTACATCTTCGACAGCAAAAATCCACCTTTTTTTGCTGCCATCCTGAGGAAAATCTGGGTCAAAATCCACCCTTTCGGGCTCAAGAAAAGGTGATGAGATATGCTGGCAGGGCAGCACCTCCACCAAAATTCCACCAAAATCTCATGCACCAAGCTTTCTCAAGTGGAATTCTGGAGTCAGAACTTTGGTTCAAAATGTCATGATTGGTCCAAAAGTCTACTTCTTGGAAATTTCATATTCTGAATTTCACCGCTCTTTCACTTCGGAAAGTATTCCAACAATGCTTATTATATAAACAAAAAAATCCAACACCTGCCTGCGTGCTGTGTGATGAAGATTTCGGGACCTCAATACAAACGAATGCAATTTCTATGAAAAGGAGGCAATTGGTCATAGTTTCACTGGATTAACCCATACATTAAGATTTTCTTGACTCAAGTCTCAAGAGACCAATTTGTTTATGAATTTTGGTATACCAGCTTCATGTCAAGCAACCACTAAGTCATGCAAATTGAACTTCAAACTAAAGGGCAGCGATCTATGTTTGGTTAGGACAATAAAATATAATTCTATTTTTTTTACCAAGATGTACCAATCCAGTAAACAAAAAAAAATGAATTTCTACATAATCCAATTCCAAAAAACCTGATCCAACTGGAGGGATCTGACAGCGAAACGAAATTTCCTGAGGCAACCAGCTTGACAAACTATCAACAGAGCAATGGTAGCGATGAGGTTTGTTTCTGAATGGTAAGACCTGAGGGCCAGTGAAGCTGAGAACGTTGCAGTGGCCCGGTGGCAGAGTTTGTTGGAAACCAACTCCCCGTGAATTTGGAGTTGTTTTTTTATGAAAAGATGTGTATCGAAAGAACGGTTTATTTATGTTTCAAACGGAGGTTGGAGTGGGTTGAGCTTTTCACTGAAAGCAGCATGATAGGTGATCATTACATAAAAATGATACACTAAGATATGATGGAAGAGATTCAATTCAGACATGATAAACAGAGTATCAAACACTTTTTCAGCCAACTTGAACAACTTTATACTATGTATATATATATATACAATTTTTTATAGTCTGGATTTTCATGACCAAAAAAAGACGGATGAATTTCATGCTACCTGAAAATACGGCGAACGTTTCCTTCCCTTTGGTAAATCGCCGCAGCACCATTCCTATGGGCAAACAAATCGCCCCCTGAGATGTCCCCAACTCCCCTGTGATGTGGATCCCCGAGACAAGGAAGGCCTACCATCAGCAAACACCTCAAGAGGTCGGACGATGGCTGCTTCGTTCGGGGTTGGGATGTGGATTTCTTTGGCCCCGAAAAAATCAAGGCGGAAAAAAAAAACACCTGGAACCTCACCCATTTATATATAGATGCCGCTGGGAGTAGTACCATTTTTTGTGGCGAGCTTTTTTTGTTTCCGAAAATGTAAAAATTGGATAATTGTCTGCAAGGTTTGATCTTCCATCCCAACTGGGGACTGCTTGAAACACTTCAAACATCAAGTCTTGAGTGTTGTATCAACTCGGTGCCCCTGGCAGCAACATCTGTCTTGTGCCATCTGCATTGGGCTTGCCACAAAAACCACCCTCTGACACGTACCTCACGTTGCAGTGCTGAACATGGATGGCAGATACCATGCTTCTCTGCATGCATGTTGTCTACTCCGCTGGCACGGCTCTTACACTCAGAAAGCAACCATGAGATGATGCATTCAACGCTGTAAGTTCAAACTCTGAAACTGGACTAACTGGACAGCTGAAAAGCTCTCAGCTTTTTTTGCTTGAGTCTGCAAAAGGCCTTCGTCCGGGTGAAACACCATGTCAGTGCAGGAAAAAAGCCACTTTGTCCTGGGATCATTGTGGCAATTTCCTTCGTATACCAAGTGTCCACTTGGTTTCACCAACTGTAGAGACACTACTGACTAGTCTAGTCGTGTCTCAAATCTGAATTTGGGCTCAGTTCTCACACCTTTTCAAGCTTCTTGATGTGAAAATGAGCTGGAATCTCAAGGACTCACTTCACCATCACTCATATCATTTCTGAAATCTGTTGGAATGTTCACCTTGCCAGTCGCCTCCTCAGGACGTTTCTCATTCACAAGATCAATACCTTGGGCATGAGTGAACATTTCAAGCTCCGAGGTCAAACGCTCCTTGCCGGCCAACAACAAACCTGGAGCCAACTTGTGACCTGGACAAACACCCTTCAATCGAACAACAGTCTCATTCTCCTGTCGCAATGTCTTAAACATGCGAGCCATTCTGGCAATAGATCTCACCTTCTTACGCATCCTGTCGCGTACCTCTGGATCAATCTTCTTTCCTTCTCGTTCTTGGGCTTTGGCATTTTCATTGGCAATCAATGCTGCCAATCGAGTTGCCATGTCCACCGTCTGGTTTTGGTCATCTGTCAAAGAGGCACGGTGAGTCACCCAATTTGTGGTATCAGGAAGCGGCGACAAGGCATCCTCATCTGCGTCCTCAGTACCTGCTGCAGGCTGCAAGATGTAGTAGAGCATCTCTGTCACCTTTTCAATGACAAAAGGCATACTCCACTGGAAAACATCCATGAAGTTTGGCAGGTGATAGGGATGAGGAGAGCAATTGAATTGCAAGATGTTCAGGGTGCTGTTGTCGAACTTGAGAATGGCTCCCTTGTTGTTGTAGACATCACAATAGTTGGGAGCGGAGAAAATGGTGATGACGAGTGGAAATCCCGTACTGGGATTTGTTTTATGCATCTTGTAGCCTTCTAATTGCGCCTCATGCGCACGGATGATGGACAACAAGTTGTTCTTCTTCAGGAAGGTTGTTGCTCCATCAAAGCTGTAGAAGTATGAACAACCACGAACCTCATTGGGAATGAAGGGTGGTCCTCCTTTCTTTACCGTTGGTCGTTGTTCACCTTCCTTTGGTTCCAAAGGATCAGACCAAAGCAAATCACACAAGAGACCTTCCTTTGGTGGCTCTGTGAAGCGATTGATCTTTGTGATGGCCTTGACATTGCCAAGATCCGGTGAAAGTCCACCATGAACGCATAGGAATTTGCCATTGATAGTAGCAGCCAAAGGAAGGTTGTCAAAGGAGTCCATGAAGGCATTGTACACTCCAATGTCATACTTGTATTCACACTCCTCTCGAAAATTGAAAAAGGATGTCATTTGCCTACACTCATGATTTCCTCGTAGCATTCGCACCTGCTTAGGATACTTGATCTTCAACGAAAAGAGGACCGCCACAACCTCCACCGAGAAGGAGCCGCGATCCACATAGTCGCCCAGGAAGATGTATTGGGTATCACCTGGTTGGCCACCAACTTCAAGGAGCTTTACAAGGTCATAGTATTGACCATGGATGTCACCTACCACTGTGATTGGATCATTGAGCTTCAAAAGATTTGGCTCATCCTTGAAGAGGTCTGCTGCTTTGCTAATGATATCCAACAGGAGCTCTTGAGATAAAGCTCCTTCCAAGATCAAGTGTTCCATCAAGACTGCCATGTTGGGTTCACCACTCTTCTCATAGAAAGTATCTCCGGTCAGAAGCTGAGCTGGTGGTAAAGGTACCTCTTTGATCGGCCGATCCTGCAAGGGATCTTGCAACCTCTGAGGTAACTTTCCTGGTTCGGGTGGTCCTGGAGGCATGACTCTGGACTTTGGACTGTACGACTGGCCAACAGCGCCACTAGGAACGGATCAAATTTGTCACAGGGCGCTGAGGGCCAATGGCTGAAAAGACAGAATTTCTATGAATTTCTCGTGTCATGTGAATGGCCTCATGAAATTCCAATATATTCAAAAAATGCCTTCTTTCAAGCTAGGAAAACCTTTTTTGGCTGCGTATCTTTCGAAAATCTTCAATCACTGGACTCAAAAACCTCTCATTTTTAAAAAAAAGAAAACAAGTCAAGGTCGAGAAAAATCGTTGATGCTCTGTCCATTGATTTGGACAGCGTACCTTGCTTCTCTTGCAAAGTAAGTGCCCGATCCCCAAACCAGACTTCCGCGAGAACCTTAGGCAAAAACATGACAAGCAACGCGACTTGGCGGCTTAGACGTGTGGGTTGGGCTTGGATTCTTCCACATTTCCCAACGAACCAATCTGTTGATGCTTCAGGAAATCCGGTGAATAAGCACCAAAAGGATGTATAAAACTCATGTAAATCATGGGATTTCAACTACCAACCTCAACTGGTGAGTTTGCCGGATTTCTGAACCATCAACAGAATGGACCAAAAAGGTTGGTTCAAAGCTTCCAACCTGCGGCTAATGGTTGAAATCCTGCCATTCTACAGCTCACGATGGACCTCAGCACAAAAAATGTACGGAAAATCTGATGATTTTTTTCCCATCATCTTGCGATCTTTGTTTTGATGGCTATTAGGTATTGAAATCTATATTGTTGACCATTAAAGAAAAAATCATAGATGTTCTTACTGAGATTCTCTGATTTTCAGCCCCTGAATCTTGAAATTTACCCCTGAAAGTGGCGGGAACCAAAATTTGAGCCCCGAACTCCAGATTTTCACTGAGACCACCATGAAAGGCCCACGCCCTGCAGTTGGTGGTTCGTGACTGAAGGAAGTCATGGTCTTCAGTGTTTTTCTAGTTGGTGGTTTTTCACCAACCCATTTGAAAAATATGCTCGTCAAATTGGATCATTTCCCTAAGTTTCGGGGTAAAAACTTCAAAAAAAAATGGAAACCACCATCCAGGTTTTTTAAAGTTGCAAGGATCTGCACAAAAAGATAGGTAAAAACTAATGATCAAATAGCAGAGTCTGAAAGGTGGGCTATAAGGATCCAGAATTAAGTGGTAACTTATAAGCCTTATAAGTGAGGTTTATAACTTATAAGCCCAGTTACCCAATTTATACGGCCATTTATAGGGGGCCCCAAATTCCCCTACTTATAATGATCGGTTCGGCCCGGCCTACCTTGTAGAGTCAGAGTCTAAGGCCCGAATTTTTTCCACTGAGGATCCCGAGCGTATGAAGCTCCGGATGGAATTCGACACCCTTCCGGAGGTGGATTTTTCGGATGTGTCCCCGAAAATAGGGGGAAAACCCCTATTAGCCCAAATCATCCATTAAAAAATAGGGTTTTTCCATAATTATACACCATCCATTTTGGGGGCCCACCCCTAATTTTTGGAAACACCTAAATTTGTTCTCAACGAAAATTTCAGATGTAAAAAAAAAACAGAAACTGAAATACACCCACCTGGAAAGGATCGATGGCGCATCGCCACTCCCATGTAACGTCTTGGTTTATCATGGCCCCGAAAACAAAAAAGGGCCACCTTTGGGGGGGTTGCGCCATCTATTTTTTGGGAGATACCCCCTGGCAGTTTAACATTTCGTCCCTGGAAAAATACCATCCCAAAAGGAAAGTAGGCTTCTAATCACTATTTTTCAGGGTCTATGTTACACTTCGCGGGTGGATACGATTCAAGATTTAGATGAGCAGTGATCAAAACCCTTGTGGCATTCCATTATAGTGGTTGGTAAATGGCAATCCCTATAATCGTTTATCATAATCTCCACATAAGTGGGTTGTGTTAAATCCTCTATATTCCCAAAAACGACCAGGATCTTTGTTCGTTGTTCAAATGTCTAAATTCCTTTGGTTCTGCTTTGAGAAATGCCTTCCTTCTACGTTGAGAAATGGAAGGTTCCAGAAATTCCCCGAGAGTTCCCTGGTTTGACAGTTCTGAAGATGTGTCTCTTTTCTTGCCACGATACACATGAATCAAGCTAGACCATCACTGTGTCACACGTGGAACAACATGTTCATCTAGGTGGTGGTTGAACCAACCCATCTGAAAAATATGCTCGTCAAATTGGATCATTTCCCCAAGTAGGGATGAAAATAAAAGATATTTGAACCCACCAGTCTTGTCGAAAAGAAAGCGTGTGGTGCCATGACTCTTTTCGGCAATGTATTGTTTTACATGTCCAAAGAGCACAACATGGGATTGCAAACAGTGAAATTAATTTGAAACCTTCAACCCTTTGAAAAAAAATTAGTCAAATTGGACCATTTCCCCAAATATCCCCAAATAGGGGTGAAAATAAAAAAATGTTTGAAACCACCAACCAGTTGATAATCGAGCTCCATTTTCCCCGCCTGCTCTTCAATATTTCGTCCCAACGAGTCAAAGTACCTCTGACTTTCATCGTCCAAAACGGGAAAGCGCTTGGAGTAAGCCTTCAAAAACTAACGGCTGGATGCCCAATTACTATGCTTTGGAAAGCAAGGTGACTCCTGGTTTCCAATATGGCCATTTTTTGGTATCCATGTTAAATTTCTGGAGGCTAAGGTAAGTTTTTGGGGCTAAAACAACAGCGGTCTTAAAAAACTCACATGGCAGGCACGGTTTCGCGCATCCGTCCAACTGAGGCAAGTTTTCGACCCGTTGGATGTTGCAAAGTTGCCTGGGGGGTTTCCGAGAAAACATACCAGATCCATCAATTTGGGTGTTTCCAAAAATAGGGGTACCCAAAAATGGATGGTTTATAATGGAAAACCCTATTAAAATGGATGATTTGGGGGTACCACTATTTTCGGAAACACCCATTTAGTGGGGAAAGATCCTGGGATGGTTCAGAAACCCTGCGAAAACCATCAACAGTATCATGCGAAACCTTCAAGACTATATTATATATATATATATACACGTTAGATTTCACCCCCCGCCAGGATTCAATCGTCACCACCAGGATGACATTCCATCCATTTTCAGGATCGGGAAATCCCAACCTAAACATTCATGACTGTGACTGGCATTTTGTTTTGGGGGGGTAGATCCACCATATATGACGTTTTCGGAACGTTTTCCTTAACAGTCCCTTCTGAGACGTGAAGTGACCGAAGTGGCCGAAGTCCCGCTGAGGCGATCGCACTTTGTCCCACTTGCCCTGTGCGGTCATTGAGCATATCACAGAAGTTATTGCTGTATGGTGACAAAATGCTGGAAACAATTTGGTGTTTGAGTGCCAGAGTATATGCACGCCAAGATCTTACAAGAAGCACAAGGTTCTTCCATGTCAAACAATTATGTATACCCTTCAGGTCCTGCTTACAACATTGCTTAACAGTGGAAATGGTGAAGGTTCAAAACGGGTTCCCGGATCATAAAGATTCAAATAGATTATGGCTACTGAGTTTCTAGGGTTTTGGCAATCATACATCCTAGAACCCAAATGACCTGTTTTTGAAGGTCAACCCTCCAAAAGAAGGCCTAAACTCCAATCAAAACAAGGGGTCATTCAAGTCATTTTGGGTTCCAGGCTCTCATTACATCGATTTCATTCGAAAAAAGCTGTGTGGCTTTTTCCAAGCGCCGAAGCCCACCTGAACCCCATAGACAGGGGTCTCCTGGACTGAAGTGACGTTGATATGACAAACATCTACCGGTAAAAACCCTCCGTGAAAGGGTATCAAATTTCAGGTCTGCCAGGTTTTTTTTTTGGGGGGTGGGTTTGGGGAGGCAGAAATTTCACTCCCTTGAAGGATCATGGTAAAGGTGGCTCGGTGGCTATGGCCCTCGCCATTGACACATGACACAATTGATTGCCACTGTCAAACAGAGAACATGAAAATCGAATTTTCCCACCATGAAAAAAGAACCAACCATCAAAAAGTCAAAAAGAACAGTAGATAGTAGTAGAACATGGAAAAAAAGAATCTATCATGATTTAAAAAAAACCTTCAATCAATCTATCATGATGGGGAAAATAACCCATTGATATATATATATATATATATATATTATTTATATATATATATATATCATCGGACCAAAAACTGTGAACGACCAACCATCTATCCATCTATCCTCCCTCCCCACAGGTCCTTCGGCTCAGACCAAAAGAGTGTCTCTACGATGCTCCACTCCTCACTTCCTTTTGGCACCTGTTTTTTGCAAAACGGTGAATCCACAGTTTCCCATTGAACAATAAATCCTTTTTTTTCCCCAAGAATTGGTTGGAAAAGTCATCAATTTTGAAAACGACATCAAATTTGTCTTCAAAATCCAAGTCAGTTGTCACACAATTTCATTGAAATTGCGACATGAGATCTTGAATCCAAAACAATTCATGTATAAAAACCACATGCACCTCGTAGAGTTTCTTTTCATCCACTCCACCCGACACCTCAATTTCTTTGACACGAAAAGACACGCAAGACTCATAAGACTCATGAGAGGTGACCGAAGATCTAAGTGAAAAACCCAGCGCTTTCGCAATCCCTCCGGCTTATGACCTGCCAATGGAGGTATCTCTGGAAACTCCCAAGTTGCTGACATATCATATGCTTTCTTTTCAAAAAAAAGAAACAACGTCAAATACTATACCCCTGCTGAAAAGCTAAAGATGCAACCTGTAATAATGATGACGTTTTTTGTTTTGAGTTACCTTTTTGTTAAAAGGTAAAAAAATTCAGGTTCCATAGGTATCCATATTAGTCAGTTTTCAGGCTTCCAGCTGAACCCATCATTGTTGCGAATGGCAACCCGGCCTAGCCAAGTTTCGGCATCCAAACGTGGCTGGGAGATACGTTCTCGCCAGGTGCGGATCATATGAGCCTGGCCCATTCAAAAAACGAGGTTTCTTTGGTAAACCCAGGGCGAAGTGTGGTGATCAACCATCAGATTTTTTGTTGCTTCAAGAGGATCCGGATTCACAAGTTGAAAAATGATTTTTATGATGAGATTGTTTTGGTCACTGGACTTTGATGACTTTGACCCTGCTTTTTTAAAAAAGTTTATTGGCTTGCTTCAATTGTGGAAGTTTGACCATGCCTCTGGACCAGCTGGACATAAAGTCGCATCGATCAAACGAGGCAAAGTGTCACGCACCAATAAAGACCTCGAGTTGTTCCAAAAAAAAATGTTGAACCCTAAGGCTCCATGGGATGTCATGGGCTGTCAAAACCACCAGTTTTAAGGCCCCAGGGGTGTCATTAGGAGGGTCTGGTGTTTCCATAGGAGGGGTCAGGAGTCTTAGGGAACAAAAAATGTTGAACAAAAAATGATCAATCTCCCTGAAATTCTCCACTTCTCTGAAGGAAAGTCATGAATTTTTCAGACAAAATTGTCAACATCTTGTTGGCTCCTTTTCTAGGCAAAATTCAGGTGCCCGGGGACTAAAGGTTCAGCAGTTTTGAGTGACTTACGTGAACAAAAACACAAAAAAAAACAATTTAAAGGGGCTGTTTGGGTAAATTTGCCCAAGGTTTTTTACAACTTCCAGAAGCTTGAGGATGCCACTCCATGTTGTGTTTATCACCTTTTCGCGTCAGGTGCTGCGTTGGCAAACGTCCGCTGTCTGCCGTGTGGTACCTGGAGCTCGGCTCCCCCGAAAAATTCATCGGCTGGTTAGGGCGATACCAAACAAATTGCAGAAAAATCCAACCAAAATGACCCAAATTACAGTATTCACCTGAAATTTGTTCATATGTTAAACCTAAAAAATATACATTTTTTAGGGAGGCTATTTCACTGGACTTTTGTGTTGCAAAAAGCAAAAAAAACATGGAAATTTTGCCCATTGAACAACTGAGACTTTCTCCTCAAAGGTCACAAGAAACACATGTTCTCAGTGCCAGTAGCGATCAACTTTTCCAGGTGATCACGTGAGGTTGGATAGATCTTAGTCGGGAAGGTTTCAACTCAAAGAACTGCCAAGCAGTTTGGTTCTTTTTCTTCAAAAAAACCAACCGAATGGTGTCTTTGTTTGTTTTTTTGCTTGTTTTGCTTGCTTGCTTGCTTGCTTGCTTGCTTGCTTGCTTGCTTGTTTGTTTCTTTGTTTCTTTGTTTGTTTTTTTCGCTTATGTTTCCCTTTGGGCAAAAGCCCCGTATGATCTCCTTTTCTTTCAAAAAGCAGCAATGTTTTCTACAAATTCTGAGCTTGAATCTTCATCATTGCTTCCATGCGCCACTACCACAGGCACGTCCTGGATCAGCTCTTGATTGATAGAAGATTTGATTTTCTGCCACACAAAGTCCTTGAGACTTGAGATACATGAAATTTGCCCTTTTAAGAGAGTGTATATCTTATCAAAATATCCATGGTAGCCACCGGAAAGCCAAAAAAATTCAACAGTACACCCTGGAAGATGAACATGGAACGTACAGATCACCCATTTAGAGGTTGGAAAATCATCTGAACCAAACCTCCAGGGAATTATTATGTTCCATCCATTAATCTTTGAAGGGGTGTTCTCAACAAATCAGTTTGACAACCTGGATCCAAAAAAACATGTCATTTTTGCCCTTGGGTTTAATATTCCCCCATGGGCGTCCTGTGGCAAGTCTTTACAACGAGGATGTGCATTCAGAAGCAGCGAAGGTCCGCGCCAATAACCCGCTTCCCAGAGTCCAAGGAGATAGATACCTTTCACGCCCAAACGTTCAGATGCCAACAAAGGAGCCAAATATTATGAAAAAAGCCTCAACAAAATGGATACGGAATCCATTGGGAAAATTCTGGTTGTTTAAAAATAGGGATCCTTATATATATATATATATATAATGGATTATTTAGTATGTCATCCCTATATATTTGTGTTACAGTATGTCATACCCCTAAAAAAACCTAACAAAAAACCAGGGGCCTTATTTTCCCTCTTTTCATTGCTCAATCGCCTCCTTTTGAAGCTGATGCAACCACATGGGGTTGGAATAGATCTATCTCTGCCTGGCGTAAAATTTAAGAGAAAAATGGTGCCAATCAAAAAAAGTTAAAAAATCAAAAAAATCCGGGAAGTGAATTGATTTTCATCACTTCAACGTCAAATCACTGAGTGAATTGATTTTCATCACTTCACATCAAACAACGGGATTGGTAAGTTGAATTCACCCACTTCAAGTTCAACAAAACTGCAATCTGTGTCAAAGTGTGGCCTTAATCTTCTCCAAGTACGGCGCTGCATCAAAGGTTCTCATCTCCGGATTTGGGATGCCATGAAAGAAGTTGACCTAATTGGCAGAAAGTCAAATGATGATTGATTGTCCATGACCTCGCTACTGTATGATTTTCATACTCTGGTAGAGACTGGCGAAAAAGCGAAAAAATGTGATTTATTATGTATTATATATGTATTACTGTATAATTATACGCCTCAACTTGCGCAGAATTTTCGATAATGACAGTTACAATAAGTCGTTGCTGGCCCCTGTTTGAAAGTCTCTTCCCCCAATGCTGTTCAGCAAATCAAAAAACATTTGAAAAAAGCAACTACCATAACAACGATTCGCAATGAAACTCTCGGCCTGGTAGCCAGCATCTTGAATCATCGCACTCTGACGAGGATTCAGCATCTGCCCAAAGCCTCTGCAACGTGGCAAGCATAGATCTGTTGTAAGGCTAGGCTGCTAGCGAATATTCATATTATATCATACCCCCGAAAATGAACGAATGTCACCTGAAAAGGGACTCATCTTCCTTTTGCATCAATTTTCAGGGGATAATTGCATTGGTTTCCAGCGGATAATAATTCATCTATATGGTACCAGAATCCTTAAGTGAAATTTGATACCCAAACGGAGGCGCGTTCGGGTACACATCACGCCGCGATTTCAACTCTAAAAAAATATGCAACAATCAAAATGGCTTCGTCTTCCCTAAGGGGTGAGGAAAAAATAACAAATATATAATATACAAATATTTAAGTTGCCACCACCCCACATTATTTGCCAATGGCAATAACATCCATTCGTGTTACGTTCGTTGAACGGCCGTTTGTTGATCCCAGCCTGGTCCGATGACTAAAACCTTCGTCTCTGCACGGTGAACCGCAGCATTGAGCTGCGGAATGCTATTGAACTGGCAACAAGCAGCAAGGACGGAAATCAAGATTTTGAACCCAAAGTCGTGGAGGTGGATGGTTCAAATGATTTTCCTGTTCAATCATTTTGTGTGATTTGTTTAGCTTCAAAATGTTGCTTTTCAGGGGTGGTGTATGTTTCATGATCCTTAAACTATTTGGAATATGTCGGACTGTCCCCCCTTTCACACTATATATACAGTAATAGTGACCCCCAGGATGACCAATTACATTTGTACTGTGTGGGATTCCAACCTGAGCCTTCCAGATTAAAAAAAAACATGACAGGGAAAGGTTGGATCCAACCCTTCCGGAATTTGTTTGGCCACTTTTATGATCTGTTTATGGGTTGATAGACACAATCTACCCTGGTGATTTTGGAGGATTCTGGGTGTTTTTTGGTATCTCCTCATCTAATAGGAAAAAAATATATCGCTCCTTAACTCCCTAACTCGCTCCCTAACTCACTGGTTTTGGATTCCAAAGTCGTCTCGACATTCGCAGCACCGAAAATCGTCAGATTCCGTCGACCGAAATCGCCATCGACCAAGGCCTTGACTTTGAAGTAGTTCTGAAAATCCGCCAGCACGATGCGTTTTTTGCCACAAGCAATGTTCTGGGTTCGGTTCGCGGTGATTTTTGGTGCGTGATTTTTTTTGTGCAAAAAAATCTGGAAACAAGGTCTGTTGTTAGTTGTCTGGTATGACACAGCATTCCTATTCAAAGTCTGGGGTCAATGATCAATTGGGATCATGTGATCAAGCTTCATCAACCTGACAATTCTGCGACAACGTGACCTTTTTGGGGGTGGTTATATATATATATATATATAAGTGACCCTTCAACTGGTTGTAAACGTGACCTCCAAATAGGGAATCAAGTTGGGTCATGGCGGCTGAATCACCTGGAAATGATGTTCAAAATAAAAGACATACCATCCACGTATGCCTTATTTCCCTACATCAGGTTGATTTTTTTGGTAAGTGTAGGTAAGTATACCATACATACATGGTATGGGAAAGACATCCCCCTGCCTGAAAGAGACGATCAATGGCATTGAAAGTTTCTTCACTTTCCATTGCTTGAGCACCTAAATTTGGTCATTTGCTCAAGAGTTTCACTGCAAGGGTTAATGAGAACAACATGGTTGCTTTATCATTGCCGTTGGTTTATAGGGGTTGGTGTTGAGCACCCTTTTTGTAGTTACAATGTGACCATTTCCAAGGGGATTCTTTTATCCATTTCTGCTTCTCAAGCTCAATGGGAACGGTTGTAAGATTCCATAGAGACTGCCCGCAAAACTAAGTGAGACGGATCCAAAAAAACTGCCTTGTGTCACGGATCCATTCCTTTTCGAAAACGTTCGAGACTCCAATTTCATTTCAACCACTGCTGGAAGTGTCTTTCATGGCTGTATTTCCAGCTTTCCCAAGAAATCTACACTCCATAAAACTGGCATAGCACCTGAAATTCAATGGTTTTTCAGCTGAACTTCGTTTTAACGGAATCTCTACATATTTTGCAGGGACTTTTGCTCTTAGTTTCAGACGGTCAAGATGTGGCAGCAGGAAATTTCCAACTTCCTCCTTCTCCTTTCGACGGCAAAGGTGAAATTGAATTCATGTCCCTAGAATTTGTCTGGTTGGTGGTTTCAACCCCTTTGAAAAATATGCTCGTCAAATTGGATCATTTCCCCAGGTAGGGATCAAATTAAATATTTGAAACCACCACCCTTTTGTCAGTTTTTGGGCATTTCTTACCACATTTCTGGCCACCGTTTTCCTGGCGTTTCGTTGGTTGTTTTTGTCCACATCTTTGTTTGACACACCTGAAATTCAACAAAACTCGACTCGTTTCACCATGGGGTTTTTTCAACATTTCCCAACACCAAACAAACGGGTCGTCAACCGGGTCGATGCGGTCCCCGCCTTCACCGCTTCAAACATCTCAAACTTGGAGATGCTACCATTCTCGTCCGCATCGATAAGATCGAACATGCGAGCCCTTGGGTCCCACGGGAAGAGACGAAAACCAACGAAAATCGGGTGTGCCATTTGGGTTATATAGGGATTATAACAAACCATTATAAGGATCCCTATTAAACAACCGGTATAATGGAAAGTAATAAGGGTTTTCTTCGTGGCTCATTTTGGCGAAAAACTTGTCACCTGGCAATTCTGCGAAATTGTGACCCTTTTTGGGATGGTGATGGTTATCCGTGACCCCTTTGAAAGGTTTCATCGTGACCTCCAACGCTTGGGGATGGAGTTTGGTCACGGTTGGAATCACCTGGGTGGTATTGTATTGTTTGTCTTTCTTTAAAACATAATATCTAAATAATGGGGATTTTTTCGTTAAGGTGGGCACGTTTCCCACCAGGAAAACGTGCCGGCCTTATTAGGGGATTCTTAAGGGACTTACATGATGCTGAAGATCACCCCCCCCCAATGATGGTGAACATGCCAGGCGATACGAGTTGGCAAGTTTTGCTGCGGACATCTCAGGTGCCCAACAACTCGCTTGCTGTTTCAGTGCCGTCGTCCACTTCCTGGTTCCCGAATTTGGCGTTTCTCAAAACTCATCAACTTTCAGTCCAAAGGAGGTGGGTTTTTTTCTCAACCAAAAATGGTCTGTTTTTTTTCCCCTGCAACACATGGCATGGCTGTGTGGCACCCCCCCTCCCAAAATGCTAAATGCCATGCCTCTTTTGCGAAGTATGCTGCCAAGTCTGTGTACTTGATTCGCTGCCTTGGGGCCGGTGGTTCTCAACTTGGATTCAAAACCCTTATGACAGACTGATTGGTTCATCACGAGATCCTTGCAATAGCTTCTCAAAAAATCTTCGGCCTATACAACTGGGTAGTACAATCCAGGCCTATATTATAATTGGGCTAGTATGTATATATATATATATATAATAATAATCCCCTACACCAAATAAATGCCAATAACAATAATTTTGCTCATTGCTCAAGTGTCATTTTGGCTGAGGTCACGACTTTCCTTGGGAAATCAAATCAAACACATCCATCACTGCATCGAAGATCTCTTCATCCTTCGCTTCACCTTTTTTGCTGGCATGTTTAATTATTTCCTGGAACCGCAAACAACCATTTATTAATGGTTGGCTATCAATTGGATGATGAACCCAATCTTTACATAGAAAATGGTTGTTTCACCATGTTCATCCATTTCAATTGGGGTTCTAAAGAAAAACAGCTGATGATACTCCCCCGAACATTAACGAATGTCATCTGAAAAGGGACCATTTCAAAACGACAATACGGCATTTTCCAAAGGGTTTGTTAGTTTTTCGGGGGGGAGTATTTCCAAAAAGGTCTTTCAAAAAATCAAATTCTCAAAACGCACAAACTCTGAATTTGGAGGTGTTTTTTCTTCGTTTTCCGAAGATGCAAGCCTGGAATATGCAAGCCCTGCATCTTCGGCAGGATGAAGGCGGCCACCTTCGCAAGTTTTACTGCGAAGAAGACATGGCCAACGATTCATACTTATGTGATCTTCCTCCACTTAGACTCTATCATCTATCTATATGTATGAGATTGTATGGGTGTGTATGTGTATATATACATATATACATAACGGTGCATATTATCTACGTATATGAGTGTGTAAATACATATCTACCTCCATCTGTTTCCATCTGTTTCAATTTCAATCCTCATGTTCAGCTGATGAAAATGAAAATATCCATCATCTCCAATTTCAACTCCTTCAACTGAGGGATCCGTAACCTCAGGGTCCTTCTGTGCAGCTGCCACCAGCTCCATCTTTGAGACAAAGCCACGGCGCTTAACCTCTCACAGGTGCGGCTACCAAAGCGCATGGTAGAATGAGTAGGACATGCTGAGGTTTTATACAAAAAAGTGCAAAAAAAAAACTCCTTCAATAGCTTAACTTGTGTGTATATAAAGGGAGAAGAGTTTAACAAAAAAAGGATCTGAGAATGTTCAATCATTTACGGGCTCAAAATTCATGGTGGCCTCTTCTGAAAAACTGAGCTACCCTGCATCTATTCTTTCACAAATGTCCCGCAACTCAGCCTCACATGTTGTAGTTGTTGAACTTACATGATCTGGCTGGTGGTTTCAAGCCATTTCAAAGGTAATAATATTGTGCATATATATACCTTGATCTACGACTTCACCGGAGGTTTGTCCCACAAAACCAGGGTTTCAGGAAAAAACCCAGGTTTTTCCAAAAACCCGGGTTTTTCCAAAAATCCTTTTCCATGCAAAGTCAATGAGATGTCTTTTTTCAATTCTATTAAGCAGTCATAAGCAGTCGATCGATAAATTGGCTCCGAAAAGAATCCGCAAAGTGCTTTGCGGCCATCCCACTGTAGCACTGAAATTCGAATTGTCAACCGAACATGCAAACCGCTCGAATTCATCGTCTCAGGGGATCCCATTTTTTAATGAAAAAAACATTTTTTCCGCGATATTTTCAGTGTATAGAGGGCACATTCGAACCCGTGAAAAATCACGGGTTGTCATGGGTAAATCATGGGTCTGTCATGGGTAAATCACGGGTTGGACAAAACCAGGTTTTCCCCCAAAAACCTAGGTTTTTCCTCGGATATCACGGGTAGTCACGGGGTAATCATGGGTCTGTCACGGGCTAATCATGGGTTCGTCACGGGTTGCTAAACCGACCCGACTTTTCCCCGTAAAATTTTGAAAAAAAGGCACAAAAATGCATCATGATGTCTTATTTATAGTTCCCTGTAAGTCCAGGGATTTCCTTAGTAGGCCCCTCGGCAACTGCTATAAACAAGGCCAAAAAGGGTAAATCTAGGCATATATTAGTCATGTACTATTGTGGCCATCGGCCAAGAAAGGAACACTGTATGTTAGCTTGATCATATGTATTGCCAGACATCTGCCACCCCATCCCAAGAAGAATTGAAAGTTTCGGCAAAATAGGAAAAACCCGGGTTTTTTCCTACAAACCCACGATTTGTTGGAAAAAACCGGGGATTTTCCCCCAAGTCACGGGTAAACCCGGGGTTTGCATTCGAACCCGAGAAATTTCTCGGGTTCAGAAGGTTAGGGTATATATAGGCGCGCGACCTAGTTACCACCCCCACACATTGTCGTCCACGCCATAATCCATTGTAAAAACCAATGCGAACTAAGCATGCAAGATTGCCGAGGAATAAAAAGAATATGGATTTTTTTAAACCCGTGTGTTGAGTCGCCAATAGCAGTGAAGCAGCACCTAATGGCAGCGGGATGGCATTTTTTGAGCTGCCACCCAAAATCATTCAATCATTCTTCCAACAAGAACATTATCACAGATTGCGACATGCGTAATTCATTTATGTACGGAAGCAGTCCATTGCGTATAGCACTCTTAACACGAACGTTATCACAGGTTTGGGCATGTGTAAAGTATGTACCGAAGCAGTCCATTGCGTAGCACTCTTAACACGAACGTTATCACAGGTTCGGGCATGTGTAAAGTATGTACAGGAACACGGGGTAAGGGGGTGGTAACTGGATCGCCTACCTATATATACAGAGAGAGAGAGAGAGAGTCAAATCGGATCATTTCCCCAAGTCGGGATGAAGAAAAAAAAGGTGTTTGAAACCCACCACCTAGTGATCTATCATTTAAATCTATATGGGTGTTTCCGAAAATAATGGTAACCCCAAATCATCCATTTTTATAGGGTTTTCCATTATAAACCATCCATTTTTGGGGTACCCCTATTTTTGGAAACACCCATTTAAATCTATATCTTGAAGCTGCAGCTGAAGAGACCTTTAAAGGATCGTTTTTGAAAATCCAGCTCTCAACGCTCTGAGGAAGCCACGTCCATGTCATCTAAGACAGTCTGACATGCAGAAAAACGGTTTCCCCATACCATCTATGGGACGATTTGTATATTTACCTACCATTTGGTTGATTTGTATGGTTCTCATGTAGGTAAATATACAAATCGTCCCATGGATGGTATGGGGTTGGAAAGGTTGTGGAGAATTTCCGACTTCAACTTCAGTTCTGCTGCAACCTGCCTTCAGACGCCCAGAGCCGAACTGCGACCCATCCCAGCCTTGGGGAAGAAAGTCAGATCTAGGTGGTGGTTGAACCACCCAGTTGAAAAATATGCGCAAGTCAAATTAGATCATTTCCCGATTGTAGGGGGAAAAGATCACAAAAATATTTGAGTTACCACCACCTAAAGCGTATTTTTGTTGTTCATGCTACAGAATTTGCGCAAGTCAACTTTTTTGGGGGGGCATCAGCCAACAGATCAAAAAGCCACCGCGGATGTAAAAACTGCCGACGCGTCGTCCATCTTGGGTGCCAAGTGCCGGAAGATGTTTTGGTTATAGGGCTGCCATCAGTAGAAACCTCACGGTTTCAGGTCCCAGGTGATTGAAATTGATCCAACTTGATTCCCTATTTGGAGGTCACGTTTACAACCAGTTGAAGGGTCACTTATATCACCACCCCCAAAAAGGTCACGTTTTCGCATAATTGCCAGGTTGATGAAGCTTAATCACAGGATCCCATTGATCATTGACCCCCAGACTTTGAATAGGAATGCTGTGTCATACCAGACAACTAACAACTGTAATTTTGTTGTGTGTCAACTTAGCTTTCCATCATGTCTCACCATCACATGCAGCCCTTGCCTGAGACACTACTTTTGACACGGGTGAATCATCTGAAACCGCCTGAAAAACGACGAACGAAAATAGCAACCAAAGATTGGCACAGAAGTTGCAAAAAAAGGAAGCCTAGTTGGTGGTTTCTTTCAACACATCTTCCAAAAACATGCGCAAGTCAGATTGGATCATTTCGCCCCAAAATTTTGGGATGAAAAATTCTAAACGATAATTTGAGTTGCCACCATCCAGAAGTTGACGACTCAAAAGTCCCAAAACTTCAAGAAGTTGTGCCTTACTTGGAGATGCATCAGGTGGCTGTTGACCCCCTCCCACCGGGAGAACCTCAAGCGTTTCATCTGCGACTTTGGAGTGTGAATCCATGTCAAATCCAACATGGAACCAATTGAACCACCCTAGAAAATCAACATTTGGAACCCAAAGTCATGGAGGTGGATGGTTCAGCTGATTTTCCTGTTCAATCAATTTGGTGACTTTTAGATTCAAAATGTTCAAACGTCCTGGGGTTTTTTCAATGATGAATCGGTACGAACATCGACTCATAGGCCACCGTGCTGGTCCGAAACCACCGGTCACACCAGGTGCCGCCTCGTTTTTGCTGGTCCGTTTTTTCCAAGTCAACAGTTGGAATCTGAACTCATCTTCAGCCGGTGAGCCCCCAACCAGTTATAAGTGGAGTTATTATTGGCCCCTATAAATGGTGTTATGCCCCAGTTACTCATTTGTAAGGCCATTTATAACTAGTAGGGGCCCACCTTGTTGTTATTTTTTCCCTGCTATTTGTGTGGTAAATCTCTGAAGCACCCAGGATTTTCGCTTCAGAAACCATCTGTGATTCAAGCTCTTTGCGTTGCGTTTTTTTTGTTTCAAAGCTCGAAACCTTTGGTGGATGTCCTTTGGGAAAAACCTGAGATCTTTTTTGTTACCCTCCCTGAAACCAACATATCCCCTGAAACTTGATGGTTGGAAGAATACTTTCCTTTCGGGTTTCGGCCCATCGTTTCAGGTGCGAACTGTTAGTTTCAGGGAGGGTTTCTTAAAAAAACATACGCACAGCGAACAAGCATGGAGAAAAAGACGGGAGTAAGCTGGTTGTTTGCTGTGTTTTTTTTTTTTAATGAGGCACTGACCTGTAAACCGGGATAAGCACCTGAGTTCTTTTGAAAAAAAAAAAGCCAACTTATAGATATCACTTGGAGGATCATCCTAACCATGGTGATCGTTTTCGTCCCCGGATAGGATCGGGGTGTGGGACCCCTTCCAAATGGCCAAACTTCACTTCATGGCCGGCTCAATTAGGGGTGATTCCTTGGGATGATCCTCCAAGCAGGGACCCAAAACAAGTGGATGCTCAAAATGCTCGTCCGGGAACCTGCCTGGTGGAAAGCCCATAGGCAGTAGAACTGGCAAACGAATTTTCCAGGTGAAATGTGTAAACCGATATCGCATGGGTTTAGAGCGATGCGAATCAATGGCTGCGAATCGCTCCAGTTTGAACATGAACCACGCCTCCTGGTGGTAAGCCAGGCATTCCCATACCTGCAAGAAGGTCTAGCTGCAGATTACAAGGCTAGGAATGCCCCTGCCAGTTGCAACTGAACCAGTTGCAAAGATGCCTTTCAGCTAACTTTCGGCTGACTCAAAGCTGTTCAAAAATGATTTCAACGAATTTCTCATAGAGGGTTCTGAAACCTCCAATCATCATCATCATCATCATCATCATCATCATCATCATCATCATCAAATCAAATCAACTTGACAAATGTCCCTCCAAAAAAAACCATCCTGGATGCCATTGAGGCGGAACTCCAGGTGTTCCTGAAAATCCATCGTCAGATGCTTTTGAACCGAAAAATCAACTCCTTCTCTGCAACAAAAATCGCTGGGTTTCAGGTCGTCCTGGCGGTTGTGATCCTGGTGAGATCGCCACGCCTCAAGATGTGGAACGATTCCAAAAAAATCTCTGCAAAAAGTGGCAGAAAATGACTTTTGTAGATATAGTGGCATAGTTTATGTGGTTAAACTCAAGCTAAGCCTGATTGTTGGGGGGAATGATGTGTGTTCAAAAATTCAACTCAACCGATCTTTCACTGAATACCATTGAAGGGATATGATAAGAACAACTCAAGGCCATCCATGCCGCTATCTTCATCTGCAACCACAAAGATTCTTCAGTATCAAGAGGCAAATATTGCACCGTTACTTCATAGACTAACAACATCTATGGTTTTTCTTTATCCAGGTAAGAACCGGGTGATAGACATGTATGTCATCATATATCTATATGTATGATATACACCCGTATTGTCTATATATATATACACATACATATTGCACAAAACGTGTTCTCATGCCCAACTGGGTCGGGCAGAAATCCAATCAGAGTATCTTAGCTGCAGACCAGGCGGATGCAAGAAGTGAACACCTCGGCATCTTCCCAATGATGGCAGTTTGCCTTGAAAGTCCCATCCCGTTGTGTGTAGTTGTTGAAAAATTTCTGAGCAGGCTACCGGGGTGTGTCCCCTGGCGATGAACAAAAATGCCACCAAATGCAAGGTAGATAAATGTAGGAGTCAAAACTCAAAAAAAAGTGAAAGTAGAGAAATGATCACAGAAATGTACTACAGATTCATCAGCAGCATTGAATCTAAAGGGTTTTTGTTGAGAATTCGAAAAACATGCTGGCCTGACAACAAAGTGTGGCACAATCGGTGGCCCTATTGGTCCAGGTTGTCCTGGCTGCCCTGGTGGACCTGTTACTTGACGAAAGCCAGGACCGGGCGACTGCATCATGGAAGATCCTCAGCCGCGCGGAAGATGCTTGGTGGTGGTCACCCCCCTTTCTCCCCCCCCCCCCGGTCTTTGTTGACTCTTTTAGGCTGCAAGCAAAAATTTTCACAAGTTGGTGGTTGGACCACCCATCTTCAAAAAAAATATGCGCAAGTCAAATTGGATCATGTCCCCCCCAAATTTTTTGGGCTGAAAATCACAAAAATCTTTGAACCCGTGTAGAAATGTTCGCAAAAAAAAATCCACTCAAACATGCCAGGCTTACTGAGGAATGTAGCAACGAACAGCTACAGCTGACAGGTATCCCAAGTATCCCATTGAGCCAAAACACAGCCAACACCGAGGCAAGTGTGGCCCTTGGATCCTCACTGAAGATAGGTCTCCAAACTAACATCCCCAAAACAATTTGGTGTTTCCAAAAATAGGGATACCCCAAAATGGATGGTTTATAATGGAAAACCCTATTAAAATGATTTGGGGGTACCCCTATTTTTGGAAACACCCAATTGTTTTCCTGTCTTTGGCCCAATTACTTTGTCCTTCAATTTTCAGGTATGTAGATTGTAGATTTTGAACTTCTACTCA
This sequence comes from Breviolum minutum Mf 1.05b.01, assembly GCA_000507305.1. Lineage (NCBI taxonomy): Eukaryota > Dinophyceae > Suessiales > Symbiodiniaceae > Breviolum > Breviolum minutum. The sequence continues at coordinate 93,263 of DF239342.1, read as the reverse complement.
TATATTCATTGATGTGTTTAAAAACCATCTCGAAAAAAAAGTGTTCCCGAGAAAAACTAAGATGCAAATGCAAAATTTCACCATTTGGAACGTGTATTTCCTATTGAAAATTGGAGATGTTCCAGTCTGCCAGGGATTCGTTTTGGGAGGTCTACAGTTTGGGAGGCGTCCAAGGGGTTTCGTTTCCCCCGTCATTCGCCTGCGCAGGCGAAACCAACCAACTGGATGCATTCAAAGCACCAGGAGCGGAGAAAACGCAGCTGTACCTGTGAACCCATGGGCCAGGCATCAACTACCTGGAACCCCAAGGCCAATCATTTATAAATGGCTGTTTCAATTGGATGATGAACAAAATCTTTATATAGAACATGATTGTTTCACCATTTCCATCCATTTATATATGGTTGGCCTTGGGGTTCCAGGTACTGGTAAATCTGTGGGGTGGTTTGGGGCCCGATATATACCCCCTAAGAATCCCAATCCCTTTCATAAGGGATCCCCAAATTGTCCAAACCAGGACCCAAACCACGAATTAACCATTAGCTGAAGGCAATTTGTCTGAAAAAAAATGGCTGTTGAGCTTGTTGGGACCGGGCACAGAGAATTTCTGAAGAAAAATCGATCAATCAAATCTGATTGAATACAAGAAGAATCAACATCACTTGATAACACAAAAGTAGACCTTGGGGCCATCTGTTGAAGTACTGAAAGATTTTGGGGAAAAAGCTAGCTAGTTGGTGGTTGAACCAACCCCTTTGAAGAATATGCTCGTCAAAATGGGTTCATCTTCCCCAATTATTGGGGTGAAAATAAAAAATGTTTGAAACCACCAACCAGCTTTAAATCCTTGAAATTGCCTATGCCTTGAAATTGCCTATGGACTCTTGAACTTTAATTACCAGGGCACGCTGCACCAAGCGTGAAGCCAGAACCCATGACCAGCAGAGCGCAATGATGTGAATCCTTGTGGTTTTTCAGAAGAAAAATGTCCATCCCATCAAGGTGAAGCATCCGATTTCGTACTGTTGATGCTTCAGAAATCCGGCGTTCACTCACCAGTTGAGGTTGGTAGTTGTTTATCTACCATTCTTTGCAGGGTTTCAGCACCATCCAAACGGTGGTTGTTTGGGATTTCTGAACCATCAACAGTAGTACACTAATCATCAATTTCCAAACAGAGTCGTGCAAAGTGAAGAAAATGCTCTCTTTCCAAAATATCTCAAGTTGTTTAAGCCACTCTTTGGGGATGATTCGTCAATCCCTTGAAGCTTCTGAGTTTTTGACCGCACAGGCTGATGGCAAGGCCCTTCATGTAGCAAAGTGCTGATTGATAGACAAGGCAACAACAAAAGCGAGAAAGTTATTGTTCAACACAAAAGGTCATTTACAAACCATGTATTGCGATCAGAATCGAATGAAAATTAGGTCATTCTGATTCTTGAATTTTTTGTCTTTCCTCATTTTTGCTACAATAAATGTTCTACCCCGGTATCGCAGCTCAGCATCTTTTCAAATATCAAAAAAGGGAACTCAGGCCTTGCTCCAGTGATGCGTGGATGTATCTTGACACTTCGTTGTGTATCAAACCAAAGGCCACTCCTGGGATTTTCCAAGGAAAAACGGCAAAACGGCCTGAAAATCCGCAGCTTGATTTATTTCGTGGAAGCCATTAATTCTTCATTCAGAACCCCATGTTTTGAAAATAAAAACCTGCTTGTTGGTGACGATTTCTGTGAATTTCTGTGTTTGACGTTGGGAATTTTAATTTCAGGACAGATCAACTGGAGGGGATTGATCGGCCCATCCAACCATCCGATTTTCGACCCCAAAAAAGTCCTGAATCGAAGTGAAAGATTCAGCGATGGCGCTTCCTATCAAGAAGCTCAGGCAAACTTGTCAAATATCAACTGAAGTGACATCCAAGTGACGCCATGAAAAAAACTCTTATCTAGATACTTTCCAAGAAAAATTTTGGTTGGTTTAATAGGGATCCTTAAAGTTGGCTAAAAATATAATCGCCATGGGTAGGATTTCATCCCCTATATCAAACAACCAATGCTCAAGTGGCCCCTCCCCATGGTCTTCGGACATGTCGTGACAAGGACAATTGTTCATCAAAGTTGGATATATGGATGGCATTCGCAGCTGTTCCACCTGATCATTCCATGGCACCATGTCTTGAATCCCAGACCTCAAGTGAATTTGAGTTCGTCCCTCTGGCACAAAAACGCAACAACAAAGGCGTTTGGAGGATGAATTGGGTGGGATGCATAGGGTGGTTCTGAGCAGCTTACGAGACTTCAAATCGGCAATAGAACATGTAGCTGCCGTTGGTCATGGTGATGTAATCAGCGACGCCTTTCAGTTGCAGCGAAACTCAAACCCTGGAGAAAAAATCTAGAGAAATCCGCAGGTTGTTCGTGTAATATGAATCTATTTATAGCTCCCAAAGAATTAGAAAACGATGAAAAATGAATCAAGTCTATCTTTGGACAATTCTTCTTTGAGATTAATTTTCAGTTTCAATCATTTTCCCCAAAAAAAAGCTTCAGCAAACTGAAGGTTCACACCATCAGCCGAACTTGATCCTTCACGTGCCCGTCGCGCCACCGGAGCGCTCCTGTTGGGCAAAGGGAAGTTTGGAACTTCCGAGTTTTTTTGGGTGCCCAAAAATGGCGGATCGGTGGATTTTTTTGGGGGGAAAAAATTCATCCAAATCCCAAGACCTTCAATTGTCTGAGGGGCCACCGGGCCATGTGGCTTAAAACCACCCACCCACCCAAAGTTGGCCTCCAAAGACGGCAGCCTTCCACGAAGTTCCGGACGAGATCAGCAGTTTCTCCCTGGAATTCGGTGAGGTGATGTTGACCCTTAAGAAACCAACCAATGGGAAATGACGACTTGTAAATGAAACCCCAATTGGCGCAAACTTTTCCGTCAAATCACACTAATCTAGCGCTGTGAAAAAGTCAAAAGGTGTTGGAGTTCCCCGGAGGTTTTTGAGACATGAGTTTCCTTTTGGTTTTTATTATCTCAACAGGACACAAAAAAAAACAGACAATGCTTGGTCGAAAAAACTGAAGAGATCAACAAATTATATATTGGAAACCAGTGGATTTGTATTCGTCGGAAACATTCAAAACAACGACGAAAAAGGATTGGCATGGATCATTGTATTACAGACCCAAACAATGCACTATTAAGGGCAAATCCTTCAAATTACCCTGTTTTTGCATCAACTTTGATGTTCCACAAAAATGGGTCCCATTGGATGATCCCGAATCCTTCAAATTTACCGTAGATTTGAGCTACCCGTTTTTCATCCGGATACAACTTGGTTCGATGTTTTCGTGATAATGTCGCCTCCCATCCTGAAAGGGAAATGCCCAGTCGCAAGAGGACCACGTCTGCCTTTGGAGTGGAAAGAATCAGAAGCCACAATTTAAAGAAAACTCAAAAAAAACAATTGGAGTTTCGTTAAACCTACAACTTTCACAACTACTTGGGAAATAAAAACGTATACCTGTTACATCTACCCCCTAACCAGTAACATTCACCACCAGTCTTTTTATATGTTTTAATAGGAAATGTCTATAAACCTTCATTTGTGACTGGCATCCTGAGTGGGGGTAGATCCAACATATGTCAGCTAATGGTTAATTCGCGGTTCGGGGCCCGTTGGTTTGGATTCCTAGAATCCCCCAAATAGAAAGGGATTATTTCTTAGGGGTATATATCCCGATTCGAATCCCAAACCACCAATAAGCCAAACCACCACGTTTCCATTCTAAGAAGACTTCAGACCCCTGGAACATACCAAAAAGACTCTCAACTAACCTGTTTATGAAGGAAATCCTTTTATATTTGAGCAATGAAAAAAATCTTGTTTGTTTAGGGTGCATAGGGGATGAAATCCTACCCAATTATGTGGGATTTTTTTCATAAAGCCATGAAATAAGGATCCCTATTCAACAACCAGGATTTCATGGAAAGTAGGGGACCCCGGGTGTTTTTCGTAGCTCATTTGTTTGGGGTACTTGGTGATCTTGGAGGGTCATCCCAGTTAGTAAGTAGTTAACCCCCATTTATAAGCCATTTAGGCCATTTGGAAGGGGCATAGCGGCATAGCGGCATAACCCTACCTGGGGGACGTACTAACCATGGTTATTAAGCACTTATTAAACAGGATGATCCTCCAAGTACCTGGGGGTCTCTTCTCCCGGGGTCAACCAACCCGAGGTCCAGACCCCTGCAGCTTCGGAGGGAGACCGACCCGACTCGCTTTCGGCACCACTTCCATAACCTCAGGATCCAACGTGATCCAACTGGATCCAAACAGCTTGGTTTAATCAGGGGATCCATACTGTTGATGCTTCAGAAATCCGCCGAGAGCTCACCACCGGTTTGGAGCTTGGACGTCTAAAATCTTCCAAACCTTCTTACAGAATGGTAGATTTCAACTACCAACCTCAACTGGTGCAGAATTTCTGAACCATCAACAGTCATACAACACAGGGGTCATGCATAGGACACTGGGCCCCAAACAATACTCTATTTAAGGGGAAATCCTTCAAATTGACTATAGATTTGTAGTAATGCTCCCCCCCAAATGGGTCTACATAATGATCCCTGCAATAGCTTAACATAATCCCCATAATATAAGTGGGTAGTTAGTAGTTGTTTCATCCCCAATTTAGAACAACCAAACAGGGTGTAAATCACGGCTCAGGCTGCTGCTCATGATATCCAATTAAGGTTGCCATGAAGGTCTTGGCAAAATACCAAAAATCGGATATGAAAACAACCTGATTCTTGAAAGTTTTGGCAAGACATCCAAGGTTCTTGGCAAGACATCTTTCAGAATCAGCTAGAATCAGTTAGACACTGATACACACTGCTTCCTGGGTTGTTGTGAAATGTGCCAAATCTGTGAGAGTCTATCTGATTCAACCAGTGGAACAAAGAAGGAAGCAAGGAACAGGTGCAGTGACTTGTGGCTACATACTTTTTTCGCGCCGTCGTGCCGTCACATGCGAAATCTCGCATGTGCCTGTGTCCCCAGACTCTACAAGAAAGGATATGCAGGCATAAAACAGCAGAACTACAGGCTGGAGATTACTTGGAAGCAGCTACCAGTATTTGTTTAATACAGGCCTCTGATACCACTTTGTCTGGCATATCCTGTCTTTTCTGCTTCAGACGACCAATTCCTTCCAGCCACATTTTTTACAGGAAAAATGCAGCAACTGCTGACCCCAACAGATTTCTGCAGCTTCAAAGCTACCACGTTCAACACATCCTGAGGCTTCATCATGACGCAGTTCTGCAAGGTGCAAGAGTTCAGAGATCTGCTCCAAAGACATCTCTTCATCCATCAGCTGCGTATGCAACTCGCATTTGGAGCAACAAAGTTCACCCATCTTCACTGCAAGACGACCCACTCCACATAAAGGGCAACAAACTCCACCCAAGAGGTGTTGCTCATAGAGTGCTGCATCTTCTTCATTCTGTTGCTCTTTCAACAACTCAGCCTCCTCCTGCGCCAAACGGATTTGCTCTGCTTGAAGTTCAGCTTCATGGCAAAGTTCCAAATAAATCTCTTCTTCTAAGGCTATGGCGGCTTCTTCATCAAGCCATCCTTCCATATCTCGCGAGTCTAGAACAACATCCCGCACCAGACTACGCAAGTCTGCTTGGACCTCATGTCCTACGCAAATCTCGTCGCAATGCAGCTCATTTTGGGACCCTCGCAATTTCTCGAAGAGAGCATCTCGATTGGTTCTCGCTCGTTCCAAGCATTGAGAACGTAGGATCTCAGACGCACTCAGTCTACCTCGTTGTTTCACAGCTTGTCGTGGACCCGCCATGGCCTCTGTAAAGCTCACTAGCTGCAGACTGGGAAGGGCAGTTGCGAGCAGTTCTCTTAAACTAAGTTCAATGTTCATGTTGGATTGGTGCCATCAGGAGATGTTGCTTAGTTTTTCCCATCAGGAGATTTTGCTGTGTTTTTTCTTTCTTGATTTTTATGATTCCTGGTACTCTCCATCTCTGTCTCCAGTACCTGTTGATGTACTTCTTCCATGCTTCTTTCAGCTGTCTTGATCCCCAAGCTTCAGTACGATATGTGATATGTTGAAAAGAACCTTTTGCCACATTGCCGTAGTGTCCAAAGCATACAAACAAAAGGAAGTACATGTCCACCTAAACACCTAGGTCCATTACAATTGGCCCGCCAAATTATGAGCTTTCCACGTAGCAAGTCGGCGGCATCAACATGTAAATCAAAGACCTGGAAGCGAGGAAACGTTCAAGCGAACTTTGACTAAAATTGCACAAACAAACCGTCGTAAATTATGGGATTTCAACTACCAACCCACCAACTGGTGAGCCGGCCATCTGAACCATCAACGAATATCACCTCTTGTATTGATGATGAAGTCTTCAAAATCTACCCTCCTGACAAACTAACATATCCTTTTCCAAAACACTTTTTTGCGTCGATGATTTTTTTCCAAACTTCCCGTGAAAGGTGGGATATGGGATATGTGTTTCTCGTTCCCTGGAGGATAATCACAACCATTTGCCCTTGAGATGCCGTTTGAGGTGTGGATTGCCTGGCAACACTGCGACCGGCAGAAATTGAGTTTCAGGCAGATTGACTTGTCACCACTGGCAGCGCAAGGTCGGACACCGGCAAAAATGGCGGCTCCGCAATCGGACTGTAGCCTCTACCGAGCTCGGGCAACCAATGAGATTAGCTGGTTGTCATCATATCTCACACAGCAAAACTGTCAGATTTCAATGGATATTTTTTGGGTGATGATTCTCCACACAGCTTTGTACCAAAAACCATCCACCAAACCAACACAAAATCGACTGATTCTTTTAGTGGATGAATTCACCTGCCTGCAGAGCTACCGGCACATTGTAGCTGTGGTGATTGCAATATCCATGAAGAACTGGGAAAGCGTAAAAAGGAATCAGGGAAGATGCCACTTCAGAGTCATACAAGGTGATACAAATGAGGAAAACCAGACAGTGAAATCACTGAAATCACAACATGTGTTGCTTCAACTCGCAATCATGATGGCGCCGCATGCTGCTCACACAAATGCAACCAAAACAAAACTAAGCTTCGTTGGAGCCCTCACAATTGAGATTCTGATCATTTTCTGCAACCTTATGATGTGTTAGTTTCTCCGGATCTATGAAAGGGTGTCTAGTAGATTTTATTTGTTTCACCTATTTTTACTCCTTCACGCGATTTCACACCCTCAACTCATCTTGGCAACTATCTAGGAATCTAGGGCATGCTGCTTCGTCGGAATGCGGCAGCGCAAATCTGCTGCATAGAAGGCCTCTTCCTTGACAACTTTGTCATGCAGGCCCATGTTCATGCATGTGTTTCAATGCAAAAAAATGCGTCTGATGGATTTTTGGAAGCAACTTTTTCCAATACCAAGTGCTCAGATGCGTACCCGGACCGCTTCACATAGAATCGGAGAAGACCATCCCATTTGAACCATGCAAGGCCTTCAGTATTTCCCAAGGTTTCAAGGGGAACTTCCAGCATGCTTCATATTTTTCGGCAAAAAAGTCTGTAATTCATGCCTATTTTCTACTAAAAAATCACAGCAAGAAAAAAAAACGACGGAAGCCCTCAGCTATTGGGAAAAGCCTAAGTGATCTCACCTCCGTGAGTCGGGTCATTTCACGAGCCAACTGAGTCTCTTGCAAAATAGACACTGGAAGCTGCCCCGTGCTGCCAAAGGAGATCAATAATGTCTGGCGGAAGGCGGGCGGCGCCGTTTTTTGGTCGGCTTTTCTCGCTCCGCGACGTGTAAAATTGGGTTGGGCAAAGTAGCACAAAGCTCTCGCCAACGACCGAAAAAAAAAAAACACTCAAACTGTCTGTGATATTCCATGTTTTTTTTAGCAAAACAAAAATCCGCAAAACGGCTTCGTTTTGAACATGACGGTTATTACACAAAAACTTCTCAAAAAAATCTCATCCCAAAAAAATTTGGAGTAGGTGGATCATATCCGAATCTCTCACTCCCAAACGCCTGATCTCCTGAGGCTCCTCTGACATACGATAATGCCGAAGACTCCGGTTCCAAAGATGGTCTCACCTTATCGGCAAAAAATTGCAGCTCATACTTGACCCCGGGCCCCAAAAATGAAAAAAAAAAGTTGCGGAAGAAAACTATTTACAAAGCTATCTATCTATCTACCTTTCTCCAGATGACTACTTAAAGGCTACCGGTATCATGCATCTCAGCACCCCAAAGGATTGGACGAAAACCTCCATGGTAGAGAGAAGCTGCACACCAAATCCTGCACCGAAAAAAAACGACCCACAAGCTGCCACAATGAACTGGATGTTTTTTTTCAAAAAATCTGGCTCTAATTTTTTTTTGGAAAACTACCCACAAGGCTGTTCAAGAGTCCTGCCAATGTACTTTCATCAAGACAAGATCCTGGAGTACAAAGAAGCAGCTCCTTAGTGTTTGGAAATGGCGTTCTTCAAAGTTGCATATTTCAACCATAAACATTTGTTTCTTTTATTTACGTTGCATTTAAAAAAATCGAAAATAGCTGCAGTTGGTTGTTTCGATCTCTGTTTGTTGGTTTTGTAAAAAAAAAATCCTGAGGAAATTGACACCCTTGGCCAGTGTAGTTGAGGACCTCGAGTCCGCTCGGGGGGGCAACTTGGTTCAACCCTCCCAAGGCCTTGTGAAAAAAGCTATGTCCCTTTAAGGTCAGGACGTTCCATTGGGCATTTCAGGCCTTGGTTTTTACGCAAAAAAACCTAGCAAATAAACCTAACGCAACTTTTAGGCGTTTAAATGACTATCGCAACTATGATGTACATACTTTTTTAGATGTACAAAAAAAGAGAAACATGAGAAACATGTCAAGTATCACTGTTAGTATATATACATACATATACTAGTACTATATACATGTAAAAAGTTGCCACTTGCTCCTTGAGATAACACAAAAACAGTCCCTTCCGGGCAGCCAAACGTCTCCAATGAACCTGACAGAATTTCGAGCATAAACCCGGAGGTGTTGTTTCCAAAATACAGAGAACTTCACCAGAACACATGCCAATGTCACAAAGCAATAAGGTTGAGTTGATGCGAACTGCTTGGACCTCAGCAAGCGACAATTTTGGGATCTGGTATGAGTGAGCAATCAATCAAGTGTGATGTGAGTGTAAAACCTGAATCTGCTGACATGAGCCACGAAAAAAAAACAAAAAAACGGCCTTACTTTCCATCGTACTGGTTGTTTAATAGGGATCCTTATAGTTGGTTTGTTATACTCCTCATATAACTGGGTAGTATAATCCCCTATATAACCTAAACAACCAGGGGCCCTTTTTTCATTGCTCATGTGACTGTAAAGCCTGAATGCGCTGGCATGACAAATCAGCAAATCAGGTTCCAGGCCCTCTTTGATAGCTGCATGGAATATCCGGTCTCAGCCGGCCATGTCATCCGAAAACTGCAGTATTGTGCCTGGCCCATGGTGAGAGCAAGCTGGATATCGGGGTACAGCTCTGTGCATATCAAGCATATGAACCAAGAAAAGAAACTTCGTCCCGTCCCATCCCATTATAACGGTTGGTGCATCAAAATTCCCAAAATCATGAATCACGATTTGAATAAGAAATCCTTTTAACGAGATAATCAAAAAGCCGCAAGCCCCAACATCAAACCAAAACAATTGAGCAACGTGCAAAACCCTGACATGACATGAACCATGAGTCATCCTGATTGCTTCGTGACGGGATCCTGAAAAATTGGCTTATCAAGGTGGTGCTGTCAATCCATTTTCAAAAAACGTTAGTCAAATATAGTCAACTCAGAGCATTTCCCCAATTTTCAGGGTAAAAATAGAAATCTTAGAAACCATCACCTACCATGGGAACCCAAAACCTTCATGTCTGTTTAGGGCTTAAAAGACCCATATTGTTTGGGCTTAAAACCCCTCATGGTTCATCATGTGGGTCCTGGTTTTGGGGTCCAAGGCTAGTGTATGACTGGGTAGTTCTTCATCCCCACGGGCCCCTATTTCTCCCTACCACCTCATAGGCGCTGAAGAGCCCCGAGACAGCAAAGCGAACAGTCGCATGTGCTGGCACCGTGGTGGGATGTACCGTGAAGGGGCCGACCTTGGGATGGTTGGGTGGTAGCAATGGTATGTAGGGTGGGAAACCGAGGTTTTCTTTTGGTTGGTTGGTTGGCTGGTTGATGTTTTCACTCCAAAATTTGTGTAGATTATTGAGGGATATGCCATATGGAATATGTGAAGATTCGAATAAAAAGGTGATTTGTTGTTCAAGAGATACGCTGCTTACATCTTTCATCCAGCATTCAATCATCAAACACCAAATGATTTGCATACCAATGTCTAACATCAATGGTGAAGGTGTGAGTTCCCTGCTGGAAACAAAGCAAAGCCTACTTTTAGGATCATCGGTTAGTAAGTGGTTTAACAACCATGGTGATCGTAAGTCCCCTAAGTAGGGCAACGTTCCCCTTCCAAATGGCCAAACTGCATGGCTTATAAATGGGAGCTACTGACTACTTACTAACTGGGATGATCCTCCAAGTACCAAAGTGTTTGGTTTAAGGTCCCAAACTGCAGGTTGGAATACCGTAAGACTTTCAGTGGCCAAAAGTTCACCATCCTGGAGCAATCCCGACGTCAAAATGTTACAGGTAGCGATTCCTGTGTGGCATGGTGGGTACACTCTTTGATAAATTACCAACATCAAAAAGCAAAAAAAAAATGTACCTGGAAAACATAGGAAAGCACCATAGTTTTCAGGCAACTGTGGCTGTTTTCAGGGGTAAAATTGATGGAAATTCACAGCAACTTCTTTTCCAGGTACATGTAATTAATAGGTTCTTTCTGTGATTCTGTGCGTCAGGCACCTGGGTAGTATGTAATTAATCATAAAAAAAAAAAAACGCCAGATGTTTCCCCGTTCCGTTCATGGAATGCTCTCCTGACATGGCGTGACCTCTTGCAACTGCAGCACCTCTTCCACTGTTGAAGGATCCACCTGCGATTTTCCCAAAACTTTGGGTCCAAAAATGTTGTGACCTGATTGGACAATGATGTTCTAGCCACCAAAAACAGGATTTATTTCCAAAACAAAAAAAACATTAATATTTCATAGCCACAGAGTAAGTAAAAAATCTAGTTATGTTTAAAAAAATCATAGATTTTCTCGCTTGATTTGTGAAGCTTGGCAGCTTGATAATGAATTGATTTTTTTCTCTGGGGCATGCCAACAAAACCAAGCAAAACCCATCCCACCCAACGGATCTTTTCCCCAAACAAAACCGAGATACTAAGTAGAATGACACATTGACGACTGCTTCCCCAGGTAGGCCCGTTGCAGTATAAGGGCACAACCTCGGGAAAAAAAAAACAACAACAACAACATATTTTTTCCACAGCAAAAACAAGAGGGAATTCTCAGTGTTTCTTCCGGCGCGTTGAAACGGATTTCTGGTGCTGGCACTCGTTCCCAAGCTTCCCGACAGCGAGTCTGATTGAGGCTGACAGAGCCTGGCAAACAACAGGCTGATTGAGTGAGGAGTTTCTCAGAATCGGACCCGTCGTTAGCAACCTAAGAAAAACCTGTCCCTTTTTTTTTCGGCATTCAAACACAACAAAGAACATGTTTTTAGTTATCAAAAAAAATACCTACCGCGCATTTTTGGTTGCGTTTTTTGCTGACAATAGCCAAAACAAACAAAAAAAAACGAAAAAAAACGCAGCGTTTTTGGTTCAAAAGTTCCAGTGCCTACACTCTTTGGCCAGCAAATTCGTGGAGTCCAACCACGGTTTGGAGATAAGTGCATAGATGGTCTTGCTCAAGCCGGAGCCTTCAGAAAGGCAAAATGAGCCACGAAAAAAAAAAAAACAACACCTCGGAAACTTTCCATGAAATCCTGCTTGTTTACTAGGGATCCTTCTCATAGTTTAATATGATATATATAATCCCCCTATAACTGGGTAGTATAATCCCCCTATATACCCTAAACAACCAGAGACTTTTTTCGTTGCCTAAATGATTTTGACATAGTCAGTGAAAAACATCGACTCCCCGCACCTGTCACGTGGATCATTGGAAAAGCTCCTGTGGATTGCACCTGACAGAATTTTCACCAAGGATCTGCAATCGTTTCACTACCTGGTACCTGAAACAACCAAACTTTAACGGATGTTTGGTGAAACAACAGTTTTTCGTGTAAAGATTTGGAATCATCCAATAGAAGCAACCACTTAAAAATGGATTCGGATGTTTCCGGTTCCAGGTACATCTGTTTTGTATTTTTCGCTCTCTGTATGCGCTTGTAATGGTTTGTTGGTGCCAATGACGCTGCTGGATGGGTTGGAAACCAGCAAATCTTTCCTCAAGTCCCGGATTTTTGATCGAAGGGATGAATCGAATCTCGGTAGATCTTTCAAGTAATTGGTTTTCAAGGAACCTGTTTTCATCCTGTATGATGGATTTGGGAAGTGCTAAAGTTTATGTAAATTGTCGGGACTCTTCAATCGAAGCTTTATTTGTGGGAGAAAGAAGCTCATTTAAAGCATCCCATCATGATATACAGGCAGAGAAGGTTTACATCAGATTCCCACTTTCTATTTCCGTAGTTTCCTTTTCGGTACAAGAAGAAGCAGAACAACACTATACAAAATATACTGCAAAATATGTATTCATGATTATGCATGTATGCATGCAAACACATTGCATTGCGCTCAATACACTAGAGCCACTAAACTGATCTAAATTCCCTATACCCAAGGCATTCATTGCTCTCATGTCAACACAGGAACAGTAAGTCCGCACAAATGACTTGTCTAGTGGAATAGTCTGCTTCAGTTGGTAAAGGCAATGGATTTCTCATGTGAAGTTCTTCATCAAGGAATTGTCACAACAAGCTTCTCAAAGACCCATGAAAAATCTGACAAGCTTGGGTGCTTTTGTGCCCAAGCTTTTGTGCCCAAGCTTTTGAGTGGTTTTCTTTTATACAAAATTAAAACTTTCACTCAAACCAACGCAAGCAAAGTGAGGGCTCAACAGACTAGGAAACCATAAAATCCACCAATGTCTGGGGAAAATTTGCAAAAAAACTGGTTGGTGGTTGAACCACCCATCTGAAAAATATGCTCGTCAAATTGGAAATCTTCCCCAAACAGGGGTGAACATAAAAAATATTTGAGTTGCCACCACCTAGAAAAAACTCACCGGGTTTTTTTAAAGCAATCATCCATCAACTTCAAACGTTCCAGAAACTCCACAAAACGTTCTGACCTGTGGCACTGCTCCCAAGATCCTCACATTGGTTGCTAAGTACACCTCACAAAAAAAAAAAAAAAACAATCCCAGGTCAGAGTTCGGGTCCGTTTTTTTTTGTTGTTTTTTTTGTTGAAAGTTGGGAGAGGATGGAGTTTTTTTTCCAAAAAAAACTGAAAAAGACTTGGCTACTTTTTGGTGCTTTTTTTGGTTTGGTGACTTTTTGAGGTCGGTTTTTGGAGACATCAGCAGTTGATATCACGGATGGATGAGGAAGATCTGAAAAGTAATATGAGATAATATGAGCACAACAAATCAACAAAAAGATCTATGGCCCTTCAGGAAATGATCTACCAAATTTGCGAAGTTCTTGTGACTGTGTCAGAATCTTGACAGACAAAACCTCTGCTTTTTTACCATTTTGTTCAAGCTGAGATCAGTTTTTAAAACCGAGAACCTCTCGTTCAGGTGGATCACCTTCTTCAAACAGGTTGAAAACCCTTGACGACAAGGGGCCCGCCCTTCGTCATGTCTGACAAGGTCAGTCATGTCAGCTTTCACAAAAGTGACCATGAAAAAATTTCACTAGGAAAAACTCTTGGACCCTTTGCCATCGGCTTGGATCAGCGATCCGTTGCAGTGTGACTCGATTCGAAGCGCCATGCATTGCTTTGACCATCCAAAATGCGGGACTCTTCGAGTCGCTTTTGGGGGCCGACTTGATTCAGTGAAAAGTTGGAATTGCTTGTGGCTCAAAATTCGAAAAACACCAAAGAAATCACTTCTCTATACAATGGGGTGTTCAACTCATCCCACCTTCAATAATAGGGGAATCCTTGTTAAATGGGGCCTTAGAAACCCCGGATCCTATTAGGGTTGATGACTTCTGGCACCTTCTTGGAGTCTTCCAATCCTCCAGCTATGGAGATTCTGAGCCATAGTCCAATTCTCCAAATCTTCCTCTAGACTTATCACCTTCTCTAAGATTCACAATTTGACCTCCCATTCATATCTACCCCCAAGCCATTTTTTTTTGTGGGTCATCTTGAGGAAGAAAAGTCAGAAAAGCAGATCTGCCTTTGATTTAGAAATTGTGCAGCAAGCAAGTCTTTTTCAAACTTACTCTCAGCTTCAGGGTGAAAAAGTCTCAAAGTGTTTGTTCTTGTTCTTTTTTCCCTTTCAGCTTTGAGTTTTGGTGCCTCATTTCTTCTTTGGAACTGCGATTTTTTGAGACCCAAGTTTCAGCCGGATCAGCTGCTGCACCACCCGTCGTTACGGCTTGCGAATTTTGTTACAAGACCAAGAAGACGCAAAAGCTGAGGAAGCTGAAGTGGACTTGAAACGAGAATGCAACATCCGAGCCAGTGGTACCGTCCTGTGAAAAATTCACAGAAGCCAAAAGAATCAAGAAAATTGAGGAATTCTCAAAATGGCCTTGCCAGTCCAGAAACTCAAGAAAGTCTATGAAGTGCCTAGCTAAGTGAGCTATCGATTTTGAGTTGACATCTGGAAACACGGAGCAACATTCCCATGCAGTGCCACCAACTGTCTTCCCCTCCCGTCCGGTAGGGTGGCTTCTTGGCCCCCGCTTGAGCTGCTCGTGGACGAAGAAGAATCGGACGAAGAAGAATCTCCTTCACCTTTGGATCAGTCGCTGCTTTAATGTTTGCTGCCTAGTAGTTCAGTTTTAGTCCAGGTGTTTTCTATGACATGTCCTTTGCAGTCTAGTGTTCTCTAGGTCTTCTCTCAAGATTGCTCTGATCACTGATTCCTGGTCCTATTCTTTCATAATATCCCAACCCTATTCCGTCCAAATCAATGCATTGAGGAATTCTCAAAATGGCCTTGCCTGTCCAAACGAAAAATGAATGAAAGTCTATGAAAGTGTCTAGCTAAGTGAGCTATCGATTTTGCGTTGACATCTGGAAACATGCGACATCTGGAAACATGCACCGACATTTCCATGCATTGCCATGCACCAACTGTCTTCCCCTCCCATCTGGTGGAGTGCGTTGGTTGATCGAGCTACTCGTCGACGAAGAAGAATCGGAGGAAGAATCTCCTTCACCGTTGGATTATGACTAGTCGTTGCTTTAAATTTAATGTTTGCTGCCTACTAGTTTAGTTTTAATCCATGTGGTTCATCATGGCCCCTTATTAATCCACCTTTTGGGGGTTGCGCCATCTACTTTCACTACGGTGTACGCAATCATGATGAATCCGCTTTCTATCCTCATGTTCAAAACATATCCCGCCTGTGCTTGTCACGATGACGTCATTTGCAAAGCAACTCGCCGCGGTGGTGGGCATTCCGTTGGGATTGGTGCTGTCCGGGTTCTCATTGCCACCACCCACTGTCTTGAAAATGACCTGACAAGTCAAAATATCTGAAGTATCTGAAGCAACGAAATCTTTGCTGCTTAAAACAAAAACGACAATAAGCCAACGGACTCTGAGAATTCTTGCACAAACTAGGGTACCTTCTGTATGTTCAAATCCCAGCGTTCTTTCATTCAAAGTATCGACGTTAGCTAACTTCAAATCCAAAGAATGTTCATCTGCGAATTCTCTTCGATCATTGCATCTCAGTAACTCCTTTCAAATCTCCTGGAAAGATTGCCTTTCCATTCTTGGAGAAATCTCCAACAGTATACTCCGTATCATCAGTGCTTCCATACCAACCTCAATTTCACCAAAAAACAGCACCCAAAAAACCCCGGGATGATCATTGATCCAATCAAAAAAAAGATGTACGGTGTAGGTAGATCACTTTAATCCTCCAACTCAAAAAAGGGGGGAGGAAAAAAAATCACACAAAAACAGCATTGAAACAAAATACACACCCCGGTTTTTGTTGGGGAACCCCTCGTTGAGTCGCTCGGGTGTCTCCAAGGAACGTGCATTTGGAACAGCTGTGCGCCAGGAATCGCGAAGAGCTTGCCCTGCTGTTGTATCTTGTAGCACTTCATCCTGAACCAAGATACTGTGAGCTGCAAAAACGCTGCACCAAGAACGACAATGAAACAAAAAAGATCGGACTACATCACAAATCAGGCTGGGCACAATAGATTCAGTAGATAAAAGGCAAACACACAGCGAACCCAGAAAACTCAAGACATGAGATTCACAAGAGATCCCTGTGACCTTGAGCAGGAAAAGTAGTGCTCTCTCACCACTGGAGCTGTAGCCTTCTCTCCTCAATAATCCCCCAACTTCACCAGGCAAAAAACCCTCAGGAAACCAATGGGATTTTCCCCCAACGAAGCCGGGTTTTCCAACGACAACGTGGAACGTCCGAACGGCAAACGCGCCAAGCAACACATAGCTTGGCCAACCGTCCGTTGGTGCATAGCCAGACTTGCCAATGATCCAAGCATTCCCATCTGTGTCTGCCTGTAAAACAAAACACTTCGGAGACAAAAATGGAATCCACCAGATGTCCTGTTTCAACCTACTTCTTCACAACCATTTCACCCAAAAAAAGCACTCTTTCGAATCGTTCGAATCTCAAGAACCCACAACCTTGGTTCCAAATGAAACCGAAGCCCTGTGAGCGTTCGAGCGTTCCTACCTCCGGCATGGTAAAGCAGGGATTGGGCCACGCAGCGAAGTGATCGCTTTCAGAGGTCAAGTCGACCAAAGCAAAGACGCAGCTCAAACCTCGGTGTCTGATCGAGATCTGCCTGGAAAACGTTGTTTTAGGTGAATTTTAGCCAAAAAAATTGAAATACCCCTAAAACCCAAATATTTTTCCAGTGGCCGCGGCCCCACTCAAAGAAAATGGTACATACGGATTCTTATGTTTTCCAAGTGGGTCGTTTTTTGGGGGGAACAAGCAAAGAAGCAGAAATGAAACTGTGCCATTGAATGTGTAAAAAAAAAATAGTATCCAAATGATATTCAAATAAATATGTGACTAATCACACTGGCAAATGAGTGGTACCACACTGGTAACCACAAACCATCTTTCAAAACAAGAATCTGCCCAAATCCGGCACTAACGCAACAGACTTTTTTTCGAGCAAAAACAACCTCAAAAATTCTCCACTGCAGCTCAGATACCACTGTTGGAGTAGCCACAGGATTTTGTGAATTGTGGTATCATTCCATTGCGTTTTAGATCTTCACAGTCATGCTGTGACATCCGCCAATCAAAACCAACGCACCTCGGATGTTTTTTAAAGATTGAAGCAAGAATCACCACGACTTACCCCTGTCGTTTCAGAGATCTGGGGAGCAACATTTCGGAAAATCCAGTGCATTTTTCCTGAAAAAACAGACGCCTTCCAACCAGTCGAAAAGTCATCCCCCGAAAAAATCGCTGTCCGAAATCCCACCGTTTCCAGCTTCAGGCCCACCTCTGTCGGCCATTTCGCCAAAACGTGGAACAAAGCTCTGCGCAGAAGTTATAACTTGGTTGCATGCCCAAGTCCGTGGAACCGACTGGTAAGTTCAAGTATTTCCAACCATTCACCTGCAACAAAATCCGGGATTCTTTCGATAAGAAATACACCAACACCAACCCATTGATTCTTCAGGGGATATATTGGTTTTCCGCAAAATTGTCACCTCATGACTTTTTGAAAGTTCGAAACTTTTCACAGTTTCCTGCACCTTGCTCATTCCAATGGAGGCATGTGGAAGCATCTTATAGAACTGGGTCCAGTCGAATGGCTTCGCTCGTCCCAAGATTGTTGGTTTTGGAGGTAAAATCACCACGTTGTTGGAAGTCTCAGTGATATAGAACCTCCACGGTTCCGCAACGTTCAACCCTGACATGAACCGTGAAATCCCGATTGGTTCATAAACTTACCATGGCTTATAAAATAATCCCGTAGAAAAAAGCTGGGTAGTTGTTCATCCCGTAGATTTGCCGCAAATCAACGGGGTTTTGATCGTTCAAGTCCCATCAGATCCCAACCAGGTACTAACCATCCCATCTACTAGACAAACCCCCAAAAACTAGCGAACCTGTTATCCCACATTTTGGAGGTTTGGTTCAGATGATTTTCAATTGAATCAAAGGGATGACCTTTTTTAGGTTTTATGTTGTTTAGATCAGTTTTCAAGGAAGTAGCAAATCACTAAAAACAAACAAGAATCAATAACCACAATAATCAAGGTCCCAAAGTAAAGTTGGTTACTGTAACTTTCTTGACCAACAAATTCCCACTTGTTATTGTTCGATCCACGAAGTAAAAACCAAAACAAAAACATGCAGGGTAACTATACCTGGTACCCCAAACAACCAAAATGTTTAATGAATGTTTGGGGGAACACCCATCTTTCATGTAATGATTGGGGTTCGTCATCCAACTGAAACACCCCCCATTTTTTTTACAGTGGATGTTTTAGGTTCCAGGACTATATGTGCCAAGGTGAGTCTAAACTCCTTATATTGGGGATAAACTCATCTCATCCCACCTTTAATGACGGGAATCCTTATTAAATGGGGCCCTAGAAACCTCGATCCGGACTTGGGTTGATGACGCTGTTACCTATAAAAAATGGAAATAATGGGAGTTGATCGACCCGATCGCACATGACATAAATCCAATTTGTGGGCTCATCATTTTCGGAGGGAGTTCACCCCCTGCCTCTTGATTCCCTCTGGATTGGGAAGGATCACATCCATACCTGTTTCACGTAGAGCCCATTGAAGTCGTTCACCAGTGTATTCACCTGGAGGCTTTTTGGATCAAAACCAATTGTTTGGTTTAAAAAATTTTGGTAAAGAAGGGTTTCAAACCCCATTTGAAGGGCAAAGCGGCAAATCTCCAAGACAAAGGGTCCTTTTTTTTTTGGGGGGGGGAAGGGCCATAAAACAGAGAAGGTTGTGGGTTTTTTGCATGGTATCTTTTACATCTGAAAAACCCAAAAAACTTGGAGATTTGAGAGAAAAGAAAATCTCAAGCAACACCCCCCGAACACTAACATGACTAGCTGGAAAATCACCATGTTCAATATAGGAAATATATCTTCAAATGGTTCTTTTTTCCATTGTCATCTTAGTTTTCGGTGGGGTATCTCAATTGTGTCCTCGAGCTACATTTGCGATTGTTATAGCCGGAGGAATGCTCAATGGACTCATGACCATATAGGCAAGCAATGGGAGCATCAGCAGCATCTACCAAGTCCATTGGCCAGTAGCTTGAATGTACATCCTGATTTGATCCTGCCAATTGATAGAGTAGTTTGACATGTCACAACTGCACCAATTTAAAATCAATCACCAGTTCAAAAATGAGGGATACAGCAAGTCAAGTCCTCAATCCAATCACAATGACGAAATCGTCTCCTGGATATTTGGAATTCTCGGGCAAGGGCAACATCGCTAAGGATTGCTGTGCCGAATTGCCATAATAGTTTGCCACCTGAGAAGGAAAAAAATCGGAATGCTGAAATCAAAAAGGCTGCCTTCATTCCTTCCTTTGCAAACGAGTAACATAGATGAAATCATTCAAAGAATCAAGGGTAATGCCCGAGATAAATGCAGCTCCCTTGTCTGCTCTTGGTGGAAACCTTAGTTGGCATCGTTTTTTCGTAAATTCAATTCATCTAAGAAAAATCAATCATTTTGCGGGCTTTTTTTATGGAAAATCCAAGTGACTCATAGAATACCCCGGAGTAAACAACTTGATCGTTTGCAACGCCTTTTGAGCCCTCGGTCCTCTTGAATCGACTAATACTCTCTTTGGTCGTGCTGGAACGGAAGGCGTAGTAGATTTCATCGCGTTTCGGGTCATAAGCAATGGCCTAACAGGGGCATCCAAACTTCATTAACTTCATTCCTTTCATGCTTCCACTTGACAAACTCCTGGCTGGTCAAAGGCCCCTTACATTGACAAACAAAAACCGCAGCAACAACCTCAACAAAAGCATGAAAAGCAACAACAACAACAACAACAACAACAACAACAACAACAACAACAACAACAACAACAACAACAACAACAACAACAACAACAACAACAACAACAACAACCACCGCAACCGCAACCGCAACCGCAACCGCACACAGTGAGGTCAGGATCAGAACCTTTTCCAAGCACCCCGATCCATTGCCGGGGATGCGAAGCTCAACAAAGAAATGTTAAGATCCACCTATCACCCCACCACTGAATCCAGCACGGTTTATTAAACCACGTCAAAAAAATGAAGAGTTGAAAAAAACCTTTTAAAAAAAATCTTCCTAATCATGTTGCAAAAAACCAACTAGAGAAAAAGTTTCAGAATCTTTTTTGCCTCCAAGGTTTACCAAATATCCTACTCCAGCAGTTGGCAACCAACATGTTATTTGTCAAAAAAAGACATTTTTTCAATCTCATGTGGCTTAAAAATGTTTTAAAAAAACACCACCACCACCACCACCACCACCCTCAGCCTTCAGCACACAAGAACCTGTTGCACTTACTCCACATCCAGGTGTCATAGCTCTTGTCCAGCAACCTTTCCATCCAGGTCGACTGTCAGCATCTAGACCTGCCCATGTGGCTGCCTGGCTCTTGCAATCCTCCACCACCGTGTCATTGGTGAAGTCCTGGCGCCATTTGCGGCTTGTCAACCTACCATTTCTCTTGGGAATCCCACAGAAAAAGCCCTTGTTCTGGGGTGGGGGGGGGGGTGTTAAGGGCCTAGGTAGCCTCACAGAGTCATTTATTGGGGGGGGTAAATTCCACCCAATTTTTTTTTTTGAGTGCCAAACACATTTTAAGCTCAACNAGAGTCATTTATTGGGGGGGTAAATTCCACCCAATTTTTTTTTGAGTGCCAAACACATTTTAAGCTCAACAAGAGAGTTCCGTGAAAAGGGGAAAAACACTCCCAAAAAGCAACAAAATGATTCACTCCGATAAGGAATCTCGACTGTTGTTGGGGATCCAGTGTCATGTTTACTCCCCCAAAAAAAACAACATGTCCCCTGGAAAATGGATGGCTGGAAGATGAAAATTCCTTTTGAAACGCTCCCTTTTAAGGTGACATTCGTTGATTTTTTTGGGGGGTGGTGTTTCAACATGTAGCACATAGGCAGATACGTACATGACAGAACCTAACATACCATTCCAACGTTCCATTACAGCACCTCATGACGTCACATGGCCACTATACCATACATGCATACTGCATACTAATATTGTTGATTTGACTTTGAGGTATGCCTCAAAATCAGAGACATCCAAAATCCCATGGAAAAATTCACTCCAATTTTTAGCCCCCACTGAGAAAATGTGTCTGCCCCCCACGATTAAAAACGCTGCCTTTCTAAAGATGAAAGGTTCCTTTATTTCCCCTTCAAGTTCCTTGAAGCATTAATGCGAAATCACTAAGGATCTAAATCCAAAGAAAAAAAGAGTGTACTTGCCCACGAAGAATAAACATGTCCACTGAAAAAAAATGGTTCGAAGACTAATTCCTTTCCTTTTTCCTTCTGACCAAAAAAAAACTTCCCCACTTTTTAGGGGTCAACATTCATGCTTTTTTTGGGGGGGATTGTTCAACAGAAATCAAGAAATCATTTTAAGGTCCCCTGATGTGTGTCGTTTTTTTGCCAGGTATCCAAGGTCTTGATGACATCCACTTCATGGCTCCAAATGGATCCATCACAAGCAACCTGCAACGATGACCTGAGCACAAATATCTTGCGCTATCCCAACCAACCTACACCCCTGGAAGACTAAGATGACAAGGGAAAAACAAGCTTGGATGAAGGTGTATCTCCTAGAGTGAGAACTTGATGATTTGCCATTCCATGATTAGTTTACTGAAGGGTAACCACAGGGTAACCAATAAAAAGCATGTCTTCAGAGTTTTTGGACCTAAGACGTCTTTTCTGATGAAGATTCGGTTACCCAAATTAGAGAAGGAACAAAAAAAACGACCCTTTTTTTCAAAAAAACATCTTCGACTGTGGAACCCCCCGGTGTTTTCCCGTTGCGGAAGTTGGGATCCAAGAGACCAAGATCCATAGGCATAGTGTCCTGCTACTTCTCCCACATCACAAGGTTCAAATTTCGCTTTGGAAGAATCCCATCCTGAAACATCCAAGTACCTCGGTTCACCAAAAAAGTTGCAGGTACCTAAAATGGAGGAATCGACTACTGAACCTTAGAAAAGGCTATTTTGGGGGGTGGGTTTTTTACCTTACATAAGCCTTACATATTATAGCTTTATAAAAGGTCAGGTACCTCAATTTTAGGTACTTGGAATGTTTGGTGATCAGTTTTTTTGGCACGGCATTCCAATCATTGAGATCTGATCTCGGGGGGGGGGGGGTCTTAAAAAAAAACACCAATGGGGGGTGGTGGTTCAACGAAGATGTTTCACCGGAAGCCCCCTTTCCCAAACCTAAAAAAATGACTGGAGCTGACAGTTGCAGATGGATGTTTCCGAAAATGGTGGTATCCCCAAATCATCCATTAAAAAATAGGGGTTTCCATTATTTTCACCATCCATTTTGGGGTTTTCCCCCAATTTTTGGAAACACCCATGTGAAGACTGAATGGCTTCGACATGATTTGTTATGCAGTATCGCCTCTTCGTGGGATTGCAAAATGATGTTTTTTGGTGCAACTTTGTGACCCAAGCGAATGTCCGGCAAAACCAAAGTTAAAAAAAAAAAAAACACGCATCTTTAGCATATCAAGCTGGGTTGTCCGTAAAAGTCCAGCAAAAACTCCAGCAAATACAATTGAGTTATCATGGCCTTTCATAGGGGTTTCACGGTTCGATTCAACCAAGGTACACCAAGGAGATATAGCCGGTGGCAGGTTGTGGAACAAGCCAATAAACAATCTCAGCGTCTTGGTCTATCGCCAGCTTCACTTGGTGGGTCACAGTATCATCTGGCCCAGGAAAAAGTTGAGTTGATTGAGTATAAAGTACTTCAGTAGCAGCAGCAATCACAGCCTGGGAGCTGAACAAAAATTCCGGGAGATGTTTCGCATCGAACCTGTTGGATGCTTGAAAAATTCGACTTTTCCGGTTTTTTCTCATCACTTTTAACTGAGTACCGTACCTGTCGGTCATCAAGAACTTGTGTGGGCCCTGAATGTGGACAACTCGTCGTCGAACAATCAATAGGATCTGGTATCTTCGCAGCAGCTTCGAGGGCACTGATGGGAACCTCGATTGGCACCCATGAGGGTTGATGGATCTTTTATTAGACGACGAGAGTTCAAAACGAATCCACTGCAAACAGTTCAAGATGTTCTGAATGATGTTGCATGATTTCCTTGATAATGCATGATCATATATGATATCTTGATGATTTTTGTTTGATGAGTTTGAAAATCTTAATGGTACGGGATACACGATCTTCTTTGATGAATTTTCAGTGTTGTTTCTTCCAGAATTACAACCGCGCCCGCGCTGGAGGCTTCGTCAATTGATTACATGACGTTTAGTTACTCCTGGAAACGCCAACATCCAAAAAAAGACCATGTCAAGTATAAGGACTCTGAAACTGAGCCAAAAAAATCCATGAATTTGTATTAATTAGATCATTTTTGACCTGTTTTGAATCTAATTTTCTTGAGATCAAATCCAAAGAACCCTTTTCAATGCATATTCTGAACACTGGCGAGGAAGTGCTGCGCGCTCACAGGAGATCCAATAGACATAACCTTAGCGAATCAACATTGATTCATCAAAAGAAAAGTCTTCCAACGAATCTGCATCTTGACCGGGAAAACAATGCAAACCTCCTTCACTGGTGTTCGCAACTAAACGCTTGTCCCAGGTACCATGTTTATAGTCCACGGCAAATTTCACGGTGTTTCCATAGCCCCACTCCGAATGGAGCCCGGGGATTACACCATCATTTCCACCACCAGTCGCAATATCCTCGCAAATGGATGTTGAGTGTCAAAGTGGGAAGATTCTGAGGTAAAAAGCATTGCAATTTGTACCAAAAAATGTCACATAGAAGCAAAAAGCCACATATAATATATATATATATATATATATATTTATGTAAAGTGGGAGTCCGGTTTCCACGCCTAAAACCTCTTGCGATCTTTGTGATGTGAAATTCAAATGTAGCGGTGTGACTTTGAGACACTGAAAACTCACAGAAGACCCGGTCCATGAAACTGGCATACGCTCTTCGTTGGCCTGGCAAGATCTTTTTTCAGATAATGGTAAACGGGTGGGAAAAGGGGCCCGGTGGTTTGGGGCCCTCGAATCAGGGTTACCCCTAAGAATGCCAATCCCTTTCATAATGGGGATCCAATCGGAATCCAAACCACCGGGACCCAAACCAACAGTTAACCATTAGCTGAATCTTTTTTCAGAAAAAAAAAAAACACTCACTGCCAAAAGGGAGATGGGGTTCCCTCGAAGGATCTCCGGAAAATGCTCTCAAACAGGCATTCAGCTGATGAATTGATCGTTCGCTTCCTTTCCCCATGGATGTTTGGAGCTGTCATGACTAGAGTTGATTAAATAAATGGAAAGTAACTTGACTTCAACAAAACACTCCTCCACGTTTTTGCGTTTTTGCTCCATTCTTTGCTTTGTGTACCTGCCTACGTAGGCATATCCGAAGCTACCATCAGAAGACGTACGAAGGCCCTCCAAAGAGGTGTAGTCTCCTGGGTCTACTGTTGATCACAAGCATCTAAGCTCTTCATAAATACACTGAAGGTTCTGTAGATCCATCATTTCACCTTTGAATGCCTGATGCCAAACACTCACACAATTAAACCCTTCCTAATCAAGTTTTATTCAAAAGATACACAAAATAAATGTATATATATATAATCACCAAAACCTGGCAGCTGAACACATGCCTTTCATCATATCTATTCAACTAGAGAATAGTCTGAGAATAGTAAAAGTTGTCTGTGCCAAAGGTATCTATTCAACTAGAGAATATATCATCATCATAAACACCACGTAGATATCTTTACAAAAGTTGTCTGTGCCAAGATTCTTAGCAAATAGTTTGGATGATTATCACCTGCATCCACCGAGAAGAGGACATGCCTTCCAGGAGCTGCAGTCATCAGCCAACCAGAAAAAAAAACACGGAAAACTCCATGGAGTTTCCAAAGGGTGGCTTTTGAGAAAACATGTCCAGCCTGGTATCAAAGCCTGTGGTGGGAGCACTTCCACACATGCTCCGTGATGTAGCCTTCAATTTAGCGCTCAGCGTGTCGAGTGAAGCAGCTGCTTTTGATAAGCATGGGTTCCTTGCAGGGTTTTATTTCAAGCACCAAGTTCTCACTCAAAAAAAGAGGTCGCAACAGCAATTGAAAAGTCTTCAATTCTTCATGAAACGTACAAACAGATTCACTAGCCCCTCAATCTTTAGGTCAAAGAACAGGATATAATCAGAAAAAATCTACTTCAAACCATCTTCAAACCAAAGTTCTTGGCTGGATATGTGGTTGGAGAAGTAGCTGGTAGCACAGCAATCTGCGATGTGCCCCATGCAGGAAAGCGATCCGCCGTACCCGCAGCAAAGTTGCTGGCTTTGCCATCACCAGCTACTGAGAAGGCCGCAGACCTCTGGTGAAAATCAGGGATTTCAGCACAAGGTGGGCCCCTACGATGGTTATAAATGGAGTTCAAACCCATATAAATGGCCTAGGCCTAGTGGGTAACTGGGGTCTTTTCACCCCTATAAGTGGAGTTATAACCGTGTACTTACAACTGGAAGGGGCCCACCTTCTAGGGTGCAACCACTCCAAAACCCCCCGGAAACTCTGAGGATTTGGTTGCACTGCAAGGTTGGCCGTTTCGGTGTTGGTCGACACATAGGCATAGGGTTAGCTCATGACAGCTTCGGAATGAAAGGATATCCCCTTGTCTTTCCGAAGACAAAGTGCAGCTGAGTGGCATATGTCCCACAACAAGACGCTCTCCGTTGCCATACAAAGGACAATGAAGAGAATATGATCCAACTAAACAAGCCTCGGACTCGGACCGATGGGACTTTGAGACGATCATTGATTCAGGCCATCAGCAACACTAGAACTTTTTCAACTTACCTGGAAAACAAGTTCATGTTAATTCCCATCCGTATGCTTTCCAGGTACTTGGTTCATGAAGATCCTCACGATTGCTTTTTATTATTCATGATCATATGATTCTTATGGCTAAGAAAAGATGGCTTTTGATCCCAATAAACTCCAGAACCAGATCTAGTTGGTGGTTTTGGCGGATTTGAAAAATATTCGTCAAATTGGATCATTTCCTCAAGCAGGGTCAAAATTTCAAAAATGACCACCTAGAGATGGTGTTCGTGTTTGACATTTCCAAAGGCACCTTGTAGGGCATTGTTTCTCCACTGATGGTCAGTGGCAGCTCAATAATGGAACGACCAGCTGAGTTGCCACCACTGGTTGCTACATAGAGCAAATTGTGACTCTCATCAACTGCTGTGTTGTACATCGTTTGGCCTGGACTAAACCCGAGGCAGGCAACAATTCGCATGGCATTAAACCAAGCCCAAAATGAGAGTCCAATGACTCCTCTTGTCCAGGTTTAGGGTGTGTTATCAGGGTTTATATAAGGGACATTGTTTCTTCTTTTGGATCCTTAGATAGCCGTTACCCTCTTAAAAGTCACAACCAACCCCAAAAAATTCCCCCATTCCTTTGAAGAAAAATCAACGCCATATCGCCATATCAAATACCAGGAATCCATGATGCGTTTAAAGAACAATAACAACCAAAAAAAGACAGGGACGTGTCTTTTTTGTGGCTGCCTTTGGTGGTGTTGTTTTTGTTTTTGGCCCGTTAAAGGCCTAAATTAGAAAACTCATAGTGGACAGCTGAATAGAGTTCCGTCCATGTGGAGCTGCTTAGATCATAGATCCACAACTTCGAGGTTACTGAGTTGGTCTTCGTCAAGATCAGCTTGGTCGTACCTGCCGCAGATTTTTGTCGGGTGTTTGGCGTCAGACGTCAAAGACGGAAAGGGGCAACAAAAAAAACCACTGGCTCTCCCGGGATGTTTTATTTTGTTTAAGTAAAGATGTGAAAATTGCTGGAAATGGATTTTGATGAGAAGCTTTTTTAAGTTATAAAAGTTGAAGAAGATGTTTGGAGTTTGTCTTCTTCCCCCTTTCGAATCAGCGTGTATCCAATGCTTCTTCCAGGACAACACAGCAAAAACCCGTCTTTTTGCCCGTTGCCTGGCCAATGACTGATACCATAGAACTGCCAACCCGTGTTCAGGTAGTCTTCAGTGTAGAGATCGGTTATTGCATTGGTGGATGGATCATATTTACCTTGGCTTTTTCTGGTCGATTTAGCAAAAAAAAACAGCCACCTTGAAATTCGGTGTCTTCACTGTCAAGACTCACAATCTGATGTTCTGCAAAAATCTGCTCTGTTCTCATCTTGGCCGCTGACGTATCTTGTACCAATCCACCATGTAGATCATTCCACTGTCATCAATTGTCATGTCCCAATAAGCCTCAGAGAGACAACGAAGCATTTTGCAAGGAAATTGGTCATGGCAAGAAAAAGTTAGGCAAAGTTCAGAGATATACGGCTTTCTTGAAGGAACCATTGTGTCTAATAGGTTGAGAGCAAAACAAAGTTCACGTTTTTTTTCGTTTCGAAAAAAATTTTTGTAAGGCCAAGTAGCATGGCCATATCCATCGGTGACAGTGGCAGCCAAAACTGGAGATGGCATATCACCATCGTCGGTAAGGGAGCCAATGTCAATGTAGTACAAAGGCGCATCGCAAGTTCCTACTAGACAACGACGTTGCAGGACTAGGTAGGTTGCAGGAAATTGTGGGAAAACCCTAGCAACACGGTGGCGACTTGTCAAATTTCAGCAAACACGGAATTTATAAAATCAACAAATACACAACACAAAAACACTGGGAGAAATGTCAAAAAACCTTGGAAAATTGACATGAAGCCCCAAGTCATGAAGGTTTGGAAAGATGATTTTCCGTGATTTTTAGGTTCCACCGTTCATGTCTTAGTGTATTTTTTAAAAAAACGGAAAAAAAGGCGATTTTTTTCATCAAAACCCTGTCCCGCAACTGCACAGCTCCCTGCATAGTACCACCAGTAGAGCCGTTGTTTTGTAGCATCAAACGCCAATTTCCAACTGTATGCGGTCCACTTTTCAGGTGCTGGGAAATTTGCTCGGTTGGCTACATAAATCAAGGAGAACTTACCAGTGTCGACATCATAACGGTTCACTGTATACACATATGATTCATTGGCACATTCTAATGGATCTGCCACGGTCCCATCTGGCACAATTTGATTGTCCAGCAGGTATTTCACCTGGCGCAAGAGAAAAAAGAACCCAAAATTTCGAAGTCTACCATGTCATGCTTTTCACTGTTGTGATATGATATACCCCTGAAAAACGAACGGCTGGAACCTGGAAATTTCAACAACAACAACAACAACAACAACAACAACAACAACAACAACAACAACAACAACAACAACAACAACAACAACAACAACAACAAAAACATCTGAACCAAACCTCCATTTTTTCGGGTTCCCCAGCCGATAGTTTTACGGCTTATGATACAATGGTGGGTTTTTTGTGTCAAGCTGACCGTCTTCCTGCCTTCCACACTGTCAATTTGCGACCCAATCGACGAGAAGAATCGGCACAGGTCGGCGTAATGTAGTAGACACGGTTATTGGTTCTGTCGGCAACTGGTCCAACCACATGTTCACCTAAGGCATGGTCAAGAACATGCCAAAAATGTGTGGTTTCTTCGTAGACCTGATAGGAATTTGTTTGTAAATGTCCCTCCAAAAAGCTTCCAGGACATCGAGGATGTCTCGGCACCACACCTAAGGCACCCCACCATCACCCTCACCTGCCGGGTCATATGCCACAGAGAGCTGTGTTCTTGCGGCCAACGAAGTGCCATCAGTGGTGTTCCATCCATTGATCAAGTAACTCCTTGGTGGCCCATGTTTGGATGAAACGATTCATCCAACCGGTTTTTTTGAGATTTACTCCCAACTGTATGAAATGCCATCAAAATACAGGACTCTCAAAAAATCTGCCGAAGAAACACACACACATCTATATAAGTGCTTAGTTGTTTCAATGCTGTCAGACTAGGGAGATGACGGCTTGCAAATCGTGGGATTGACAGTTCCTCAGTTTGCAAGCATCTGTTCTTTAAACAAAAAAATCCGCAGTCTTTTCAAGATTCTGCCATTTGTGTTGTGCCTTTGAGAAGCTGTGCAACAAAATCCTGCCATTTTTGTTTTCGCGTGATTTTTCACCCCAAAAAAAAATGTCCTCAGAACATCCAATCTTTTTGATGGTCCAAGAGGCCATGGGCTTCCATGCAGTAAGCTTCATCATCATAGCGAATCTTTCGTGATCCAAAGGGTTCATCTTCTCCGGTCATCATCCATAACTTTGATTCCACCTGAGCCATGAAATTTTTGGATTGTTGTTTGGAATAATATAATTTGGGGGATGACAACATAACCCATGTTATGTAGGGATTATGTAAGAAACCACTATAAAGGATCCCTATTAAACAACCATTGACTTTATGGAAAGTTTTCGTGGCTTCGCCTGGAACCCAAGGGAGCCACGTCATCTTGAAAAACCATGAAGGTGAATCTCTCCTCTGGGAGGAATAAAAATATCAGAAAAAATTCACCCATCTGACATGTGTTAGTGAAACTGGATTGTTGACACATGACTACACCCCCAAAGTTTAACATGGAACCTGAAAATGATGCTTTCCAAAAAGAATCTCCTTTTCCAGGAGTTGATTTTCAGGTTCCATGTTAAACTTCAGGGGTGCAAGGGTCGCAGAAAACATGAATCCACCAAGATGGAGAACAAATTCTGAATTTTTTGGACATGTTTTACACAAGCTACTCAGCTATCCAGCCTTGGTTTGTGAAATCAAATCATCCACCCAAAAAATACGCTGCTCCGCGCTAATGGCCATCCTGAATAGGCATAGCAAGCATGGCCACCAACCAGCAAACATCATCTTGATGTTTTTAAGTGCTGGGCAACCCACGCTGAAACGTTTGAGCCAAGCTGCTGTGCAATTCTTTGTGATTTTTTGATTCAAATCGACAAAAATCCGGGCGTGACATTTCTATTCTGCCCTCTACAGTATGACTTTCTGAAAGCCAAACACCCAGAGTTGGAAATTATGAAACTGGAAACGCATCTCATTCAAAAAACTGCTGTCCCTTTTGTTTTCTCGCTTCCCGGGCCTGAAACGTAAAACTGAGATTTCCAAAACAAACAACTTTGACAAATGGGTGTTTCCAAAAATATGGATCCGGCAATGTCCCCGAAAAAAAATGGATGGTGTATAAATAATGGAAAACCCTTATTTTTTAATGGATGATTTGGGGGTTAAAAAAAAAGCCCCTATTTTCGGAAACATCCAAACTCTAAACTGAGCAACCCAAACCCTGATAGGACTGGACACAAGGCTTGAAGTTTCCACGACTCCCTCAGTGGGTACAACATGATACCGGCGAATCCATAAAGTCCTGGTTGTTTAACGAAGGGATCCGGATATTTCATGGTTTATGACATAATCCCCACATAACTGGCTAGGATTTAAAAATCACTGAAAAAAAAACGAAAAAAAAACACCAGTTTTGCTTCATTGCTCATGTAACGTAGTTGTTTCTTTTTAACGGAAATTGCTAAGCTAAACCTTCATGGCTGCCACTGAGGGGGGTTCAAAGGTTTTCAGGCAACTACAACAAGTGTAATCATATGAACCTACCAAAGAAATTCCCCAAAACTTGAGAAAAGCAACACAAAAAATACAGGAAACTTAGATTCAAATGTAATGCTGGATGTAGTTTGAGCTGCATTTCACTGAGACATGCACGGTTTCATTGACCCCAAGTGGAACATGACTGAGGGCGTAGTAAAGCTGAAACGCTGTTGCACTCGAGGCCTGAAGACGAAGGGGGGCCAAGGGGTCACCAAAGATCTTCTCAATTTATTCGCGGCCCTTGCCTCTTGGAAATTCTTGTAGTTGGCAAAATTCAAAGGACAAACCACGAAAGACCTCAGTTTGCCAAAAAAAAGGAATCGCTAAAAGTCGAAACAAATCCTTTTTCAAAAGAAAAGGTGAGGATTTGTTGGGTGGGATGTCCACCAGATTCCAAAGGTTTCACAATTTCGACCATCTGCGGGTCAGAAAAAACTCTTCGATGTTTGACCTCTAAGACTCTAGGGGCTTTGCGTATTGAGATACATGAGTCTCGACGAAGCAAAGAATGAGTAGTTCGCTTCCTTCAAGTTGCTCTCTTTGAAGGGCAAAAAATGGCCGAAAAGGGATGCGAACAAAAAACACAACTTACTAGTTAAACTGTTACTCCCGGAAAACCAACATGGAACCCTAAAATATTCAAGGTTTGGTTCAGATGATGTTCTTTTTCAAAGGGGATGATTTTCAGGTGCAAAAGCCGTTCGTTTTCCAATCGGAATTGGCATGGAATCCCAAGATCGGACCGTTGAGCCGTCGTGACATCTTGACTTTGCACCTAACGTTACGTGGACACTCAGTCCTCTGTAGAACGCCATGCGCAATACCAGTGATTGTACCTTAAGTTTTGAGGAGACATTTGTGGTGCTGAAATTGTCAAGTAATGAAACTCTTGCCCGTTTGGAGTGAAAAAAATTCTGCAGGAGTTGCTACACACGAAAGCACCCTGTTTCACTACCACATTCAAGTTGCAAAGGTTTCAAATCATCGCAGGTTGCAGGATCTTTGTCCATCTCAAAGATCCTTATTGGGTCCATTACTAAGTCACTAAGTTTTCTACGTGCTCATAACTGTCGTTTCACCAGGCACTTGAATCAGAACCTGTACGTTTCGCCAGGTGGGTTGCGGCACTCCACGCAGCAACACGGGATTCCCAGATGTTTCCATGGGACTGGACATCCAAAAAAAAACCTGCATGAATGGCATAAAGGTCGGTAAATCTTCCAGTCCCATGGAACATATGGGTGTTTCCAAAAATAGGGATACCCCAAAATGGATGGTTTATAATGGAAATCCCTTTTAAAATGGATGATTTGGGGGAAAACCCACTATTTACGGAAACACCCATATGGAATTGACATGGAAAGTTCTTTCATTTGTTGAAAGATCTGGAGGGAAACTCATCTTCTCAACCTCCAGTGGCTTTGTGCTGGACAGCATGGCCTCAAAGCCAAAAGATTTGGGCTCAAGGAAATCCACCCCGAAAATGACTGTATCTTGGAGGATAATCCCAGCTAAAAAGTGGTTAATAACCACGGTTAGTAAGTTCCCTAAGTAGGGTTGTGGGACCCCTTCCAAATGGCCGGACTCCATGACTTATAAACGGGGGTTACTAACCACTTACTAACTGGGATGATCCTGCAAATAGAAGTTTAAGATTTTCAAGTTTTCAAGTAATCATCAGCAACTTCAAGCAAATTTTGGATGTCGTTGAGAGTTGTCGATCTCTACTGGTTTTCTTTGGACCCCCCCACCCCTGCTGCAACATGTGGTGTCCACATGACCGCCTCAGGCCTGGGAAACAAGTGGCATGGTTGGTGAAAACAGTGAAGACAGGAATCATCATCTTCGTTTCCATCATACTGGTTTATTAATAAGGATCCTTATTGATTTCATTGTTTATGACATAATCCCCATATAACTGGGTAGGATTTCATCCCCAAAAAAAAAACGATAAATGACCTCCAGGTTTTTTTGCATTGCTCAAGTAACACCGAGCAACGGATCCACTACCTCCACATAGAGCTCTGTCGGCCTTGGAAAAGAGTCAAAAAGTCCATCAGTGAATCGAGATGGGATTTTCCCGGATTTTTTTCGGGCATACTGAGGACGTCCTCAGCTCAAAATATCTACTATGCAAATCTATGTATCTAATGTAATTTGCATCGTCTTTCGGACGTTGAAAAAAACTTTTGACGCAACAATTGTTGAAATTCAGCTGGCATATCTGGAAGATGATACAGAACCCAAGGACCAGGCAAGACCCACTCTAAGTTCTCGTGGAATGAAACCGACAAATGCACCTTCTGCCTGGCGAAAAGGGGCTGATCAATTGTCCAATGGATCGATATCATGTTTCCAGAGACCTAAAAGTGGTCGAAATCATGTGAAACTGTTGGAAGAAATCCGGCTAACCAGTTGATAGGTAGTTTATCCCATTAGTTATAGGGGTTTATACATTCCAGGTGGGGCAGGATTTCTTCCATCAACAGAATCATTACCAATTCATCAAAATTCTCATCGACCAAAATTCTCATCAATTCTTTTGTCATCTGCAAATCTCAATCAAATTCACTCATGTAACAAACATCTCTTGCTACCCAAAGTCTGCCCATCAAAATCTCTCGCAGGATTTACGAAGCAGCTCCACGTAGATTCTGCAAGGTTGCATTGATGTCCTCCACCATTGACGCATCCATGCCACACAAATCATAATTTTGAATGANTCTGTTTTGAATATCAAAACGCGGCAAGCAGGACGTTTTTGTTGGTGAATTTGAAGAATAAGTTGGCTTTCAATGCCCTTTGTATATAAGGGTGCATCTTCAAAATTCTTGAGCCCCAATACAATGTCATTGGTAGGTAAACCATTAAGTTGGTTGTTTTTGAGGCAACATCAGTCTGAGAACTCACAAAACAAAGCACAGCAACAGCGCAACCAACCTTCAGCAAGCACTGGACAGAGGAACTTCTCACTCTGGCCTTTCAGGGTTTTTTCAATGAAGCTGCAACGGTTCATTTGTTTTTCATGGAAAAAAAAGGCTTGCAGTGCTTGTTTTTGAAATGCAAGTTGATATATGTATTATATGCTTATATATATAATATATATTACATATGTATCACATAGAATCATGTCAGATTCTTTCTGGAATTAAATTCCAGATTTTGTTCCCCTGTTTTGCAAGACAAATCGTCATGAAAAGTCTGTTGGCGACAAGGCCAAAGAATGGGCATGGAATTCGATTTGACAGCATCATTTCGTCGCACTCCCAGCTTTGCCGGTGGAGTGGTGGCATATCAACAAACCTTTGGTTGTCCTAGTCATTCTGACAAGCTCGAAAAATGGTCCTAGTCATGACACTTAGTCTCTCAAACTTTTGAGTTCTAAACACTTGAAATCTTGAAACAATGTAGAAACCTGCAATGATCGGATAAAGATCTGCAGTTCAAGAGAAGCCAAGTTGAACTGCCACACATCAAAAGGTGCAGCAAGGTCCCACCAGCTTAAGCAGCAGCATCCTGTGTGTCCTTGTATGCCCTACAAGCTTCCAAGAAAGATTTGTAGCATCGAGCACATCCAGGGTAATCACTTAACATTCGTTCAGGATGAAATTGTAAGCCCACCACGAAGTGTCCTTTTGATGGATCATATCTTGGATCATAGAAAGCTTCAATAATTCCATCTGGGCTATGTGCCATAGGCACCAAACTCCAACCTAAGTCCTTGGAGGCTTGGTGATGATATGAGTTCACCATTAACGTCTTTCCACCATTTAAGCTATCCTCAAACCATTCAGCCAATGGTGTATTGGCTTTCACGTCAATGGGATGACGAAAGCTATCATATTCAGGATCACTGGAGTCTCTCAGATGCTGGATCTTGCTGTCCGTTTGACTTTCAATATCACCAATCAAAGTTCCACCTCTCATGCAGTTCAAGAGTTGTGAACCACGACAGAAAGTCAAAATTGGAACACCAGCAGCAAGTGCAAAGCGCATCAAAGCAAATTCCAATTCATCCTTTGGAACGTCCATCTCTGTGTCACTTGCAAATTTCTTGGCTGCTTCATCACTAAGTCTTTCCGGAACATTGCAACCATATTTCAGTAAGATGTCATCCGAAAGGTCATTGCCTTCTGCAATCACCAAGCCATCCATCGGGAGATACTCGCATAATTGTTGAATGGTTTTGGCTGTTCGCGGAAGAATGACAGGTGCACCACCATAATCCTGGATGAGATCAAGGTGAAACTCCCCGGTAATGTCCACATACTTATTCTTCCGGAGGTACCTACGTGAAACACAGAGGATCCTGGGAAAGGTTGGAGCGGGGTTGTGCAAATGTGTAATCTGCACAAACTTCTCCCGATCCGTCGCCCAGCGCTTGGATGGTGAGAGTGACGACAAGTCATTTGTATCATTCAAGATGCTGTGTTTGGACGAGTTTTCAGGACTTTCATCACCAAGACCTTCGACATCACGCCACTCCGCCCCAGCTTCTTCAAGGCGCAATAGCAGGGCATAGCTGCTATCACTGCGACGAAACCCTGCTAAGCTGCTGCCTTTCGAGTTGCGCCTCTCCTCCACCTTCTCTGCGCAAGTCTCATTGTAACCCGCCAAAGCCATGGCCGTGATCAAGCAGGGTTTTTCAGGACACACAAGGAAATCCGCCCACAAAAAACAAACGAAAATAGGTTCTGAACCCCAAAAAAAGAAATGGCAAGGATTGAAAACATGAAAAAATAGTTCAAGTCAACTTTCAAAAATGTCATCTGTCTTGGCTACAGGTGTTTATCTTTTGACATGTTTGTGCTCAAAAGTCTGCCTCTACGACCACTGGTACGTCCTCAGACCTCAGCTTCTGTTGCTTCACAAAACACCAGAAAAATCGCGTGTTTGAATCACACCTGGAACTTAAAAACCTCCATTTATACTGTAAAGAGTTGTTTCAATTGGATCACGAACCCAATCTTTACATAGGATATTGTTGTTTAACCAAACATCCATTGAAAAAACTGATGGTTTGTTGTGCACTCTTTCATGATTTGTGGAAAGAATTTGTCCCCATTTTTTTGAAGGGAAATTTTCCCAACCCCAAAAATTTTCGGGGCATCTATGGAACAATTTTGGCACCCGAAATTCTGAGGTGTCTGCTCCATGTTGAGCAAACACCAGGCTTGAACAGCAGCTGGAAGATTGGAAGCTTGCCTCGGAAAAATTTCAAATAACCCTGGAACCCAAATAACCCTGGTTTTGATTGGAAAAGGCCTTGTTTTGGGGGGTTGACCTTCAAAAATAGAGGTCATTTGGGTTCCAGGTTCATATACAACTTCTCAAACTATTGCCGGACTTAAACACTTAATGGGCCATAGGATCCATGAATGGTATCTATTCGGTGGTTGTTTCAACCAATTTGAAAAATGTGCGCAAGTCAAATTTGATCATTTCAGGTAGGGGCAAAAGTCAAAAACACTTGAAACCCCCTAGCATACAATTCCGCAAACTATAACAGTTCGCCCCTGAAAATATATGAAAATATGCCGTTTGCCACAAAAGGAAAGGCGATCGTCTTCCAACCATCCATTCTCAGGTGCTATGATGTGCTATGTTAATTTCAAGCAAAATTATATCACTCGCACTTCAACAAATACACAGCATCAAACTAAAAAATCAATAATACAAAATCTTATAACATGCAGACTACTCCACCTAATGCCTAATGCCCAAAAAAGCCTGCAGGCCAACAGCAGACTTATTTTTCATGAAAGGTTGCATGCCTGTGGCTTCATCGTCAGCTCCAATAGCGTAAATTTGTGTTCAGCATAATTTTTGCTTAGACGCAAATGTAAAGACATTCTGCATCCTTGAAGCATCTTGAAGCTAATTGACACCACCTGCCTGAAGCCTTTTTCCTATCCACCTTCTGCGAAAACACAGACAGACCACAAGTTCACAAATTCACAAGTTCACAATACCAAAAGCCCAACCATTCATCATGCATCAGAGATTTTTTTCAACATCGGCATGTCAAGCCTTCTGAATTTGATGGTTGATAATAAACTCATCATGTTGGCAAGTGTTCAAGATGGTTCAAGCATGTTCAAGCCTAAATCCCTGTTTGGGAGGCCTCCTCAAAAGAGATCTAGCAACTCTAAAATCATGCTCAATTTGGGAGCAGCTTCGATTCAAAAGTTACATACCGTGGCTTCATCGTCAGCTCCAATAGCGTAAATTTGTGTTCAGCATAATTTTTGCTTAGACACAAATGTAAAGACATTCTGCATCCTTGAAGCTAATTGACACCACCTGCCTGAAGCCTTTTTCCTATTCACCTTCTGCGAAAACACGGACAGACCACAAGTTCACAAATTCACAAGTTCACAATACCAAAAGCCCCACTATTCATCATGCATCAGAGATGTTTTCAACATCGGCATGTCAAGCCTTCTGAATTTGATGGTTGATAATAAACTCATCATGTTGGCAAGTGGTTCAAGATGGTTCAAGCATGTTCAAGCCCAAATCTCTGTTTGAGAGAAGGCCCGTCCATCATTCAGCCAACATCAAGTCAAGCTTGCTGAAGTTTCATTCAGCATTATTGTCAACTCAGACACGCCTTTCCTTCTTAACATGTCAAGTTCACAGTTTTGGGTACTAAAAGTGGGTAGTATAATCCTCTATAAAAACCCACACAACCAGGGTTTTGATCACTGCTCAACAACTGCAAAAAAATCCTGAGGAGATGACAGGGTAACACTTTGCCCTCGTGTACGTGCCAAGAGTTTGGGACTCACCTCAGTTTGCTTGTTGTGCAAATCTCGGTGTGTGAAAAACAAGGTGGTCCGAAACCTCGACTCCAAAGGGACCAGTTGAACGCCCGGTTGGTTTTTGACCCGCAGGGATCCAGACATCCCAAAAGTGTGGCCGTGTCCAAAGGGGCATCGACCTGACAACAACAACGGGTTTTTTGATGTTTGTTTGGGAAAGTTCATGTCGTGGCAGCTGTGGCATGTCAAATCCTGAGACTCAAGACATTGAAGGTAATGCTGTGCCACGAGTATCCTCAAGACCAAGATGTAGACCTCAAGCAAATCTCCAGTAGTTGTGGCATGCGCAACAAAAAAACACGATTGGAATCCTGACTCGACTTATCCTCCAGGGAACGAACATTAATATCCCACCTTGCTAAAAGGAAAATCATCGACTCAAAAGTGCCGGCCGGAAGGGGATGAGTTAGTTCCCGGGATGGTACATGATTTGTGAAACAAAAGTGAGAAGTTAATAAACACTGTTGATGGAACAAATCCCGCTAACCAGTTGAAGTTGGTGGCGTATCCCACTATGTCACTATGTACGACGGGTTTTATACATATCCTTTTAGTGGTTGTTTGGGATTTCTTCCACCAACAGCATGTCCCACATCTTTTCTTGGTGGCCACACTGCTCAAAAGCGGAGCACCTAAAATCTCAGGAGGAAGTGGGCAGCGTATGTCCGCCAGCACCTTTGCTGCACACCATGAAAAGCAGACAAGAAGCAGAAGGTCTTAGCCCATTGAAACAGGGAACCATTTTGAAAAGAAATGTCATCTTCATGTTGTCAATTTTGAGGGGATGTGTTACTTTTCAGGGTGGGTATATTTTGAGTCTGGCTCCTTCCCAGTAACAGTCACCACCAGCATTGTTACATCTTTAGAAACAAATCCCTACCTAAACCTTCATTTCCCACGATTGCATCCGGGGTCCCGGGGGTCCCCCACACCCCAAAATATGTTCTTTTTCTTCGTTCATCATTCTCTTCCCATTTCCTTTCCCCCTTGTGACAAGAGGCTTCACTATCTCCAACTTCACCAGTTGCTGGTACCTCAAACTTGGTGCCACAACGGCCGCCCCACAGAAACCCGGTGGCGCGGCGGCTTGAAGCAGCCGGACAGTTGCACAGCTGGATTCCACTAAGTTCACTGCCCTGGACAACACATGATCCGGGATTCGAAACTCTTCACGAGCCCAGACCTTCAAAGGTTTGGGGCGCTAGGAACATTAAAAAAACAGTGACCTCCCTGGCAACACAAAATGCCAATTGGATTGAAGATGATATGATGTTATTTATTGGGCCGAAACGCCAAAACACTGGTGAAAATGATGAAGATTAAAGTCGGCGTCCCTTCATATAAATTCAAATAGATTATTTACCCACTGTCTGTGGACCAGGGTTGAACGGCAACCCCCCAAGTTAATGATGAAAAAATGAATTGAAATTTGTTACAACCTGGAAAGCCAAGAGCCCTATTTTCAGGCAATAGTTGCTGCTTTTAAGGGTAAAGTTGCCCAAAAGAATAGGACACTTGGCGCTCCAGGAATCATCTAGAATACTGTCAGGCTGTCAAAGCTTTCTGAGGACAAAGCACAAGTTGCTGGAACCGGCCTGCCGGCTTCATGGCTTGCTGGAAACGGGCGGCAGCCACGACTGGTGCGAAAATTTCCGTTGATGATCTTTTTCTGCCTGGTATGTAGCCACAATATGGATAGGGGCCAAAGCCACATTATATCACCAAAATGACTACTTGTTGATTTGTTGATTTTTTTAGTCATATCTTAACCCTTAACCATCAATGGTCCTCGAATCACACATGGTATTCTTCACCTAGTGTTATCCAATGTTACAGTGGGTTGCCAATTCGGATGCTGAGATTTCAAACCAATGGCCTTGGCCAAAAGACACCCACAATGGTTACAATCCGCAAAGTCGTTTCCACTTGAAACCTCAAGTTCCAGGTTGTGCAGCATCACCCCGAAAATCACAGGAAATTTTTCTGGGTACCCTTGGGATGGCACCCTTGCTGACAAAACCCCCCAAAAGAAGCCCTCAACAAAAGAGATATACCCAATAAATACCCACTACAGTAAGGTGTATGTGGGGTTGATTATGAAAAGGCCCCCATCCCAAGGGTTTTCCCACCATTTGCGTTATGACAAAAAGGTGTTGCCTGTGCTGCCTGTATCAAGTTCATGCTCCACTCAGCTTCCCAACGTCTCGTTATCCTCTGTAAAACCCCAGGAGGGTGAAAGTCGTAGACCCAGTGTTGCCTGCAACTTCATTGACATCTCGGTTGTATATAAAATGCACAAGAAAAAAAACATGTGCTTAAGGCTTAAACTATACTGGGTTAACTATATACTGATAGCTTTTAGCATTGTGTTTAGATTGTTTTGAATATCAAGTAAATTCAAGCACCCATTTAAATAGAAGCATCCGGTAATGACATGTAAAATAATATAGTATCCCGGTAGACCCGGTAGATTCTGAATGATATCCACCATGGACCATACATGTCTCCAAAACGTTCTGCACCTTCTTCGTCCAGTTTTCATGAAGTGCTGGAGCTTGTGGTGCCCTTAGAATCACGACACAACCAGCCTGCCAGATGCCCAATGTCAATGGAATGGTAACCTCTTGGCCACCCCGGGCTGTATTGGTGGACTCGGTGGGCTGGGAACCTCCCAGCCAAGGTGGCAGGAGGACTCCAACTTTCGTTGCACCAAAAAAATCGGCGTCCGATCGGCCACAATCACAGGCACCGGAACTTTTCCGTTGGGAAAAATGCACCTTTTTATATTTCTCTGTTCGCGGACTGACGGTAAAACGCGCTTTTGGGGTGGTTTCGTCAATCTCCTCGGGTTGCCCGAGAAAATCTCTGTGAGACAGGTGGGTTTTGGGTCTTTGCACGGCCCATTGGCGGGCTACTTCCATGAGTTCAGGTTTCTCAAGGTTCCTACATGTTTTCGTCAAATTTTCTCATGTGAATATCGTCGAATGAACTCAGGGAACTATACCCATCATGAAGCTATCCAAGGTGCGGTTTGCAACCAATCTCACAAAAGTAAGTCAACTTTTTCAGAAAATTTCTTCGATGTCCTTTCAGGTGGGTTTTGGGTGGGTTCTGTTTTTGATGATATTTGTTCTTCTCTTGTGGAGGATTGTGGCGCAAATCCAGCACAATTTTTGGAAGAATCAGTGGGACTGAATGACTTCGGCAACTCCCTTGGAGCCGGTTGCGAAAGCACTGCCCGACTTCGATGGCAGTTTTTGGTGATTCTTCGGGAACCAAGCAACAGAAATCAACCGACAAAAAACATAGGGATTTTCGGTACCATCTTTTTTTAAGGCAACTGTGGCTGTTAGGGGTAACAGTTGATGGGAATTAACAGCAACTTGTTTTCTAGTGAGTGTAAATGATTTTGCGATTCTATCATCCTAAATTCTTGTCAAAAACGTCGAAAAAGCCCCCGTTTTGTGAAAAAAAGACGACGGGTCGCCCTCTCTTTTTCTTCAGAAAAAGGTGGTATCAGTTGGGTTTTTTGAAGCGGATCCGATAAATCCTTTTGGAATGAAGAATACTAATTTGGCTGTCGACCCAGACTCTTCAGCCGGATCAGCCGGACTGCTATAGCTGCGAAAAGGCAGCGCCTTTGCTGTGGGGAAAACATCACTCAAACTGTGATGTTTAGGCCGACTTAGTTCCAAAAGAAAGGAAAGAGGCCATAAAACGGAAGCTCGGTCGGCGGGGTCTGAACCCAGTGAGCGAGGTGCGATTGAAATTCAAAAGTTGAGAGGTGGCAGCATTGATGTCTTGTACTTCTGCTAAGCCAGCAGCTTTCACTTGTCCATCGTACAAACTGTTCCTCACAAGGACAAAACGGACACCTGGACGGCCAGATGGCAAGTTTTGGGTTCAAATCATGCAGGCGTGATGCTTTTTTGAAATCAAGAATGGGAACCCAATTGGATCTATGTATGGTATATTTAGCTACATTTTACCGTAAAGATCAACTAAATGTAGGTATAGATATACCATACATGGATCCTATGGGGTAATAATTCACTCCAAACATTACTTTTCCATACTTTCACTTTTCCAAACATTGCACCAGAACATACATTGGGATGCTCACCCCTTCCAGTAATAGTGACCCCAAGGATTACTACATTTCTAGTGTAGGGGATCCCTATAAACCTTCATTTTCAACTACTTGGAGGTTGTTTGCATCCCAACAAATAGGCATAAATACATTCATTGCTTCTGGGTTAACTCATGCTGACGCATTTAGCTAAATCCAACCTCTTGCCCTCTGTGTGTGTTTATGGTCATCATCATGATGTTTATCCTGTTTTCAAATCACCAAAGAGAAAGACGTCCAAAACAAACGATTGACAACACAACGCCCTCAACAAAAGAAACAGAAAAATTAAAGTGGCCAATGTTCAGGAGTTTTCACGAATTCTACCCTGTAATCTCGGCCTGTGGCTGGCTCCAGAATATCTGAGACTTCAAGTTCCTGGCACAGCAAAAAACAGCACAAGTCACGTCAGGGTGAGAAGGGGTCACACTGGCTTTGACCGTTTTGCCAGTCATGATCTTGTATAGGTTCGTTGCATATACTGATATATAAATCATACATCATAAAATTACAATAATATATATATATATATATACTATCTAAAATTTATATTAATAACAATGATAATTCAGTAATTCATAGAAATTCATACAATGCATATATATATATAAATATACATATGATTAACAAAAAGCTACCACATCGAGCAACCTTTGCAGACATCGGGCCTTGAGGACGTCGATACGCACAAGAACCGTCTTCTCAGCATCAGTGTCATTCAATGGCCACAGTGCTCTTGCTTGTCGCAGGACTTCTGCCAATATCCTCCAAAAGGATCGAATTTCGTAGATATCAAAGGGAATTTTGGTGGGTTACATTTGCGAGTTCGTAACCCTAGCAGTTTGTTCCCTAAATCTTCCCCCAAAAAAGCCCCCCCGATAGTTCATATGTAATTAGGTACATTGTAGGTACTAATTTGTGGCTACTCCCTCAAATTGGTACCCACATTTTTCCATTTGAAGATGTTTTTTTGCACGACCAAATCATATAGCTTATGGCCTGCCTCAACACTGGTTTCCAGGGTTGAAGAAGGCAATTTGTGAAGTTTAAAAGACTGGAAAAAATAAGCAAGTGTTATGTATATATATATATATAGCGTTGGTACCCTAAACAACCAAAAATTTTAATGGATGGAAATGGTGATTTCCACCCATCTTTCATGTGATGATTGGGTTCGTCATCCAACTGAAACACCCATTTAAAGTGCATGTTTCAGGTTCCAGGTATATAAAAACATGTCTTAAATCTGTATATATATATATATATATCTCTGGCCAAATGGAAGAATATTTCACCAACCTGGACTTCCCTTGAAATAGCCGGGGATTTCCCGAAACCAACTTGCTACCAACCTCCGGGGGCCCAAAACTCGTGTTTTCGGTCGCGAGCTAATTTGACCAGATATACAATCATCCAGAATATGACTGTTGATGGTTTAGGAATCCGGTAAACTCACTCACCCGTTTTTCGGGAGGTTGGTAGTTGAAATCTACCATGATTTACGATGGGTTTGTGGTTTCCCACCGTCCCAAGTGGTTGGCCACCTTGGCCAATGGGATTTCAGAACCAACCATCAACGCCCCCACCTGAGGGCACCAAAAGGATCCTTTCGACCAGCCTTCTGCATCAGAGCCTCTCAACGAGAAACGGAAGCAATCCGTCGTGGCAAACGGAAAAATGTTGCACCGGGTATTTTTTTTAGTTAAGGCCTTTGTTTAAAAAAGATGTAGATAACGCAAAATGCAAAGTATAGGTGTCAAATCATAACTTTTCATACATTCCACTTTTTCCTCATTGCTAAGATCCAAGCTGGTGCATAGTAGACCAAAAGGGCAGGACCCCGAGATTCTCTCATGTCGTCACAATTGAAATGTTGGCCAGGGCAACCTGACAAGTGAAGCCGCTTGCCGTTTCATTTGATACAAGCTTACAAAGGTCACTTTGTCTTGATTGCATCATTGACAATGATAAAGACACAATTCGGACTGTTCAACAGTTGTATTGTCGGTTGCGGATTTTGTCCGGCCTGTAATTGCAAGCTCCTGCACAATTGGTCGACCATGCAACAGAAACAAAATCTTGGAAACAGTTGATCAACCGAACAACTTGCTACCTTTTTCAACCCAAAAACAAGATGCAAAAAAACGTACATTTGCTTCAAAAAAACGTGCCAGACAAAACCTCTCTGTGTGTTTTTTCTTAGCAAACAGCCCTTGAAGTCTCCTTGCTCAGAATGTTGGCATCGGACTTGGGCAATAACCTGGTGAGGATGGAACAACACAAACAAACAAAAACCTTTCAAAAACAAAAACAAGGGATTTCCTTCCATTCAATCCGGTTCTTTTTGTTGTTCCGAATCCGGTTTTTTGTTGGTTTGCTTTAAAAAAAACAACTTGGTCGGGTCCACTGGCCTGAATTGGCGAAGTACATCAGGAGAATCTCCTTGAGCCATAAGTACGAGTCTCATGGCAGCGACAGATCCTGCTCCACGTGGACATGCTCCAAGATTGCTTGGCATAGTACCCCAGCGCCATTTGAGGTATTCCTCTAGCACCTGCCAGTAAACACAAACACACAA
Source organism: Breviolum minutum Mf 1.05b.01 (assembly GCA_000507305.1). Classification (NCBI taxonomy): domain Eukaryota; class Dinophyceae; order Suessiales; family Symbiodiniaceae; genus Breviolum; species Breviolum minutum. The sequence goes on along the minus strand of DF239342.1, from coordinate 48,686 downwards.
CAGACGTTTAGAAATGAGGGATACCACATTCTTGAAGTCAAGGGCCTACACCTCACATTCTACCCCCCATCCACCTCGCTTCATCGCCAATTCGCCCATTACACCACATCCAACTCGGAGGGTTTGAAACCAAGAATCGAAACTGTGAAACCGCAGTTCAAACCAAGGGGGTAAACTGCCTGAGATGAGCATAAGATTTTTGACAAAAATTAAAAAAATACTACTCACTCAAACCTCAAGAGAAGCCTCTCACTTTTTGTTTTGAGAGGTCTTGAGTTGTGAAACAAAGAAGCCTTAAAAAAACAACCAAAAAACCACCAACTTGTTTAACGGTCCGGTCCGGTGAATAAGCGCCTCGGTCTCGGTACGAGGACCCAGCTTCCAAACCACTTGGAAGGAATCAATGAAGCTGCTCAACACATGCCTTGGGTGTCACAAACGGGGGCCCCTTGCTGAGTGTTTAGCCCCCCAACCAAGGAGCCCTTTAAAAGGGGATTTTTTGGCCGCAATAAAATACCCACTATAATATGGGGGTTGATGATCAAGGGTACCATCCCAAATGTACCACCCATCGGTTCAAACAGGGGTCATTATATGAGACACCAACCAAAACAAGGCGCTATTCTGTAAAGTGGAAATCCCTCAAACACACCATACAGTTGCATTGTTTGCTTGATTCCCCCAACAAAAGCAACTTTTTAATTGCTTCCGGCCGCCTACCTTGAAAGACATACAGACTTCCAAACATGCAGTAAATCACTAAATTATCCTCATAAAACAAAATAAAGAAACCCATATCCCCCAAACAATAGACCAGTTGTAGAACTGGTTATTTAAAAAGGAGAACCCAAAAAAAAAACTTTTTTTTCAGTGTTTCTAAACTCCCAACAAAACCAAGGTGCAATGGAAATTTTAAGACAAATTTTTCGCAGCCGGTCAAAGGTGAAGCTTCAGCCCCTGCTAAGTCGGCAAACCAATGGACAAAGTAAAATGCCACATCCATGCCTGACTTCTCCTGCCAACGGGTCCCGGAGAAGACGGACATCCGGAACTGAGTTGAAGTCAAGGGAAGTGAAGGAAGTCAAGGGCCCCGTGTTTAAAGATGAACAATGCCAGGTTATGTAGGGATGATGGTTTTAAACCATGGAAACATCACTGGTTAGCTGGTTGATAAACAAAGGCTGGGGCCAGTGGGATGAACTAGCCAGCCTAACTAGCTAATTATGGATAAAGATTATGTCATTAAAACCATTTTTTTTAATAAAACCAAGGGACAAAATCATCTAGAAACAAATCGGTGGCATTTATTGGAAGTTTATTTTCTGTGATTTCCCGTGGGTTACATTGGTTGGTTCATCGCCAATAAAAGAAATAGATTCCATGAACGAAAATCAGAAACTTTTATTAGGACTGGTCAACCACCCCCCCCCCCAACGGTTTCCCTGAATAAGGCCTTATTGAACCCTTATTTCTGGGTGGGGGGGGTACGTTGGTTGATTTGCCACAATTTTAGAGGCATCATTCCAGTCAAAAGCTGCCAGTACATCCTGTAATCCATGTCCAACAGCCGCCCGGCCGTTTGCATCCGCAAATATTTCACACAATACCCACGTGGCCCACATTTGGCCGTATTTATTTAAGCTTACGTCCTGGGCAAGCTTCTTTCAAAAACAGTTCATCTTTTCTCAGTTTTTTTTATTTATTTCGGACAGTTGTTTGCTTCATCTCTTTGTTTTGGTGGTTTGTTACACACCTTTCCACCTGTCACAAAAGGCATGAAAATGAAACTTCTAGCAGCCAGGCCCGCTGACTGGGAGCCGCCGGCACAAACGCCGGTTCGGCAAAACCAGCGCTGAAGAAACTTCACTTCAACCCAACAACTCAGTAGTTCACATCAAACTCACAAACTCAAGTTTTTTCGCCAATAAGAAATCGTATTTCTGAAGAAAAAGGTCGTGAATCGTTGAATCTCCGTGTTGTTGGCTTCACATTTTCCGACCCTAAATTAGCTGCCAAGCTTGCTCCCCATTACACCCATTTTCGGCCCCTTGAAGTTGCGGGGCCTGCGGGCGGTCAAGAATCACCTTCCGAAATGCGCGGAAAAGGGCACCAGGATGAGCTTCTGCTTGTACCAGCCAACCCATATTGTAGTCCAACTTGCAATGTGTAAATCGAATACTCTCCTGGACACCGCGTAAAAAACCAGAAAATGTGTTCACACATGACTTTTCAAAACTCAGGTGCTAAGGGTTGGGTACAACCTAAAGTGAGTAGTATCTTCAAAAAAAAAAGAACACCAAAATCTCACTAGGTTTTTTTTTCAGCTTCCAATGCCAAGCAAAAAGGTTGGCCCAATTTCCCACTGTTTTCGTTTTTTGGGCTCCTGAAGTTCTGGCAATAGCCCTGCAAATGAGGGAAGAGCTTCGGGGCATCGCTCCAACACATAGCTGAGGGCAATGTCATGGTCACCAATGACCTCCCAAGAGGATTTGTGATTATATAAATCTAGTTGGTGGTTGAACCAACCCATTTGAAAAATATGCGCAAGTCAAAATGGGAAACTTAAAAAAATATTTGAAACCACCACCCAAAAAGTGAGCTGATCGCTTGCCACAATGAAAAACCCAACAATTCGAGGTGAAAAATTCCCATCAATTTTTGCTTCCAAATCTGCAACTGAGAGGCATCTCCAGGCTTGTATCCACAGAACTCAGCCCCCAAAACTGAAGGTCTAAGGATGTCCAGTTTCATAATATCATGAATTGTCATCAAAACCAACATGGCTAAAGTCCTGCCATGTCGCCGCGACAAAACGTTGATCCCGGATCCAAGGTGATCCCCAGCCACCGCTGTCACCATAAGTACACTAGTACCACTTGCTACCACTACCGATCGAATTACACGAAATACTTACCATCAATATCAGAAATTACCACGACTACCACTACCTCGCCCTCAACTTGGTCAGTACCATTGTTTCCCAACTTGGTCGGAAGAATTGCTTGGGGAACTCGAGGTGTTGATTCTTGAAGTCATACCCACACAACATGTAGGTAGACACAGCAAGAGAAGATCAATGACCAAAAGATTTATCATCAACCTCACCCTCAAATCCAATTTCCCCAACATTCCAACAAATTCCCCAACATCTGTTTCGTGGTCCTTTCCACATCATGCCCAGTGTTGGTGAGTAATCCAGCAGTAACCATGAGTTCCTCAATAGCTTTCCAATTGGCCTTTTCATAGAAGTTCATCCGTCGATTATATTCTGCTTCTCGCCCCGGTGCTTGCCTGGACCACGTTTCTCCCTTCTGCTATTTTGTTGGCACCCGAAAAAAAAGAGAACAACGACCACGGTGACAACCGTCGAATTTATTGGATGTTTTTTTTGCAGTGATGATGAAGACCTTTTGTTGTTTTGGCTAAAAAAGTCGGGATCGAACCTTTTCTGTTTATTTTTAACCCGCCGTCGATCCTTAGAAACTCCTTGGCATTCTTCCAATCACGGTCCAGACCAAAGCAAAAGCATTCTCGACCATCCAGGTGCTGTCTCATCAGCCAGAAGATACAGAAAAGTGCACCAATTGTACGTTGAAACTCATCTGCTCCAGATCTATTTGCTGAAGTACTCATCACCAGATTGTGATCATGATGTCCTCATGACGTGGAGGAATCTCAGAAGTAAACTACACGTATCTCAAGTGAGACCCCGAAAGTTTGAGGCTGCTTGTTCTATGACATTGTGCATCAATTACTGGACATATTACAGGATATATCTTGTAATCTTGTACAAATCTGCCCAAAACAAGAGAAAAGAATGCAACAAGGAAATTGTATGATCCTGCCTTTTGCAATCCTTTTCATACAAAAAAAAACGATCTTTCCCCTCAGATTCTACCAAAATCTCAAAGTTGCCAAAGATTCTAACTTCGGACACTCGAACCACCGAGTAGAGTCGAAGCTCGGGAAATGCTGCGACCACATCATCATAGAAGTCCTTTTCAGCAAGGCCACATGTATTTGTTGGATCTGCTCCCCCCAGCCAGAATTGAGGAGCGGCACATAACGGTTTGTTTTAAAAAAATCCGGATCCTAAAAATGTCATAATTCCTGGTGGTGAACTGTACATGGGGGTTAGATCCAATGCATTTGAAACCACGATTTCATTTAGATTCTAAATCCAAAAGAACAAATCGGAGGCCTTCGTGGTGTAATCGCGCGAGCGAATCATCTGGGCTGCTCTACGTGCCCTTGCCCAATCCGTGACTTTTCCTTCCATAACGCGACTCACTAAGAGTTCAGTGGAACCACGTACCGGCAAGATTCCTGGAGGTAAGACCTGGAGTCCCGGAGGTCCAGGAGGGGGGTTACAGTGCCTTCAGTTTTTTTGGAGATTTCTCTAATTTGAAGACATCCTGTTGATGGAGGAAATCCTGCGTTCACCAGTTGAGGTTGGTAGTTGTCCCATTTTTTACACGGTTTGAGTATGCCAGGTGGTTAGCTGGATTTCTTCCATCAACCGTCCCTCCCCACTTTTTGGTTCCACCAAAATTCATTTCGTTAACTTTGTGCAACATCAGTTTTTTGAGCGTTTTTGGTTCTGTCTGTCACGTTTGGCCTCCATAATCAATGTTTTTTTGTTTAACAATAAGATTGAGTCTTTCCCCTTCGCAAGAGTGCGGCTAGTTTTTGCTAGTACACAAAAAGAGTAGGCTGGTTTGTAACTGCATGGAGTTGAATTGTTGATTTGATTTCGTAGAACTTTGAACTAAAAAAGTTCTACAACAAACCAAACAGCAACATAGGACCTGAGTCAAAAATGAAAAAATGTCCATCTTCGCCCACCAAAGAAATGGATCTGAGTCCCAGATAGAAGGTTTGAAATCACCACCATGGACATGTTGCCCCCCATTTTTTGCCCATTCCCATTTTTGGCCTGTCCATCGTGGTCAATCTCCACTTGAGTAATAGACTCCTGCGGGTGAAACAAACATCCGTTGGATCTTAAAAGCTGACTACTTACTTTAAAAACACAACATGAAACTCTTGAATCCACAAGGCACTTTTTGATTGGAGAGTCACACAAAAAAACATTTCAGAACACTCAGCAAATAAAGACCAACTTTTATATGTTGTTTTTCTATATCCAAACTTCTGGTTCAAATTTTCATGCGTCTTAAAAAAGGCCTGAAAAAAAATCCTGTTCATCTTCAACCTGGGCATTTGTTTTTTCCTCAAAAATTCCCCCTCCTTCTTGTCGAATAAGCTGGGTGGACGCAAAACATAGCTCTCTGCAGTTGGTACCAACCAACCCCATCGAGTTACAACTGCTTCTGTTTGTCCAGCCACCTTGGTTTTCAAAACCAGCGTCGATTTTTTAACCTCCTTCCACGCCATCGAAACCCGCAAAACGTACCAAAAAAAACGTACTTTTTTGCAACAAGCTTGCAACTCTTTGTGCTCCAACAAGGTTTTTGTTGCATGTTGCCAATCTTTTTTGTGTGCTTTCTTTGGTTTTATTCTTTGGCCGTTTTTTAAACTGACATTTTTTGAAAAGGCGCCTCATTCTTTCGAAGATAGGTAAAATCTGAAGCTGCAGGAAGTCCAATCACAGACCAACGTTGGTCATGTGGATGACTCACCTCACAGTTGACCTCTAAGATATCGTACAGAGTCTTGAGACCCGGAAAACTCCTGGAGCCAGCCGTGTTTTAAATGGTTTTTGTTTACACACAAAAGGCCGGCAAAGACATGGTTGGTTGTTTAATAAATTGGCCTTGAAAAAAAAATGGAAGTTGAGGGATTTTTGCGGGATTTGCGTGCGGCTTTTTTGAAAGTCAAGGTGATGTCCGTGTGAAATGATAGTGTATATACATACGGTATACATATAATGTATATACTCTATCATATCGTATCATATCATATAGTATCCTATTGTATCATATCACATCATATCACATCATATCACATCACATCACATAATATCATGTATATACATGTATATACATAGTTCAAACTAATTGCAACATCATAATATCTGAATCAAATGATACATCCACCACATGTTTCGTTCGAAACGCCACAAAAAGGGGTCACCTTGCATCACCCCAGGACCAGCACCCGGAGGAGTCCTCGAGTATTCGACCTCCTTCCGCCTGGTGGTTTTCAATATCTTTCAATCGTCCAAGTAGGTTACCCACCCTGAAACTAACAGCTCGCTGATTAAGATTTTCTCCATCTGAACCCTGGGTGAATACCATCAAACTGGTGGATTGCCCGTGGCTAATGTTAGTTTCAGGGAATGTACAGTAATATAGGAGGGTCTGGTGTTTAAATACAAAGGCTCAGGATTCTTAAGGCTTCATATATTTTTGGTGGGATTGATTGTATACATTGGGTCCTGCCCAAACACTGGAGTTTTAACCAGTGGATTCCATGAAGGTTTATGTCTCTTCATACAAAAAAAAGTTCATAGGTTTTGAACCCACGATTTTAGTTCACGAGGGCTTGAAGAAGCGACAACCCCTAATGAATAACAAAAATGTCAAGAATTTTGGGTCACCATACATTGGAATAGGTTGGTCTTCCAACCCAATCCAAGGTGAAGGACACAAGGCTTTTAAAAGGCACCGGAATCCAGGGTGCGTGTGGATGAAGTTCCCGCCAGCTGGAAATCATGGAAATCTATTTCAAAAATTCCAAGATCCGTTTCAAGTACGAAATGGAATTCTGTCTTCAGACAGCCTGTTTTCACAAGTCATTCGCTGTGATTTCCTTCTTGAAAGAGTCGTCTGATTTTTTTTCCAGTTCCAACACTGATAAACGACGAACCTCCCTATGAGATCGCAAGCAAGCCCATTTTGGAGTTCTTCAGGAAGCCCGAGCTTTTGGTAAAGAAGATCCCGCAAGGCATCCTGCGACAAGAATCGATTCTGGCAAAGGGAGAATACCTGAAATTTGATATGGTTTCCTCAGTTCTTTATGGAGATGTGTCAAGATACAGTATCATTCAAAGCCTTGCATGAAATGAATATATGTATGTATATGTATGTATATATATATATACGTATATAAATGTATATGACTCATATCAACAAAGAGAGAGAGAGAGAGAGAGATACAGCAAAGGACAAATCTTGAAGAAGCCTAGAAAGCTACTAGAGTAATGACAGGCAATCCTCTCAAGAAAAGCATCTCAAAGTGCATTGAGAAACACAAGGTCTTCAGCTGTCATGAGTCTAGTGGGTGTATCTCTCAAATTGATGTTTTTACAAAAAAAACTACTGAAGGTCCAAAAGTCAACCATTAGTAAAGAGATTTTGGAGAGGTCCCCAAATTCAATTGGACATATCATTTGTGTAGAACTAATTACAAGATGGGCCCCGAAGTCAGCAGTTTTTCCAGGTCCAAACCTGATAACTCCAATGAAATTTCGGGGATGAAATAACCCCAGCTACCTATTTACTTTCCGCCATGTATTACGGGGTTTTAGATAACTCCTTCGCCTCGGGTGTGCCACTCCCGCAGTTGAGAGTGGTCATCCAAGACCTTTAATCTCGGAATCCAAAAAGAGCGGGGCCCTGTTTCAACCCCTACCTCCGGGCTTGGGGAACTCATGAGTTTATCCCTCAAAATAATGGGAGTTGAAAAAATTCCCGATTGCAGGCCTGCCAGCTCTGACCCTCTCGCATTGACATTGAAAGTGTTTGTGGCTCAGACATTTCAGCAGTGCCTGGGAATCCCACGATTCCCATCCACGATTCCCATCCACAAGAAATGGACCGCAACATTGGAACTATGACATGGCTTGACTTGCTGAAATGGTAAGCGAAAACCCTTGATATAATAGTTTCACTAACAAAAAGGAGAAAAAAAAACGTTCACAACTTTGAGAGCTTAAAACAAGAATGGCATCTGTGGGCCTTCTTTCTGCTTTCTCTTCACCACCAAGATGTGCTTGCAGTTTAAAATAGACGCACATAGCCAAACCTTGATGACGCACAAATGGCGAACCAGTTCATTGTTCACCACCTGACACAAAGAGTCACGAAAAACAAGAGACTTATTGCTTCGTGAGACTGACAAGGATACCAGAAATACCAGTGTTTTGTTTTTAGCGTTAAAATTTGAGGGGGGTGAGCATGCAATGTTTGTTTACACTAACGTTCTTTTTGTAGCACATCCATTTCAGGTCAATATTAAAGGGAGGAACCCTCCAGATGGATTACCACCGTGTCACCCAAACAGCCGCCTGCATGTCCGAAGTCTTGTGGTCACTATGATTGTTCTCGCTAGTAATCTTGTTTCATAGCATTATCATCATCATCATTAGTTATCATTTGGAACTACCCCCCACCCAGGAACAGACACCACCAGGATTATCCTATTTTTAGTAGGGAATCCCTATAAACCTTCATTTGTGACTGTTATTGGGGGGGAAAACGCAAGTTATCATATTATGAACTATCATTATTCAGGTGATTCCACCAAGAACCTTTGTTTCAAGGGTCACTTAACTACTGTTGATGGTTCAGAAATCGGACTAACCACCTGGGATGTATAAAACCTTGCAAATAACAGGGTAAACTACCTATCAACTGGTGCAGGATTTCTTCCATCCACAGTATGGTCATAAAGAATTGCGAGGATTCGTGGAACTTCAACTTGCAACGATTCAAGTGGCTACACCCTGACGCAGCCACCAAAACCTCGGGTTTGAATACCATCCAAAAAACAAATCTTAAGTTCAAAAACAGTGTTACTCGGGAATTCTAGGATTTTACAGGTCAGATAAAAAAGATCCAAAAAAGCCAGTCCCAAAGTCTCAGGTTTTTTGCGAAAAAAAAAAATCGTGGATGTTTGCCAAATTTGACTCCATTTGCCTCCAAACGCGATTGCTTCTTCTCATAGATTTCCTCATAGAGTTCCACGAAATTTCGCCAGGAGAAGGAAAAGTCAATGCCATGCGACTGCAGCAAACGCATCAGTTCCTTTACCACAGGAGACCATCCCAAAAAAACTAGATGTTGCAGGAAAGGGTGTGCACAGTACACCCCAAGACTTTACGTGGAAACGAGAGGCAAACATCCTTTAGTTTGCAAGTGAACATCTCTGAACTTGTTTTCTATGAATGACATGATGTGCGACTCAGATACGCAAACAACCAAGCAGCAGCAGCAGCAGCAGCAACAACAGCAACAACAACAACAACAACAACAACAACAACAACAACAACAACAACAACAACAACAACAACAACAACAACAGCAGCAACCAAGACAAAGAAAACAGAAACCGCGAGTTTCCAGGACACTTTTTACACTCAAACCTCTTCTTTGCCTCCGTCTTAACTCCGCCAAACAGATAATAATCTCAACCCAGCCCTAAATGAATAATCTGCCATTCAATTCGCATGAACATGTTTGTTTCAAAAAGGACCATTGGGATCCATCTAACATAAAACGGAGATCTTAACAAACTGTGTTGTTTTTTTAGCAAAGACATCCGTGAATTTCCCGTGAAATTTTCGTTCCAGTCCTCCTCTTTGTTTGAAATGATTTCCGCCCAACCCCAGTGGTGCACACCATTATGGTTCGTGTCAAAGTCATCACCACCAGGCAAGCCAATCATTTTCAACTCGACCTGGTATCAGTGGCGTTGGCCGGCCAACATGGGAAAAAAACCCGACCTGTCCATGGATCCTTTTTATTGAGTTTTTCAAGAAACCAAACTAAAAAGTTTAGGTGAATCTCCTTTCATGAACTAAAAAGTAACTTTTAAACAACTCGACTCTTTTAAAAAAATGGTGGTCCTATATTGGCACGTTTGTTTTTTTTCAAGGCCTCAACTTAACCCAACACAAAAAAAGGGGGTTACCGGTTACCGGTACCGTTCCAGCCCTGGTGTTCCACCGTTCCACGCACGCTGATCTGATTTCCCCTTCGGCCTTGGAGGTTGTCTTGACATTGATGGCAGTGCTATGTGTTTTATAAACCGTTGGGATACCTGGTATGGTGGAGGAGTCTGCTGTGGTCTCCTCATACGAATATGCCTGGTGATCAACGGTAAAACAGAGCTTTTGCAGCTCTGGTGATAAACCAAATTTGCTTTGAAAGCAATTTTGCACTGCTCCTTGCCATCCACCGTCAGATGGGCACAAGACCATGGCCAAAGGGAGATTTTTCTCACGCAAACTTCCATCTGGATTGACGACACACTTGATCCGCAGCTCTTTCAACTTGCCAGTACTACTTCTGAAGCGCAAGGAGATCCGCACGAGTTCCACCACTCGGCGAAACGAACCTCCTATGAATTGTAGACGACTCTTTTCTGCCACCACCACATCATCATAGAACTGCTCCAGGGTCTTAAAGCCACCTCAAGTTCAGGCAGGTTTTTACCGCGGCACCATGCAGCAATTAACTAAACAGAATCCGTTGCTGGGATGTTTTTTGGGGTTGGCAACTTTTTTTCCGGAACTCAAAACAATGGTTTTTTTTTGAAAATTCGGTAATACAGTACAGAAAAATTCTCACCCGACCCGGCCTGTCCCGAACTTGGAGAGCTCGACCTTGTGTTCCACAAGGAAGTCTCGGAAAGCTTGCAAGGACATCTTCGTGGCTTTTAACTTCTCACTTTCAGATAGGCTTTGAGAGGCCTCATCATTTAGCACCTGCGCGGTGCTTTCAAGGAGACGGAAAGGAAAGCATGATATGGGGTCGGAAAGCATACCTCACTTTACATCTACTCAGTGGGATGAGGCATTTATAAATACAGGTCTATATCTGTCTACTGTAGAGTTTATGATTTTCATATGTGTGTATATATATATATATATGAGCCTGACTGGGGTCCCCTCAACCCCAAAATTGATCTGTTCCAGCAGCGATCTTGATACAAAAGAGTCAGACATACCTCTTACTTGTTTCAGCACTCTTTGTACAATTGCAGCCAGAATAGACACGTTAATATTGCACATAGTTACCTTTAGCACCGAATTTTTCAGTGTAGGTGATTTTTTTTCTTCCTTCAGATCGCGCCACCTCAGTAAACGCGTCGAGGTAGAAAGTGGAGCTTTTCCCAAGGATCACGCTAGCGAAGCGTAAAGCACTCAATTGCTCCTGAGGTTCAACGCGAAAAACTCTTCGAGGTTGTGGCAGTCGGAGTTATAAAAACCTGGGTATATACAATATGTGTATATAATATATATATATAATGTATCAACTATATATATATATCAACTATATATACCCATACCCCGACAAAAAGATTGGACCCCAGAATCTTTCCATGTAAATCTACACGTCTCACGTTTTGAATAGGTGATAATATTTGATTGCATGCGCCATTTTGCTAGAACAAGCAACCACCACAGAATCTGGGGAGATGCAAATGTATGTATCTGGAAAGTCTGGAAATTAGATGTAATACTGTAATACTGCAATAAGTACAATTGCATCTAATTGTTGAACAGTTGCCTTCTCTGATATTTCGGTATCTATGATTCCATGGTTGGTCTCAAACTGTCTGGGCTGCCTTTGCCAAATGGTTGCTACCTAAAACATCTGTGCATGGTTTGACACCATTGAATACGCATCTATAATCTACGTAGCATGCACTATCATCTACAAAGACTAGCCAAAACATATGCACACAGTCCGATCTCCGATATCCAACTATATAAACGAATTTGTGTATCTAGGGGTCATGGGGTCTGTTCCTTTTTTCATACGTCTGTTCCTCTTGCTGCTGATTGTTTCAAAGCCGTCCGCACAGCGCTCCTTGACTCTAGTTGAAAGGTGGACCATGCCACTACGGCGTGCAGAGGAGCACAGAACGCGTGCACCAGTGTATGCTGGACCATGCCATGCCTGACTTGATCTCCTGGGTTGCGAAGATACATTGCCATTAAAAAAAAGGCAAGAAATGATAGGGATTGATTCGTTGGTGAGAAAAAAAACTGACAAGAGAATATGGATGCTGAAAAACGTCCCCTCAATTTTTGAGTGAAGATGTTTTTCAACGAAAGAGCCAACTGTCCAAAGTCGGATTGTAAGTGGCAAACTGTCGGTCCCTTTCTGTTGACTTGAGCCTGGCCACGAGATCGATACCAAAGACAGAGCTCCAACATCTACACCCACGTAAAGCGCCAAGGGTGGTGACTGGGAAAGTGCCCAACGGCACAGCAACTGGCCCATACCTCATCAAAAAAAAACATGGCCAGTTGAGGTACAAATTTGGAAAGCTCCTCTCATATCTTGAAACTGCTGAATTCAGCGGAATTTTTGGGTTTACCGAACCAAAAGCAAGATCAGCAATAGAATCCCTTCACAATTCCAAGTGTTGTCAACCATGCTCTCCTGCGGTGATACTCTTGATGCATCCTTGCAATGATAACCTTCTTTGCAACCACAACAAAATGAGTCATGATTAACAGCAGTATCAATTCATGATTCGAGCCTTGCTTCTACCAATGGCACGTCAACACTGGTAGGTGCAAAAGGGTGTGTGTTTCTGTAGGTAGATGAATTTGTGTTAAAAGATTTTGGGGGGGTAAAAATCAGCTCCAAAGAACAACAATTACACTTTCAGTGCAAACGTCCGTGGCTGACAGGCACGCAGTTTGCGCCTCTGTTAAATCCCAAGGGCTGGTGACGTGCAAGCTTCAGTTATGCAGGGGACACCGACTCTGCGATTCCCACTTTGCAAAGCATACCGAATCCCAACGTGATGCGCATTTCAACCATTTCCCAATAGAACATCTTGAGCAAACCAATCATGCACTGAATCATCAATACTCAGCATAAGAATCTCAATGAGCAGACTGCTTTTGTGCTTCCAAGATACGTGACATTTGGTCAGCTGTTGTCATGCCGCGTTTGGATTTTCTTCCAACCAAAACACCGCTCGTGGCATCCCAAACCAGTGCACTGGCATCGAAGAATCGCGCCTGGCATCCCCGGAAAACTATGGAAAAATGCAACCACACCAGGACTCACAATTTTAGTCGGTAAAAAAAACTCGCCGTTTATAAAAGTTCCATCAAAAAAAAAAGATGAAAAAGTACGTACGTCATATTTTATGAGCTTCAGCAGCTGCAGCTTGGAGAAAGAGTAGGTCTTGAATCGGAGTGGATTGAAACGTCCGGGTCCTAGTTTACCCACCCAGGGGAACCCACACCAGCCCTACCGCAGCCGCCCACCCCCGGGTCCCGGTGTTTCACCTGCTTCTGAATCTCGGCATGTAAGCGACTGAGATGCTGTGCACGCACAGAATCTGCACTCTCTTTTGCCAAAGCCCAGGCTAGACAACAGCAGGGCTCATCAGGTGTTAACTCCTGATGCAAAAAAGGAGCATGCTGAATCTGATATCCTTCAAAAAAACTGCCATGCAAAAATTGAGAAAATCAACCTTACAACTTTTGGATGATTTTTGTTGGAAGCCTTCTTTCATCTTCCTAAGCTGGCGCTACCTCTATAAAACCTCTTTTCAAACTACGCAAATATATCGACTGCCTCCACCGGGTCCACACGACTAGAACCCAGATCTTCATCATCTAGTCCAGGGGCACGTCCCTGGTCCTGTCTTCCGTTCATGTCATGACACGTGATACCCAACGTGGCTGATGCAGAAATCCAACAAAAGATGTTTCTGGAATCCTCCAGCAAGGGGGTCTGAAATTGGTGGCCCCGCAAGTCAATACCCCAACGGAGGTTATGATATTTATCTGAAATACCCCCATAACCCTCCGTTTGGGTACATTGAACCGTAATATCATCCTAAAAATGATGGTTTATGAATACCCTTACTTACCTTTACCCATAACCTGGAACCTCGTTGATCCAAAAAAAAGTTAAGGGCAAAGGCTGGTTTTTGAGCCTGGAACTAAACCTGGAATATCCATCTTCGCCACTGAAACTTCTCAGGAGTGAGAGTCTAAATACCACTCTCCAAAACGTTCAGAAGGAAAAAAAAACACAAAACACTTGAGTTTACCCGTCCTCCCATAATCATGGTCCAGTGGAAAATGGCCCCATCAAAAAGAGGAAACTAGTCAACTAGTAGGGATCCATTCTCCACTTCCATGATTATGGGAGGAATCCGAGTAACTACCACCCGCAAATACTCACTTAGCCAATGGAACCCTGAAATACAGCCGTTTGAACTTTATTCTACTAAAATATGTTTCATCCCAAAAAGTGTTTCAAGCCGTTTACCCCATTGGCCACCCAAGTAAGTCCATATGGGAAAAACACAAAAAATCCCCCCATAAAAAAATCCAACCAACCGAAAAACCGCCCTTCCCGCCCTTCCCGCCCATCAACCGCCCTTCCCGCCTGCAAACAGGAGCAGGTTCCATTGGAACTCGTCTTGGAGCCATGGGAGTTGCCCATCACCAAGGTCAATCAGTCAATCCCCGTCGAGTCCTCCCTAAGCGGGGGGGATGAATTTTAATCGTTTCGTTACCCCCAAAAAAAAAAAACTGGGTGTCGTTGGTTGAAACGGGGAAATCCCCCAAGTTCAGCCCTGCCCGGAGAAGTTTGCCAAAAGATGTTTGTTATTTGTTATCGTTTTTTGGGACACAAAAACGGAGAAACTTCCACCAACCAAATCTGCGGTTCCTGTCAACAAATGACTTCGATAACAAAAAAGAGGGAATTTTTTGAAAAATTTGAGATGGCTGGGAAGTTTTGGAGCTGAAGCAAAAAGGTGGGAAATTTTTTGAAGCAACTGATTGTGTGAAGTTGTGTGTCTGACGTCCGGATGTTCTGTATAAAGTCCGAATCATTGAGCCAGTGCTGAGGGCAATCATGCGCTGATTCCAGCACTCTCACCGCAATTTCTTGACTTCGTCCTGATCATCATTTCTAGGTGGTGGTTTCAACCCATCTGAAGAATATTAGTCAAAATGGAAATCTTCCCCAAATAGGGGTGAAAATAAAGAAATATTTGAAACCACCATCTAGATTTAAATCGATAGCAACACACAACTTGCGGTCAGTGTCTATCTGTCCGTCTATCTGTCTATCCCTATTGCATCAAATGGGTGTTTTGGAGCCAACTTTTGCCTATTATGCCCATCCTGACCTCTGCAACGGCTTGTGGAGGGCCATTCCCGACTGGCGAGGCTGGTTACAACACTGTAGAAAACAAAAAAAACGTCACAAAGCTGAAGTCAATCATTTGATGATCATGTCCAACCTGAGCCTCTTCTGCTCTCTTTACATAATTTGCAACAACCAAAAAAAAAGTGCACATTTTTCCATCACAAAAAAACACTCCACCTTTTGGTGCGTTTTGTATGTATGTAAACCATCCGTGAAACCAACCAACCGAGGGATCGACCATATTCAGGTTGGCCAAAGGTCCATTTGAAAGCAGGGATGGAGGTCCAGGCCTTTCAACGGAAAGGATGGATGGATGGCTGCGACAAAGGTCCCCAGGACTAAAGGGTGGTGTTTCACGCACGACTTTAGTGAGTTACATTGAGAAACACCTATTAAATTTGAAGGGGCTCTGCGCTGTAAGGGACTACGAAAGATTTCCCAAGATATATTATATATATACTTACTATATATGTTGCTATAAGACAGCTTGAGAAGCAAAGCATTTAGCTAAAAGAATTGCATCCACAACTACTGTATAACGGCAGTTGTTATAGCCATGAGATATGTTCATGTCCTTAACAAAAGGAGAAATTTGCAACACTCACGCAAGAAGGGGGTGTCGCATGCATGACTGCTGTGCTCCCAGCAGTACGGTGCTTACCCACAGCCACACTGACTTGAAGCTGGTAAGATGCAGGAGACACCTGGCGGCAGTCACACCATCTCCCTGCCCACCTGAAAAGTCACAACAACTTCATTGAGACTACCACGGGCATCATGATACACTCCCTGAAACTGACAGTTCGCCCGTGGAAATAGGCCGGTCTCCAAAAAGAAAGAACATCTTCCAATCTCATGTCAATTAGGGTAGCAATCATTGTTCTTGTTGTTACAGTACGTCGTCATCGCGATCGCAACGCCATTGCCATCGCTGAAAAACCCTTGCCACCGTCTTGATCATCATCATCATCATCATCATCATCATCATCATCATCATCATCATCATCATCATCATCATCATCATCATCCTCATCATCATCCCATCATCCTCATCATCCTCATCATCATCATCATCATCATCATCATCATCATCATCCTCATCATCATCCTCATCATCATCCTCATCATCATCATCATCATCATCATCATCATCATCATCATCATCATCCTCATCCTCATCATCCTCATCCTCCTCTTCGTGGTCGTCGTGGTCGTCGTCGCCGTCGTCGCCTCCGTAATGGGTGGCGGCAGCCACGTCAGTCGCGGCAACAGCATCCTTATCGTGAGCGTCACCATGATATCAGCATCACCATCCCTACCATGGCCAGCATTGGATTCTTCCAGCGAGCATGCTTATTCCTTTGGTTCTTCTTGATTCTTCTTGCTTTGTGTTTTTCAGTTGCTTCTTCTCCTTCTTCATCTTCTCCTTCTTTTTCTTATATTTTCTTCTTGCTATCTTTCAGAGTCAGGTGCAATGTTTCTTATTGTACAGCCCTCGACATAATTACGTCCACCATTATCCCCTCGTGACTTACCATCAAGATCACCCACTCTGGAAGATATGTGCCATGGTCCACCCAGTCGCTATATTGATATAACTCATTCCACCTTGAAGAACTTGGGTTGCATCAACCCATCCCCTATTATTTGGAAACAATGGGAGTTGATCGACCCGACATATGAATGCTCAAAGCTCTGTCAAATTTGGGCAGCCTCAAGTTCTGGATCAATATATGGAGAAGGACCTACCAAGTGGCGGCAAAGAATGGATTCGAAATGTCAAATGAGCTGGGAAAAAAAAAAACTTCTACTTTCCATTATACTGGTTGTTTAATAGGGATCCTTATACTGGTTTATCTTAATCCCTATACAACTAGGTAGTATAATCTCCTATATAGCTTATATACCCTAACCAACCAGGGTTTTTTCATTGCTCAAGTGTTTTTCATGTCCTCTCAGCCAATGCCGAACAATCTGTCAAAAACAACTCGCTGCAACTGGAACTTCGTCTTTTGAGTGAACTTGGATCATTTGGAAATTCCCTATTCTTGTTGAAATCCTGTTCAACAGTTGAAGTTGGTCGTTTATCCCACTCTTTACAGGGCTTTTCAATACATCCCAAGGTGGTACCAACAACGCTGAACTGCTTGATCTTCATCGAAATCGATTTCTTTTGGCCCCCCCAAGCTTTCACGAATTGTAGCGCTGCGGTTGGAGTAGAGCAACGCCCAGGCAGACCTACAAAACACTGCTTCAATGAAGGCTTGCTGTAGAAAAACAGGGATGTTTTCTTTTTGTTTAAGCAACGCAACATGCATTTTCTTAATGTTGACCTAGTTTTTCTCCCTTTTTCCTGAACTTGCCTGACATCAGACAAGTCTGGTGAATACTCCAGTCATGTTATGTTCTTTTTGTTCATCTTCTGAGGTCTCCGGACAGACGTGGAATTCGAAATTCACACTGCACCAAGCCGTCATACTCTAAGACACCAGAGATGGAGGACACAACCTCGGCATCGAACCATCCCTGGAACCCCCATCATCCCACGTCATCAGACTGTCTCCAGGTCTCCGGGTCTCCGGACAGGCACCAAACCGCGATCCACATAGGTCAATTCTAGATCCACCTCAGGTTCTCCCCCCCGCAAATGTGTAAACGCTGAAGGGTATTGAAACTGAATCAGTTGAGATATGTATATGGATTTTTTTTGGATCCACTCAATAAAACAATTTGAGGATTCTCACATTTCCATGGCGAAAATCTCTCCCAAAACTGATTGTTTCCAATCTTTTTGTGGAGCACCCTTAAGGTCCCCCCCAAGAAAAAAGCCCACAACCTTTTCTTTTTCAACGGAACTGTGCCAGCCAAGCCATTTCTTCAGCCGGGTCTTCAACGGTAGTAAGATCACCTCAGGAGAGAGCCACGGATCGAGCATCTGCAGCAAAAATTCCTTCATCTGCTAAGGGTGAAGACACAAACCTCAACATCCGGGAGTGGTACCATTTTTTTTGATTTCCAAAAACATCCAAAAACTACTTCTTGTAGTCATTTAGAATCGTTGACGGGATAAAAAATCATTCCAAGAGTTCAATTTTGCGTGTCACATCTCCAGCATTATTTTTGGTTCATTTTGGCTATAGCCAACTTCTATAAAAATGTATGACGTGTGCCCTGCAAAAAAAAAACACTGCTTCACAGTGGAAAATAAAGGTCAATATTGGCTTCCCTTCATAAAGAATCGATCTTTTTACCATGGTAAAAAGGCAACCAAAACCCAAAAAAACACCCCCCCCCAACGCATCGAACATCAACCGGTTGAGCCCTCCAACTGGAAAGACGACAAACCGCGGGTTGACGCAACAATGATGTCAAGTCAGCACCATCCTGGATGATTCCCATGGCCCCCCCAAAAAAAATGCGTTGTGAAAATCGGCTGGCTGAAAAGAAACCCCTCGCCAAGGTCAAGAAAGGGGGGTGAAGAATCTCAACACTTTGCGGGATGTTTAATACGGAAAAGTCACATGTTTTTTTGGGAAATTATCATTTGTTTGTTTTACGCTTGGTACCTAAAAATGAAGTAAACGCGGAAAGGGCAAGGGTTTATTCGTCTCAGTTTGACATCAACCACTGAGCCTACTTCTTTCAAAACACTAGGTTTTGCTGATGTCCGCCGAACCTTACTAGAATCGGCGCTTGTCGCATTCTGCACGCGAACCTGCAAACAAATCAAGCCTTGCCCAATTCAAGAAGGCTTGTCCTGATCTCCCACATCAATGTAACATTTCAATTTCATTTCAGGATTTGATTGCGGTACTCATGCTACTGTCTTTCCAGTGCCACAGCAAGCCACTGGGGGCCACTATAGCGTTTGTGATAGAAACCCGCACCCCTCTAAGTGTTGTGCCGTCATTCGGAAAGTGAGGCTCCCGTAGTGATTGCCACCAGTCACCAACGTTGGATCTTCCAGCCACACCTCTCGACAGGCCCCAAGAATCACAGGGACCAAGGGACCATAGGGATGCCATAGGCATGACATGAAATCTCTTGTGGATCAAATCATCCAAAGTCCCAATCAAAAAAACACCCCCTGAAACTCACCGCAAAAGCCCCTGAAAATAGGCCTTTTGCCCCAAAAGGAAACTAGTAACTAGTATTCCAAGCATCCATTTTCAGGTGCAAAACTCGCTGTTCCTTTCAGGGTCCCGGGTAAGTTTTTCTCAAAACTTACCCTCCGGCCTCGGGGATCTGCTGCACCTGTCCATGGTGACAGCTTACAGGGGACCCAGGTTGAACACCCCTCCGTGGTGCCGAAACGTCATCAAGCCAAAAAAAAACGTCGCTTCACAGGCTTGATGACTTCCCAAGACCAACCCGAGGTGTCTGAGGTGTCTTGCCTCGGAAATTTGCAAGGCCATAGGAACCTGATGAAACAACTTGCCATAGTTTGTCAACAGGCTTTGGGGATGGTTTTTTTTTTGGATTCTCTATGAATAGTGTTTCAAGTTTCAATATGACCAGCCAATCAAGAAGATTGTTACGGGAAGCAACGACGATGGTGACAACCACAAGCATAAAGTATAGTTATGGCCTTAACGTAGCTGTTGGGGGGCAATATCCACTCTTCAAAAAATCAAAAAGATGTGCCACGTCAAAATTTCTAATTGGTGGTTGAACCAACCCATTTTGAAAATATGCTCGTCCAATTGCATCTTTGAAACCACCACCCAGTTTTCCTCTTCTTCTGTGACAAATGGGACGGACCTCTTGAGGCACGGATGAAATCTTCGTTGGTAGCAGGTCCTGTTCGTCCAAGCAAGCATCCAGCATCTTTTCAAACGGACACTTGAAGGCACCATTGAAGCTCCATAAAAAAGAAACACACTTAAACTTAAACAAAAAATCAACCAGTTGGTGGTCTTTCACCAACCCATTTGAAAAAAAATATGCTTCCCCAAAGTTGGGTTCATCCTCCCCACAGTTACTGAGGAGAAAGCCCCCACCTGTGAAGTCTCCATCTGCGTCCGAGACATCCACCTGGGCCCATTGTGGAAGTCGAAAATGGCACGATGAAAACCCGGGAGTCTTTGGAAAAAAAAGAAAACCTTCACAAAGCTTCCATTGGTGGGATCTAAGAGTACTGTTTTTTTTCAAGCTTCCAACAAAAAATCCGGAAGCTATTTCCAGCTACCAAAAAAATGGTGTTTAGTGAAAGTTTTCAGTTCTTCAATCTGAGGTCATCTGGCAAGAGCTTGGATGCAATTCGTGCTGGAGGTCGTTGACCTTGACCTGAGAGGCTGCTTTTTCTATTCGAATCTAAAGGTACCCCGCCCACCCACCCCCGATTTCCCATCTCCCAGGAAATGAGTCTTTCATTATTCGGGGGAAAAAAAAACACCATTGTCCTGTCTTGAGGATTCAACTCAAGCGAAAAATGGATATGTTTGGGCTGGTGGTTGACTCCTGCTGAGCATTCGCTAAATTAAATTGTCTAAATTTTATGATTGCCACAAAAAAAGACGAGATTCTTTTACACACCGTCCGGGAATCTGCCTCTGTCTTTGTCTGTTTTCACACATGTCAATTGAGTATATAATCGTCTGTAAATTATGCAAAGCATCTTGGTAGAGTCAAAGTAACAACACCTATATTAGTTGGGCCCTGCCCAAACACTGGAAAACCAGAAGGTAAAGGTTGGGTGCCCAACCTTAAGAATAAATAGATCATATATTCGGATTCTTTACCCACTGTGAAGCGGGGTTTTGGCAAGCCCCAACCTATATGCACCAACACCATGTGCTCTGTCCGAAGACGTTTCTTTGAAAATTGTGCCATTTCCATCTACCAACCTTTTGTCTATACTTTACTCATGAAGGTGTCTGAGAATTGGGGAGGGGGCAGTTGGGGGTCATCTATTTACACCACCGAAAATGAAAGTTTGACCATTTCGAAAGGAAAAAGATTGTCTTCCAACCATCATTTTTCAGGAGCAACCTGCTGTTCGTTTTCGGGGTAAACTATGGAAAACATGTGTCGCAATGAAGGTTTTTTTTTGAGATTCCCGATCCTAAAAATGTAAGTCGTCATCCTGGTGGTTTTTTTGGAATCCTGGGTGGGAGGTAAGCGGCCAAAATATATCCATATTTCATATGTCAAAACCATAAAACCATGAAACATGAAGGTTTTAATCCCTAGAAATATGGGTGAAAAAATATGTTGTAGGGGTTTTATTCCACTACAACTTGGTATGTCGTCATCTTTTTTGTAAAACATCTTTCGCTCAGCTTCGAGCTATCACCACAAATCGCTACCACCAGGTAAGGCCGTGTGGTGTTCCTCAGGTCACCATTGCGCAGAGGGACAATGGTGGGTACCTTCCCTTAAACTAGCAGCAAGTTCGATCGTCTTCCAAGCCTCAACTTTTAGGTGCAAACTTGTTGTTAGTTTCAGGGAAACTAAACCCCTTTGTGAAAGAGTACCAGCAATGTCTTCCCCCAAAAAAAAATATGTACTCCTCAACCGTATGTTTTTTCCCCACATTTGCCATTTGGAAAAAAAAACATTCTCTCCAAGCAGTTCCAAGCAACGACAAACCCGCAAATCTATGGACGGGGCCCCTGCTTAGACATCAACTGTGGCGCTCGACCTCGGTAATCGGATGAGTTCCAGGGCGGCCCCACACCCCCTCCTGGTAAACTAACATAGCAACAATGGAAAATCCCCACCATGAATGAGTTGAGGTTGATTTCCGATTTAGGTTGAGTGATGAACCATTTCGTCAGGTTTTTTCAAAAAACGACCGGTAGGTGAATCTGTTAGACCCAAATCCAAGGCTTTAACGAAGAGCTGTGTCAACATCACAAAGCACATCACCTTGTAATGCATCACTGATCACCTGGATGCAAAAAAGTTGAGAAAAACTCCTGAAAATATTGGGAATGGCCATCCCAAGTTTTCATAACAAATCCTTATAATTGCTATATAAACAAATCCCCGGTCAGAGTGATGAGTGATGAATGATGACATCCCATCCCATCTCCTAACACAAACAGGGAAGCACAATGGGGGAGCTACACATCAAATCCAGAGATTTGTCAAAATCCAGCCTCTGCAAGTGTCCAAGAAACATTCTGCAAATCATCTCGGATGGCTTTGCTCCGTCCTGAAAGGAACGCTTTGGTTGGAAAAAAATTGACACAAGCTGCAAGGTTACGGGACCCCAACAGCTATCGGTGGTGAAACCATAAAAGGCAGTAGATGTAGCATCAGGAATTATCTGTCTTTTTTCATTCGGATGTTGGGGAATATAATAAACAGACCTCTTTACCTTTAAGTTGTACCTCTCAAACAATGCACCGAGACATATGAGACTCTATGGTCAGAGTCTAAGCCCGGCTGAGTAAATCATCAGTTTGATCTCACCTCGAACCCCAAAAAGAACATTCGGACCACAATTGCCATCTGGGTATGGCAAGTGATTCCAAGAATTCGTACCAAAAGATGCCAAGCCCTGTGACATACAGTAGTTTTTTGGGATCACTCTTACATCAAAAAGTCTCAATCTAGTCGTTTCCATCCAACATTTGAAAATGCATCAAGTTGCTCATCTGGCAGGCAATCCCTTCACGCCTTCAGATATACTGTGGTTGTCATCATCAATCCTGGCTCCGCAGCGCAAGGCTTTAACAAAATGGGTCCAAGATTCAAAAGAAAATCCTGCTTGCAAAAGTTCAGAATTTTCGAATCTCAGTCAAACAAATCACAGAGCATGGATTTTTTCCCCCTAGGACGTAGGAGTCCGACTTCAGAACCGCTGCATCATGTTGTTTCCATGTCAAATTCTAAGGAAGTTGCAAAGGAAGCAAGCGGCATTTGCTCATGGCCTCCACCAAGATCATACTGCTTCGGCGGCGCAAACAAGTGAGAATAAAATTAGAGAAAATCAAAACTGCAGAGAATGTCAGAGAATGATGAGAAAAAGGAATTTGGGGTCAGTGTCAGAAAAGGAAGCTTCTGCCAATTAACTCCAATTTTGCTAAGCTCCCAAACACAAGTGACTGGAAGCCCGAAGCAAGGACCTTGTGCACAGCTTGCTTTGCTGTCATGTGCCCGAAACTGTTGACAAATCCTTCACCATTTGGGGTGAATCTCGACTCTATGAATC
Organism: Breviolum minutum Mf 1.05b.01; assembly: GCA_000507305.1. Taxonomy (NCBI): domain Eukaryota; class Dinophyceae; order Suessiales; family Symbiodiniaceae; genus Breviolum; species Breviolum minutum. The sequence continues at coordinate 25,418 of DF239342.1, read as the reverse complement.
ACGACATTGGGGTAAACTAGTTGCTAGTTAACAGGGGGCTACAGGGATCCATAGTACCAGTGGAGTTCTCCAAAATCATTTTCTCTGCCAAAAGCCGGGAGAGTTCACACTTCATTCAAATCTTCACGACTTGAATCATGTCATTTGGGAGGTATCCAACCTGTGTTTGTTTTGATGCGGCAAAAACACCACAGTGCTGTTGAGCTCGCAGCCGAAACGAAATTGATACTTGTTGATCTGTTCAAGGCAATCGCCTTCAAACAAGAACCAAGTGTTTAAGATGATATTTTCAAGAGATGGCTGGCTTCGACATTCCAAAAATAACAACAGAATAAGTTGGTTGATTCAGAAGCGCCTGAGGCTTCAGGAGGCACGGTAGAATGGTATAGCACTGGCAGCTTCGGGAGGATTTCGATCACCTCACATCTCGCAGCTGAAGGTGTTTCTCGACGGTTTTGAACGGCGGCTGAGTTCATTACCAAAGGTACAGTCATTGTCGGAGGAGACTCCACTGTGGCTTGTAACTCCCACCTGAAACGCACCAAAAAAACATGGTATCTCCCATCTTGAGTCATCTTGAGTCAGAGTTCATGTCTCTTGTACTCTTTGGATCTACCACCCTGTAAAATAACAGTGGCAAATGAAGGTTTAGTCGAGATCCCCTACTAAAAACAATAAAATGCTGATGATGACTGGCGTCCTGGGTGTGGGAGTACTGTAGATCCAAAGTGTAATATAGCAAACGTCAAGAAAGATTACAACCAAAAAAAATGCATTACTTCAGAGAAATTTTCCTTCAAAATTACCATACACATTTGCCCCAAGTTGGATCCCATCCAAAAATGGGTACCATTTCATGACCCCTTCATACTGTTGATGCTTCATAAATCCCTGCTTGATTCACCAGTTTTTTGGGTTGGTAATTCAAAAAAATCCCATTATTTATAGGGGGCTTTTTAGCACCATCCAAACGGTGAATTGGGGGTTTCATCCCATCAACCAGTATTATTGCCCTACAAATTTCGCGCAATCCAACGGTTCACAACACCGAACCTGGCTGAAGCCACCACTGTCTCCTCGTGGATCTCTAAGGCCACGGGGCAGCTTAAAGCCTTGGAGCTTTCGTGGAAGGCAAAAAAACATACCGAATCGACCGAGAAATGAACAGCCACATCTCCAAAAGTGACAAGATGGGGCCCCCGAAGCCTACTATTTTCGTGGATTTATCTCTAGTTATACCTATTTACAACCATGGTTTTTCATAGGGTTTGCTGGGGTTATAGCTACCTTATAACTAGGGGGGGGCCCTTTCTTGGACCTCAAACCAAAAACATGGATTTCAATTTATATGCCAAATGTTTCGTATCTGAAATAATTGCCTCAAGGTTTTTTGTTGGCAAAGGATCCCAAGATTCACTGAATACCTTGGATCCTACAGTTTGATGACTTTTGATAGCTACAGTTTGGGTAAACCCCCCTGCCCTGTTAACAGCGGAGTCCGTGAAGTTTAGTGTTGGCCCCTTCATAAGACAATGAATGGATTGTTTATCCACTGGGACAACGTGGGGGGGTGGACCCAAATTTCTAGGTTCATCATGCTTTTTGAAGATTGATCTCTAAGTTCTAATAGTTCGAAGCTGAGAGCATGACGGTGTCATTGACTACCATGCCCATGTAGGTGACTGGTACCACTCCAGAATTGGCTGGTGACCACCGGCATAGCCTTAAACTCGGTTCTTCCATCACTCAAAGAGAACTAGTTGACCATCAGACCACTCTTTGTCCAATAGCAAAGGTTCCCAACCAGATTTTCCCAACGAAGCCATAGCCGATCAAAATAACAGCCTCGCTGTCAAATAGACAGTCAACTTCACTTCCAACTCGAAAACAATGAAGCAACAAAAATAAAGGGTCAAGTTCATGTTGCCAATTCTTCTACCCCACAAAAGCTGATGAACATCCAACTGGTCCAACTCCCTGTACCTCTGGCAAAGCTGAAGATTCCAAAATGCTGGGAACCTTGGCATTGGACCAAAATGCTGAAGATTGTGATCCTTTGGATTCTGTGAATTGTACAAGAATGTAAATGTTGATTTTAATTGTGATGATGACACGGCCGTAATATTTAATTTTAATCATGAAAAAGTAGACTACTGGTCGTAGTAGTACTAGTAGTAGTGCTATTACATCATAAATAAAACTAATATCAAAAGTAGTCTAGTCGTCTTGGAAATGATGCTTATTCGTTCATTCGTTTCGATGTTGCCACATGTCTTTCTCAAAAATTCCAAGCCGACCAAGCTTTTGACCACAGCAAAGGTTGGTGTCACCGTACCTGGCAGGCTTCAGTGAGAGAAACTTTGGGAAGTCTTCCTTTGGAGATTTTCCCCCGTTTTTTGCGGGGGCAACAGAAATGGTTTGCCTTTGGGGAGTGATATACGGTGATACGAATTGAAACAGAAAATGGTTTGTTTTTCTTTGGGGGTGGAAAAATATACAGTGGATACCTTGTAAATACTCCTCCAACGCCATGGAAAATCCATTCTATGCATCTGGAGTGACCAATCCATGGATATACGGTGATACCTTGTAAGTGACCAATCCCATGAAAATCAAATCCATGAATTGGTCACTTCAGACGCCCCGCTCAACTTCCCTGGATCCAAATGGGATCGGTTGCTTGGCAAAAATGTGGAGGTCAAACAACTTGGGACAAAAAATCCTTGAAGAAAATTGTTCACCCCCGGAAACTAACGAAAGTCCCCTAAAAAGGGGGCCATTTCAAAAGCTTCCATTTCAGCATCCAACCAGCATTTCTCAGGGAATATGCGAGTTTTCGGGGGAGTAAGTCACAATATTCCCGTAAGCAAAACCTCCCTCTGGAACTCTGAGGCCTTGCTTCGACGCAATGGTTGGTGCCTCCATGAGGGAGATAAAAAGAGTTACCATGGAAGGGGAACCCAAGTTCCATGAGTTTTCGAAGATGCTCTACACTCTACACAATGAAAATTCAAACATTGAAACAAGGTGTTTCCACAGGACATCAGCATTTTTGTGTGTGCGTGTGCCTTGCTTCCCCAAAGGGACTTGCCCTGAAGACGCAGCATGGACCTCCAAGTGTGTCAAAGTATTGTGCCCTTTTCGGGTGACAATAGAGATGCCACTGATTGAGTAACTCTGCGATATCTACGAAAACAAAAAAAGCTAAGAGAAGCACCCATCAGACTTGTTGGTGGGCACCATGAGGTCGAGGCCAGCAATCATATTTTGAGATGTGTTGTATGCTGGAGTACCTCAAAACACACCATCATTTCCCACTGATTGAGATAACTTCGTCTTGCGGCGCGACACGTTTGTACAACTGAGGTTTAGCAATGTCGATTGAATGATTCAACATCAAGGAGGTGATGGTCCCGATTTTTTGTCAGGGTTTGACTTTCTCACTTGTTTTCTTTTACACATCAAAAATCTCAAAGAGCTTCGCCTGGTACAGTGCCCATTCCTGACCACGGCTGTAAACCTCAAGTAAATTCGGAATCACCATTGGAATCCATTGGGAAAAATACCCAGGAGGTCCATTCAACGTATGCAGCACCTCCACCATCGCCAGTGCTGGCATTGCAAAGCATCGTTCCATCCTCACTTCCGTCATTTCCACTGGTGTTTTTTTTCGGTATAGGATATGACAGTCTGCCTACAAAATGGAATCAAAGCACAGCATCATGTGAAGGAGAAGACTGAGTAAAGAACCCCAATAAGCAGAGCAGGAACAAGCAATTCCACTGCTTGGTGTAGTGGGCCAGTGGCAACCTGCACATCCTGCGGCATTGTTTTTCGGCGAAGCGAAGCCAAGGATGATTGAAACTGAGAGATTTAAAAACGTGTCCTTGGAAGAATGATTATACCACCAACCTCGGCGGTATAACAATTTCCGATCACAGCTGCAACCATCACCTGACTTAAATTCACTTGGTGATGTCAAACATCCAATCCGTAGAACTGGGTGATGGACAGGTTGAGTTTGGTATCACCTCTTCACAACTCTTTGACAAAAACGGAGTTTGCCAAAATGTGCCAAATTTTGTCAAGGGGAAACGAGGAGAAGCATCAAAAACCAAAAGATAACAAATGAAACGAATCTCACCTCTGCAGTGACATTCTTTGCTGGAGGTAGAGGATTCTCTTCACCTCCAAAAAAAAAAACATCTCTTCCAAACTCAAACGTGTTTTTCCCCAAGATCTCCCAGGCCGTGGTGGATGTCAAAAACGTGGAACCGTTTTTTTCGGGGGCTGAGAATCCAACTGGGAGCTGGATTGACAGGAACCAACCGAGTAACGTTCACCTGCACCAAGGATTGTGTTGAAAGATCCAACGAAAACTCCCTTTTCATTTGAAAAAAATTGAAGATGAAGTTCAAGGTCATCCAACTTGGTTACCTTTCAAGAAACAACTTGCTATAAAGAAACTGGAAAGTTCGTTTCTACTAAGGGCATATTCTATGATACCTGCTTTTCAGTGCGCCCTTTTCTTCCACCCAAGCTGGGAAAAACCTGTTGGCACCTCTGCAGCCATGCTGGGTAACCAGCTGTCAGTTTCTGTGCTGTCTAGGGAAAAGTCCACCAACCATTGCCAAACCTGGACATGATGACATGCCAAACTTTTTTCGAAATGCTGAAGATTCCAACATTACTCACCAAAAACTGAGAGACTCTGAAAACCCCGAAATCCAAAATTGAAGTCCGGAAGGAATCATTTTTTTACCAAATTCTCCACCCTTTGACTTCCAGCCGTTGAGGTGGAATCAACGGTGGAATCTTCGAGGAAAAACCGAGCGCTTCACTTCATCCGTTCGGTAGGTGAGGGTGCCACCTCGGAAAATTCTCGGGAATCCGGTGAGGCTGCCACCACCAGCTGGAATTTGTGCATATCGTGTGTATATCGTGTGTGTGTATGTGTATATATGTGTATATATATATATATACGGTATATACGGACACACCACATGAAAGTACAAAAAATATGTACATATCTGACATTAGATTTCTTCTACTTGCTGCTACATCTGCTAACTTGCAAAGCTGGAATATGTTGTTTGTTTTTCCAATCATTTCATGCACAAAAGAGAGGCAAAACATAGGCTCAAGATCCCTATGGGTGCTTTCAGGTCTGTCCATCAAAAACTAGAAAACCCTCATCCTGCTGTCACCTCATCATGACCAAGTAACCGAAGCCTCCCTCCAGAGATGTGTTCCTGGGTGCAGCTGAGCATTTCAATTGGGAATTGTGTACAACCCCCCGTTTTTGTGTGGGAAGACGACAACTTGTAGAATGCATAGTAGATGCAGATTCCAATAATAAACAGCAGCCTGAGGCTGTGGCCAATTTGGTGCAGAGCAAGTGACTCTATCATCCTGCAGGCGAAAACAACTGCGTTTCAGGTATGGCCAAGTCATACTAAGCCCGTCATCCTACAACCTCAAGTGGTGTCCTCCAGTTGCCCCTTGACCAAATAGGCTCGTGTAGGCATTGGCCCAAGAAGGTTGGCTTCAACATGTCGAAATCGGCAATGGATTGATAAAAGACCTAATCATGAACAGTCAAAAGTGGAATCAGCTGGTGAAACAAGAACAGTATAGACCCTCTGACCCAGATTTCACGAAGCTTTTCCAAACAAAATATGATCCATCACGGCATCGACATGACCGAATATTAATGTCGGATGCCAACTACATGCACTTGTGCATGGAACTTCGCATAGATTTCTTCACGGGCGGCAAAAGAAATGAGAAAGCGACACAAAACATGCTGGCAGTTAGTCCACAGCACTCTCAATCTGTATTTTGACTATATTTTCCATGATGGTACGAAGTGCTGGCCAAGGCCAGCTCAACGTAATGGAGTTCAACAAAAATATCAGAAAAGTCAACTTTTGAGGTGCAAACCATCCGCAGCTGAATCCACACCTGCTACCTGAAGTACTTGGGCCGTTTCACTAAACCCATACGACTCATCCTGCCCTGTGGAGTGTTGCTGGAAGCAGTCACCAATGGAGATGGAAGTAATGTCTCTTGTCATCGATCCACTTTCAAAAAACGGATGAACTCGTCATGCTCCCTTTCGCTTGCCGCGCCTGAAATACTACTGGACCACCCGCATCAGACACAGACTGCGTCTCCTGCAAAACGGAAAAATATGTTGACTGGGAAGGAAACTCGTGATCAACAAGTGAATGGGATGTCACGGCTTCAACTCGTGGTTCATCTTCGCTCAGTTGATTGTTCATCGCCGCACTGCTACATTAAGAGTTTGTTTGCTTTCCCTTTCACGCCTGTAGAATCAAAGGTTCAGGTATGGCCACATGTAGACAGCTTGTACCCTCGCATGGTAAAGCCTCAAAACACCGGGGGCACCAAAAGCTACCAACGTCTCGAAAGGGATCCCTGGAGCAAAGCATCTGCTTGGATCACAAGGTCCAAACCAAGGATGACAAAGCACCTGGGAGACCATAGCGCCTCAGAAATCTTTTTTTTTGAAGTAATTGAGTAATTTTCCCAAATTGGAAAAAAGGGAGATCGTATTTTTTGCACTTCCTGATGATCTCCAAGCCAAACATGAGTTTTGAAAAGAAATTCACAGCAAACAATTAAACATACTGTAACATACTCTTTTAATTTGAATTTATTGATCCCCGCATCGTTTCTGGAGTTCGACTTTGTCTTTGTTCAAACTTGAAGCTGGCTTGTCAAGAACCAAGTTTCCCAACAGCTGCATCGTGTTCACCTAGCACACACAAGCACAAGTTAGCAGCTAATGCTGATGACAAACATCAGAGTTTTTGTCAACCAGCTGGTTCTCAGCAGATTATCTGCACTTCTCAACCCCGCAATTCGCCTGAAAACCTGCAGCACCACGATGTCGCATACAGCTGCTAGAGGCTGCAAGACCTGGAAGGGTTGTTGGACACGGGTTGGCAACGGTCACGGAAATGGAGAGAAGTAGCAATTCAAAGCTGTGGAAGTAAACTAGTTGGTGGTTTCAATCCAGTTGAAAAATATGCTTTTCAATTTGGATCATTTTCCCAGGTACGGGTGATAATAAAAAAATATTTGAAACCACCACCTAGAATACTGTTCTAGAACAATCCTCTCTTTCTTTTTTATCATTGGTATGGTACATTGCACCCGCACGGACAGCCAATTCTTCATCTTCGGATGTTTTACATACATATGTTTGGTTTTCATGTCAGTACAGTACTTGCGTTGACGCTTACACCCCCGAAGACAAACATAGAAGCTGAAAATGAAACTCTGGAGCCTGGATTCCTATTTTAAATCACCCTTTTCAGGTTCTATGTTAAACGTCTAGGGAGTATATCTCGTTCCAAACTATCACCCCAGGCAGTTTCAAATGCTAAGATTTTGACATGTGACGACAGTGTCGTTGATGATGCTGGCTGGTACCTGGCAAAATGACTCTCAAATCAAATGCTGCAGGATTCTTCAGGGCATTCCAAGCAAAAATTAAACAGAATTCTTCAAAAAGCATTTGGAGTTGTCATTTGTTGAACTCAGATTCAACGTGCTATCGGATATTATCAAAGAACCCTGATGACTCCTCCTCTCCTGCACTCATCGAATATTTATGTTGTGCACTTTTCTCTATGGCATGTGTTGTCATCTTGCTGCCACAGTGACAGATCAGGCAACAGTGACTTACATAAGACATGTCCAGCTTGACATGGCAAAGGTCGCGAAGATATGCACTGGAAGTACTAGGAAGCCACACCTCCGAAATTGAAACGGTTCGAACTTCCTTTAGGTGAAATGTACAGTTTCGGTATCGCAGGTGTCACACGAGGAAGCCAATCTTTTGACATTTGCATCATCTTAACATGGTGACTTGTCCTAGTATCCCGAAGCTCTTGAGAGCTTCAAGACACGAAGAAGCTGGAACTTAGCCAGGTTGGAAGTGAACATGCCAGATACGGCCACCGACAGGCTATCACTATGCCACTATGCTATTGCTAAACAGCATCTATATGATTTGATTGCAAGTAAGCATGTCAGACTTGCCATCAACCATTTACCATCTCACAGGCAAATCAACTGTACCATCCTCCCTGGATAGTTCACAAGGAGCGTGGATAAACCGAGAACCGGACACACTCTAAGCTTGCACCCGTGCTGTGCCCTTGCTTCAGTGCCTCACATGAAAAAAACGCATTGGAGTCTACTGCATTTCAACGAAAGACAGGCTTGACATGTTGTTGATGGTTCAGAAATCCGTCTAACCAGTTGAGGTTGGTGGTTTCCATTGTTTACAGGGATTTATATATCTGTGGTGGTGCAGGATTGTTGATGGAAGAAATCCAGCGATCACCACCTGGGATGTACAAAACCTTAGAAATATTAAACTACCAACCTCAACTGGTGGTGGATTCTTTCCATCAACAGTATCACTGGATATCTGGATTTTTCATCCATCAGGATTTCTGAACCTGGAAAGTCTTGGGTACCCAAACCACCCGAAACCATTCAAATCCAGTGCCACGCACTGAGAGATTTGACCTTGGCAAAGCATGGCAAAGCCAGAAGCATTTCATAGGATGAGGTTTTTTTGTTTCAACGTGCCATTTTGCTTGAGTATCTGATGCTTTGTTCAATCCTACATCTGCGGAAACCATGAAACCATGAAACCATCAAAAACCGAAGTGAAATTTTCCATCTCCAAACGCAGAAGGCATTTCACTAATGGTAATGATGGCAAAAAAAAAAGCAGCAATAGCAACTTTTAATGAAATCCAAGCAGCATGTCATTGAGAAGCCTCACCTAACAGAAAAAAAAACAACAAAAAACAAAAAAACACAGCGTATACGGCGTATCCTCCTATCCTCCATGGCTTCAATGTTCAATTCAAAAACTACCCGTGAGAGTTGAGCCTGTGGAAAAAATCCGGTCACCTTCACTGTCTCAGGACCTAAGGAGCATGACAAGTCGAGTCGTCGGGAAATTTCCACATGGGCCACCAAAACTTGACAATTTGTAGAAGAAATGCAAATTTGTAGGATATGTAAATGTACAAATATCCTTCAATACTATAAATGATACGTAGACACTTCCATCAGATATCTATATTATATATGTATACGGAATGCATGGTACATATGTATATTATATATGTATATATAACACATATGTATACAACATACAAACAAAACTATAAATTCTGTGGACCAGCGGCCAGCTAAGGTTACCATGGCAGAATCTGCTCGGCTCGACCTTGGCATCGACGCAGCATCGATTCGCTGCAGGTTTTGGTCGCTTTCACCACTGAGTTTGCAGGCCATGTTTGACCGGCATCCGTAGAGATTTGTACAAGCGCATCCGTGATCCAGGACCTTCAGAAAAGATCTTTTTGTTCTAAAGGTAAAACCCTTTGGAAACAAAAAAAAGTCAGTATACAGTAGGCAAGAAAAGGGATAGAATTGCAGCAAAGTAAGATTTTCTCCAAGTATTTGAAAATTAACTTTAACCAAAAAAAATCCATCAATACGTGATTTTGTTCTCTGTTTATCTTTAAGCTTTCAACGAACCATAGGTGGCAATCATCGTATTGACCTCGGAAAGCACATCCGTTTCGTTAGCGCCCACCTTTTCGAACCCAGGGGTTTTCAATCCCGAGACGAAACGTCAAAACGTCGAAACGCAAATCGCTGGGACCTGGGAGACCCCAACCGACGAATCACTGGCATGACATAAAACTCGAGGCCAACCTTCAGCACCCGAGCCACTCAGGGGAGGCCACCTTGGGATGCAGGGGGTGGTTTCACCCCATGGGAGTTTTTTTTCAGGGTTTAAGCCCTCATCAGAAGGGACCCCCCGGCTGATTTCTAAGGGGGAAATACGTGAGGTATTAAGAGGGGGGGTAGGTTGACCGGTTGAAAGATGCCGAATCATTTTCAATCTTTCTGTTGCTCCTCATCTCATCAGTCTGACAAATCTTTTGTTTCTTTAGCACCATCTGTTTTGAATGAAGGAAAATGAAATTAAAAAAGTTCGAAGGTATGTCTGCCTTTTCCCCTTTTCCTCTTGAGGTTCCCAGCACAAATGGACCACGCGTTAGGGATGCCTCAACCTGCACCTGGAGAATCATGCCAACATGACCAATTTGGACCATTGGACCATTCAATTCATCCACTTGCCCCCAAGGCCTGGATCCCAGAAGTTGCTTGGAATCGGCATCTCAAAGTATCATTTCTAGCTGCACCTTACGGTTGGTGCCACCACCAGTTAGGCTGCCCGTAAAAATCATGTGACCTGTTAAACATCAAATGGTTACCCGTGCTCATCAAAAACAAATCCTGTTTCCTCATACTGTTGATGGAAGAAATCCTGCACCACCTGCGATATATAAAAACCTTGTAAATAATAAGATAAAACTACAAACCTCAACTGGTTCGCCGGATTTCTGAACCATCAACAGTAGGCGCCAAAAAAACATCAAAGTCCTCAGGGCAGGGCTATACAACTTCGTTCCACTGGACCGTTGCAAAGCACTCTGCAAATACGATGCAGGTGGAGGATCCTGAATGAGCACATCGGCACATCACACAACTCCACGGCGTTGTTCTTTTTCTTTTCTCGTTGGATCTTTGGGTTTGTTTTAATGAAGTTTCATGGTCTACAAATGTATATTATTTTTTTTCATTTATTCGGTGATGTGAGCTTTACAGTGTCTCTGTTTGGGTGCCTGTTTTATGTGTCCTTTTCTTGTATGCTTTCGTGTTGCAAATTCCAGAAACATGTGCTGCGTGTGCTTTGGGAATGACCCTTGGATTCTGGGTATTCATTCTTAGCATGTTGCAATTGATCCTCAAGAGTTGTGGAGGAAGCAACTCCCCTCATGTATCAGATTCCAAAAAATCATCAGCAAAAATTCCATCACTAAGGCAATCACCACCAATTCCACTTCAACCAAATGCAAGGGAGGCCTCAAAAACTTGGTCGCTGAAATATGAATCTTTTAACACTTGCAAATCACCAACACACGTGAGAATCCCTGCGAGTTTGTGGCCATCCTTAGTTTCTGCCCATGCATAGAAGCAATTTTTCGGCCAAGGCTTCCATTGCTTCCCCCACGGATGAATTTTGAACCAACATTATGTATATATCTAGGAATATGTGATTACATGTCAATCCAGCATATCCAGCCTATAGACTCATAGATATTATGGAGATAATGGACGAAAACATTGACTTTCTCTAATACCTCAGCATTCTTTTGATGGCATTTTCCTGCCCTTGCAAATGTGGAAAACTTCACCCTGGGCTGAGAAGCAAGCCTAGGGAAGCGGATCAGTCCTGGCAGCACCCTTTCGACACGGGGCCTCAAATGCACATCGAAGATAGAGGCTTCACTTATTTGGTTGTTAGTCAGTAACGTCTTGATCTACCAAAGTTCAGTTTGAACAAGTACTTCATGCTTCCTTCCTAGTTTCCATTTTTTTAAGCAAAGTGGATTTGTATGATTCCTGAGTACCTTGCTGGGACTCATTGACTGGGATCGTCACATCCTTAGAAAAGCTGGGATCATCACGTCGTATGATCCGAGCGAATGCTGGACTGAATGCATCACAAGGAGAATCATCTGAGCAATAAAGGTTCATGGGTTTCTTCAAATGCGTTGGAAAATTGTTGAGAAATTCTGTGACAGCGTTTGGAAAGAACTCAAAAAAACAGGCCAAGAAAAAAAAACTCTGGGCTTTTTTTTGGCTCTACCAATCTACCAAAAGAACATGGGACCTCGAGTCATGGTAGTTCGTCATTGCAAACTCTCAGCGCCAAACTGGCTGGAAAGTGAAGTCGACGGAGTCCGAACGTTTCCAGCCATCATTGAAAACCTGAAATTCCACTGTTCAAAATCCTGTCATGTTTTTTCAAGGTGTTTTGATGCATGGCCCTTGTTGTTCAATTCATGTTTGAAGATGTTTTGCATGGCATGTTTGGATGTTTCAATGTAAAAAATTGAGGTCTCGGCATAGTAGTACAAATGCAATGGAATGGTCACATTGTCCTGGCAAAATACAAGGAGGAACAAACCTTCAGTTTCAGTTTCTGGTCCATGATTACCATGAATAGATGATGTGAATAAAATACTAAAAGTTGAACAAAGAAAAAAGACGTGGTTCAAAAAAATCTTTCGTGGAAATGTGCACAAAAAAAAAGGCTTTCACTACCAGCATTGGTGAACTGACACCCTGTAAGACATTGGTGAATTGATATCCTGTAATGTAGGAACCATTTAAGGCACCCTAAACTGGAGTCCATCTCCCGGTAGATTCATGGTTGTTTGGTTGCTCCATTCATCATCTTTCTTCCAAAAAGTTCATTACTAGTTTTCAACCCATCTGAAAAATATTAGTGAAATTGGATCATTTCCCCAAGAAATGAAAATCAAAAATATTTGAAACCACCACCTAGATTAGATTCATGATGGTTCACTAGATGGGTGGGATTTCTGTTCCATCCCTCTTTTCAAAACCAGAAAAAAAACACGTTGGATCATCATGGAATCCGCAACGGGTGGATGAACGTTGCGCCCGCAAGGCCTGGTCTCCTTTCTCCGGTGCCCCGACCTCAACGACACATTTTGTCCGTAAGCTCCGTGAGATTTCAGAGGTTTAAAAACCCTCCGAGGACCCAAACCAAGCGTCGGGATAAAGGAGGGCTTGAACATCTCACCAAATCACCTCAAGATGATACAACTCGCAAACTCAAACAACTCGCAAAATCATGGGGATGTGGTTCGCACTTCAATCCGGTTCAACCCGTCTAGACGTCTAGGTTCTGGGCTGTATGGCGACCATGAGGCAATTGTGGACATGGCTGTATGGGAAGCGCCAAACTCACAATAGATCTCTAGCACCTGCACCACCACGGCATGAACAAAATGGCATTTTAAAACAAAAATTCAAAACTGAAGCAACTGGTGAATCTTTCTAGCAAAATCTTTGGCCCAAGATTTGGAACACACCCCGCATCAGCACGCCCTGCAAAGCCAAACATTCTTTTTGCTCAGATTTCACGGCGCAGTTTCAGTAAAGCTCGCCTGAGGTTGAATGCAGGAGCTTATCAAGATCAACCACTCTCTGTAAAGAAAGGACACTTGCAAACAGAAACCAACAGTATTGGCCTGAAGGATGACTTGTGCTGGTCACTCACATTCAAATCAGCAAGAAATCCACCTAAGCATTGAAGGATCACAAGCCACAAGCAATGTTAGCTAAGACATCACCCTAAGCATTGAAGGATCAAAAACATTCTATAACCTAAACATCGCCACTGCTCCCTGTACAGCTGCAATAAAAAACAGCATGCTTCCTCTCCTGCATACTGAAAGCTTATCTTCTTGCCATGTGAATGTGTCAGCAACGATCAACTATTTGACAAGGCACTGATGTTGTCCCCATACTTGTTCCTGATATCAGAAGGCTTCGCTACAATTGCTAGCAGTTTCTTCTCATAGATCAAGAGATCAGGATCACCAACAGACCTCAAACACTGATGTTGAAATGGCTGTGGAAAGGTTTATGAGCGCTCAATATTTCAAAGGTCTGCTGCTTCTTGATTGACAAAGCTCATCCAAAAACTCAGCATCACCGCCAAAAGTTTCTGAAAGGAGCAACTCATCGCGCCCACAATTTAGCAAAGTAGCTGTAGCCAAATAGAGATATTCTCCTCCTGATGTTCGCAAGGTGAATCTAACGATATAGACAAAAAGGAGAGTAAGTGACTTATACAATTTGAGGTCGCAGGCGAAAGAAATCTCTTGACTTTTTGCAGCCGTCGATTCTAGCACCAAAGAGAGAAATGCACTTTTGGTACTTTTGGTCAAGAAACATCCAAACTTAATGACTGGAAAACGATCAGAAGCACCTGGATGAAGGAAGATTCATTGACGTATATATCTCTGTCAAAGAGTACCACTTACCGCCCCATTTCTCTTTGCTCAAGCCAAAGCTATGCTGTTTTCGTGCATAGTGCACAAGTGTTTTGGTAAAAGTAGTTCGACAGAACATTAGAGGCAAATATATAGGGCATCAGCGGCTTCCTGTCATATTCTATCTCCCCAGACATGTTGATGCGGATATTCAACTTACAACAGCACTCACTCACCGATCTCAAAAGTCCCACATCCACACCTGGCTACGACTGCGACTTCGTGCATACCTCAAAAGTTGTAGCAAACGGGTGATAATCCGATCACATTGAAGCCTATCCCGTTTTTGATATAGATTCGATTTTTCTCAAAAAGTTAGAAGTTGAAACTGTCAAAAGTCAATCATTCCCCATCCAAGAAACATACGCACTTCTGGCTCGGGATCTAGGACTTGTGGCGGGTGACTCGCTGTTCTTTGCAGCATGTTGGCCTGAACGACCTGCACGATGATCAACCAAAGAAATGGAATCTTTCTAAAGCCCACCACAGCATATTAGGTAGTGGTTGAACTACCCATTTAAAAAAGATATGTTCGTCAAATTGGATCATTTCAAAAAAAAAATGGGAAATGATGTTGTTCCAAAAAAAAAAATGAAACTTTGAAACCTAGAATATCATCATGGAAAAATTTGCCCTTTCAGCGCCTCGTAAACCAATTGTTCTGTCCCATTTCCAGGAGGCACAAAGCAGATTTGGTCACATGTCTTGAGACGCGCTTCAGCTCGAAGTCTTGTTCCTCGGCTTGATGAAACCATCATGACTACCCGAAACCTGAAACTAACAGGAAGTTTTCCGCACCTTAAAATAGGCAGGCTCCCAAAAGGAAACGAGTGCGGTAGTAGTCCAAGCCCTCCATTTTCAGGTGCGAACTTGCTATGAGTTTTTTTTTTTGGAGCGCAACTGGAAGTTTCGACCATTGGATTTGCCAAGACTCCATTGACCCAAGTGCCATTCGAAGATTTGTCCTACACTTCAGAAGGGAGTTTCCAGTGTCCCATTTTCTCCAAGATAGGCACAAATTGAATAGGAAAATTATCAAGCTGCAACTCTGGGGGGAGCGAGACAAAAAAAATGGGCAGCTCCTCAATGGTGAGCTTCCAGTTGGAACCATCTCGGGAGAGGTACAGCACGGCATGCACCTGAAAATCCATCCGGGAAAAAGTTCGATACCCAGAAGCAGTTTGAGGAGTTTGATACCCAGAAGCAGCAACCAAAGACACCATTTTTCCAGTAGCTAGGTCATAGTGCTTTCTACTGACTTGACATTTGTTGCGCAAGCTTCTACCTTACATGACTTGTGTACCGACTTGCAGGTATGACGGTATGCTTGATGCCAGTGCTGGCGGCTGCCTTAGACACATGAGGTGCACGAAGGGAGACATCTACACTTCCTTCTCGTCCACACACCAATGTTGGCTGCGCCGTCGTTACCAGAATGACCTGAAGAGAATCCATAGGGCCTCTGTGACTTGCAAGGTGCAAACAAAACAAGTACAGTATCCAGAATCTATCACTGAAAATACTCCCCAACAAAAAAAACATCAACAGCCAAAAAAGCTCCCCTCCAAAAATATCACACTTGGAATTCGGACTCCAAAAGTTTTTTGACTCTCTTTTTTGGGGGGCTTCCCATTCCCAGCCCTTTTCACGTGGAACATTCACGTGGAACATTCACCTGTGAACGGCCACTGTTCAACAGCCAACCTCAGGAGGTTCAGGTTTCACCCCTGAAGCAATTCGTCGCAGGACGAAGGCTGGCTCATCATCTTGTACACGTTCCTTTCGATAAAGCTGTGCCTGTTCGCCGCCAAGAATGAAACTGCCAATGAATAGATCATGAGGATACTTCAAAGCATTTTTTAGAAAACGAATCTGCTACTGGAAAGCACCATACACTGTTAAGTGTCTAAAATCCTTCACAATCTTGACTTGCTTCAACTGAGTCTGCCTTCAGTGCATCATAGTCCCTGACGGTGCAAAACGCTGGGAAGCAGTTCGTGGGGTTATCTACTTTCCAAGCACCAGCTGAAGGATAATATAAGCATCGTCCTGCGAGCAGAAGTTATGAGAAAAAAACGCTTGAGTTTGAACGACAAGCGAAGGACTGCCTGGCAAAAATCTGATCCAAACCAACACACCAGTGAGACACATGTCCTGCAAGGCACTCATACATTGCCTGAGCTACTGCCCCACATCACAAAAGCAGGCTGAGCATAGCCTCCACTTTCCTTTTTGACGGGACTATATAGGTCTCAAACCTACATATGCTACAGATCCTACAGAATGTCTCACATACGTATGCATATATGTAATGTGTATATATTTATATGATTTCATATATGTATACTATACATATATACACATTTTTTCTACATGCTGTATATCATCTCACTTCTACATGCGCGCATATATACATCTACGGTTTCGCATGGGAAGCTTTTTTTCATCCCTTGCCATGGCACCAGCGCGGCTTGTGGTTCCTCAAAGCAGGCCAGCAGAACTGCACGGCCCGATTCGTTGATGATTCTCTCGATAAGAGACAACCTTCGATTGATTCATTGAGGCCGGGGTAAATGATGTCAAAAAGGTCTTGAGAAAAACAACCAAACTTTGGATTGATTCTTAAAAATGTCACACCAGAAAACAACAAGTAGCTGGCCTAATGCTGCATTCTTTTATTTTTTAAACATCATTTCAACTGATTGTCACAATCTGTCCCTGTTTCGTAACTTCTTCCAAACAATGTTTGTTCAAAGTCAACTTCAGTCCACCACGAAAGGAACCGTCCAAAGAGTTGGAAAAAGCGTTCCCATTCGCAATTCTGCAGCAAAGCTGAAGACAACGTATTCTGGGATTCCACCATACCTCGCGGTACGGGTGAGACATGTTGAAAAAAATCTCATGACATTCCCATGTTGACAATCCTTTATTCTTATCTGTGGTGTAAGAAGGAACATCTTGTACAATCGAAATTTGAAATCATCCAAATCAATTCAAATTTCATGTTCATCATTGCATTTGAGCTATCTACATGGTTCGATTTCATCGAGCTGAGGCCAATCGGCACGACACACCCTGGTGATTAGCGCCTTTTTTACCTTAGCAGCTAAGGCTCCTTCGACCCACTCTGCTGGTAGTTCCAACGCCAATCCAGGACTCTCCAAATTTCGTAGCTGTAAAGCACCATACAACTGCCTACCATTTAACGCCCAGCGGATTTTTTTTCGGGGATCTTTTCTTTGGAAGGTTGAATCAGAAAATCTGAAGAAATCCACGACTGTTACGATATTTTTCCACATTTTTCCCAAGAGCTTGCAATTCAAAAAATAAAAATCGAAACTTTCACGTGGATGATGCACGAATTTCAAGGACATATCCTGCCTACAAGCTTTTCATTTATGCTGGAGAAAAACATGGAGAGGCCGGCATGAAACCTTACCCCAAGCCTGCAGTGGCCTCTGGATTTGTCAGGATCAGCAGTATCAACAATGTCTTTCCAAAACACAAAGGCCTCACCACAAATCAGGGGAAAGAGGGATTCCACCCCGATGCCAATGTACCCTTATGGGAAATCCCAATATAAGCCCTATATTTCGTGGGTATTTATGGGTTATAATCCCCAATTCTTCACTTGAAAGGTCAGGTCAAGTGGAAAATTATGACTTTAAACCCCCCAGCCTTATCCTTCAATAATCGGCGCGCATGTTGCCAGTGCTGTTGCCAAATGGTGTGACAGGCTGCAACCTCTCCAAGGATCAAAGCATGCATCAGCCGACGATGTCCTAATTGCGCTTTCAGGAAAAGTCCACCGGAAATCAGAATTTCAATCTCTTTCTCACACCGACGTCCGTAATGAGAGAATCAAAATTTCCTGATATTCCTGATGAAGGAATATAAGCATCCCAGACATCAAAGATTTCGTGAAGCCACGCTTTGGAAGGGCAGAAAATCAAATTATTTGATGATCTGTTGCAAGAAGAATCCTTGCTTGAGAATCCTTCAAAGCACTTTTGGATGACCATTCAATTACCTCACTTGAATATGGGTGCGGAATTGTTTTGGGAATTTCTTTTTTTTTTTTTCGGGAATTTTTTTTTTTTTTGGTTCGGGGGTGGTTTTGGGG